>JAODUP010000121.1:0-112500 GCA_025642065.1 Paralvinella palmiformis
GTTCTTGTCATTCAACAACGTCCGCCAATGGAGCGGACACACAAGCACGTGACCTTGCTATGGTTCCTGATTGGCCTGGGATTAAATGTATAAATTGTGGAATGGTCTGGATTCAGCAATGACAAAAGTTATTTATTAATGCAAAAGCTATTCCAATTCTTAAATAAATGTTAATATCGGATTAGAATAATTTTATGTTAATTGATTTGATTATAGTTGGCGACTTTCATTTTGGTTTGTCTGCTTGACAATAAATACATTATTGTAAAGCTGTTCGTGATGTGTGTGTGTGTGTGTGTGTGCGCGCGCGCGCCTGTGTGTGTGTGTGTGTGTGTGTGCACGTGCGTGTCAACGAATCCACAACTCATAAGTAATAGACAACAGTCTAAAAAGGATAAAAACAATAATTTAGTTCCAAGCAAATGCATAATTTAATACTCTTCATAACGTTCCGATATAATTATAATCTACACGTGGGTGTACTAACATTATGATCAGACTGTTTAACAGAACAATTCACGCTCAGATTGATTGGTATCTTTGATTTCATGTACTATGATCATGAAACAGTGATAGCACACGAAGGGCGAGCACTCATTTCCAATGTGGTCCCTTTTATGGATCGTTTTAATACGCCTTCCCCACTCACAGGGGAACAGTACGAAAAGAAAGAGATGAAATACCACGGGAATGGTCACTGCCAGAGTGTATTAAGTCTTCAGAGAATTTTCAATGTCCCTCTTCTTCATTAATCCAGTGGATACGGTAGCGCAGTTTAAGTGATCAGCCAGCCACGATGTTGTGAGCTGAGAAATTAATCCTTGGAAAAGTTTCAACCTTTTGACGTTATCTAAGTTGTGATCCTAGTGGATCCTTGGCGGTTTGAAGCAATCTATCCGATAGCAATAAGTGCAACTTCCTTAACTGGCAGTCCACCGGAACTCACCGATAATATTACCTAAATGCATAACGCTTAAAACAGTAACCCAAAATTCCCTAGTAATAATCGCGAACTCTGCCTGGTTTTTTAGATATGAGGAAATAATCACAATTGATAGCAGACATGTTCAGTCTCCTGGTTTCTCCTGGAGCCTCTCGGTTTTCAGCTACATCTCCCGGTCTCCCGACGGCAGCCGAAAATATCCCAACCAAAAGATATATAACTTTATCAAGCTTGGTGCGGAATAATTTCTCAATTTTTTTCCCTGCGTAATGTCCCACGTGTTTTTCTCGGTCAACAGAAACTGTCGCGCTATGCATTTCAGCCGAACGACGGTCCCCTGAAAGTCTGCAACATGGAACTCCGTGATAGGCCACCAGTGATAGTGACGTGTAGAACTCCGCTTGTGTGACTTATATACCGGTATGTAAAGATAACACAGTCTGTCTTTACAAGTGTTTAACGTGTTGTTTTTTTTTTGTTTTTTTTAAATAATTATTATAAATATTATTATTTGCTAGATCTGCATTGACACATACTTTATTATCATGTTTTATTTAGCACATTAGTTTTTTATAAAGTGCAATAGTTTGAGATAGTGTGTTTAACATGTTTTTATGTTATTTTTTGCTAGATCTGCATCGACACGTACTTTATTATCATATGTTTTAGTCAATGCATTAGGTTTTTTTTTAATAAAGTGCAATAATTTGAGATTGTATATGTTTTACATGGAACATGGACACTTTGTACTTCACCTGGTGGCAGGTAATGGTTGGTATTAATAAAACTTGATTGTTATGGTCTAAGGAGCGTTTTATTTTCTGTTACCATACTAATTATTATAATATTCCGATTTACGTATAAAATCCGATTTTCTGAGACCCTCCGATTTACCTATAAATCTATTGTTTTGACATTTCGTAAACTTAGCATGTATGAATTACTGGAGAGTATCCGCTATAGCTTCTTCAAATGCCAGATTTTAGGGCGGTAGGCAAAACAATCAGGTATTATCAAATCAGCTGTGTAGCCATCTCGAACCAGATTAAGTCAAGTCACGGATGCTCTGGTTTAGTTATCCTCGTGACCCTACCTCTACCACCGTGTTCAACCTACTAACTGACGCCGTACTCTGCTCATTCATATAATTCTGACAGCTCGGTAGACGCTACTTTCTAGAAAAGTACAAAACGATCTTCAAAAGGGAATTTCAATATATAATTTTCTTTAGTCATTTCCGTAACATTCGAGGTTGTTCGAACCAACTGTGATGTAATATTCGTAAATCACCCTTTTGGGTGATCCCTGTTTACATTGTTATAACCGGTTAATCCAAACAGCTTGGATTCAGGGTTGGCAAGTTTAAACCTCCCCCCCCCCCCTCTGATTAAACCTCTGTTTAAGGGGGTGTTTAAACTGGATTGGATTAAACCCCTGTTTTAGGTTTAAACAGGCGTAGTTTAAAAAAAAATGTAAATACAATGCAGAAATAAAACAAAAAGTGTTGTGAATCAATTACTGTATGATGATTATATTGTATGCATAGTATACGTGTATATGGTGTATACACATGAAATTGCTTATAGTTCAGAATTTCACGGCATAATCACCAGTCCAACTCAATTGCACCTCGGAGCTGCCTGTAGCATGTTACCCGCTTCGTTGCTTTCTGTGTTCCTAATCTATTGCGTAGTTTTGTCTGGATCGTACCAAAGTTTGAGAAAATCATCTCAGTGGAAGTAGAGCTTGAAGGAAGATGTAGCAATGTAATAGTACTATCACATAGTTCTTGCGGGTCTTCTTTATGGATGTCCACCACACACTTGGTTCCACCTTCTCAATACATGCAGTATGGAACGTTGACTTCAGAAAGTGCTCTGTCTCGGCCTGAAATTAGCATTTTTGTTGTGTTGAGCAAGGCATGAGCTTGCTCATTTTGATCAGGTTGGAGTCTCTCGACCCTGTAATTTGGATGCAGATTGTAGGCCAAGTAATGATTAGCGGTCATGGCCTACTAAAGTAGCTTCTCTATCTTGGCTTTGAGTGATTAGAGGTATTCTTATTCAAGCCAGCGAAGCCAGGCATCAGATGTGCGCCATTGCAATGCCGGTTTTGTCTGATTGTAGGCGGTCGAGAGCAATGTGCGACGGATGACAAATGTTTATGAAGATTTTTAACTTCATGGTAAAGTCCGATGTTGTTGATAATATTACGGATTCGCTGTTCGGTGAGTTCTTCGTGCTGGCCGATGATCATGATAAAGAACGGTCTGTTTTTGATGAACGTGTTCATGCATTGTAGTTGGCTATTCCACCTGGTGGCACCGACAAGTTGACGTTTCAAGGCACCCGGAGATTGCTATTCATCAAGTAACGCAGATGCTCGATTGTGATTGCGAAAGTACTCGTTGACCTCAACAAACCTGGGCAGTGACTTGCTGGGGGGGTTAAGTCGTCGCCAAGTAGATTCAGTAGGTGAGACGAGCATCCATATACAACAAGATCATCATTGGCCCCCTGTAGCTCACGACGCATCACTTCCACTTTCTTCTCATTGTCAGTAACTACAGCACGCACGATACATCCAAGCTTAGTAGCAGCATCAGACATGGCCTGCCGGGCCATTGAAGCACAGTACGAAGTTGTCTTTTTGTTGGAAGTGGTGTCTTCGGCAGTCACGAAGTAGGATTTCTTTCCAGTGTGGATAGATACAACTGACAATCTCAGGTTGATTGTGGCTATCACTCCACCCATCTTGAACAAGTGTAACTTCCCTGGAATCAAGCTCCTCTGCCACCCCATCACTGAGAGTATCAAACACTGTATCCAGTAGGCGTCCGGATAGGGCCTTTCGGTCAGGTGGAGTGTATCATGGTCGAAGCATTGAGATCAGGGACTTTCTGTTCTACAAAATTGAAAGGAATTTTACATGCGTAGAAGAATCTGGCAATCTGTTCATCAAAGGCTGTTGCTGTTTTGGAGTTTGTTCTGACAATTAAGGCTGTATATTCACTTTTGCAGGAGGGGGCGTGCGGCCAATCTCATCATCATGGTCAGTGTCAACGTTATTGAAAGCACGTTTCACCTTAGTATTGACACAAGAGTCAGTGGCTTGCTTTGAACAAAGTTTCCTCTGTATCTTTAGATGCTCAATCATGTTGCTAACTTCTTGATTGCAAATCACACATTTGGTCGTAGATCCGTCTAATTTCAAGAAAAATTGTCTCACAGGATCAGAAGGTCGACCACCCTTTAGAGTGGCCATGTCCCACTGATGTTGTCACTATTTGAGATAACTAGTTCCACAAATGATTGTATGCAGTATCCAATGTCAACTTTCAACTTTGGCTATAGCAGAGTATTCAATGAGTTTATAATCAACAGCAACTTGAGATGTATACTACTGGTTTTCTGATTTTATATAGTCTTGATGAACAGAAGCCATGGATATGTGTATTCATGAATTGCCATACGTGTTTATTAGTGTGAACTGTGAACATTGTGGTCTTATACCATGTTAACCCCCCCCCCCCTCCCGGCCACCTCTCGATTAACTTGCACTTTGAAATGGATTATTTAATATATCGTTGATCGTGTTCGTATCATTTGAAAGTCCTGAAAATTTGAAATGAAGGAGAACTGCTCCTTGAAATATTTGACAATTTCAGTTAAGAATGTTTGAATATATTATCGGTTTGGTATCTAATCTATTTTTCTTCATTTATATATGTACTGTGCATCATATCTTGAAGACTAGTTTTAAACCTTAAACTAGTCCTGAACGTGTAGTATCAGTTTGTTTAAACTGTAAACAAAATAATACTTCGGGATATTTAATTTGCAGGAGTAAATCTGACAACATTCAAGATCATCTGAGAATTTATATAAACCCTTCTTATCTGGATCAAGTCATGGTCCCAGATGGAATTGGCATATTCCCGATTAATTCAGACTACTGTTGTAAATAGACAGCAGATGGACTGGGCTCTTCATCTACGAGGGCTAGCATTGGGATCATTCTTGCGCGTTGTTATATATAATGTTACTCGGTGCCTATTTGGCATTTCAGCCTTTCATTTGTTTTACTTAGGGTGATAATAATGCACTATGATTCATTGAAGCCTTCTTGCCACTGCTTAGAGCATTCGCTATACAGCAATTTACTTTAGGAGACTCTACGCGACCATATGAATAGCAGCAGTAAAAGCGCTCCTATCAAAAAGGGTTTCTGTGAATTGAATTTTAGCACATCATCTCAGCGAATATGTATGGATCACATTTGGGTATTGTGTGATGTCATTGAAATTGGGGCTTTCTTGTATTCGATCCATATTTATCGCCGGTTTTGTGTGATTGCGCAGACATCTGGACGACCTATTTATCCAGGCACTAGTATGATATCAAGAGAAGTTTCAGTTAAACCCTGTTATGTTAAGTCTCTTGTTCACCTTGGCCATTCTTCTGGAATGAAGTCAACGGGTGCATTGTGTAATTAGCTAACCACCAACGTACGTATGAACCGGGCTGCTGTTGTCTGTATTGTGGATGTGGTTAGCGATGTGCTCCTCTATCAGGTAAGAATAAAGTTCTGTTCCTCCTTATTATAATGTTCTTATTATGGTATTACCTGTGTCTTTTTAAAATAATTTTTCACATGCGCTCTACAAGGAATATGCTGTTACAAATAAGGGAAAATAAAAACACTGCTCCCCTCGATTGGAATACAATAAACGTTGCGTAATAAACTGTCAATCGAACAAAAATAAGGTTGATTTGTCTAGTTGAGTACATCTAGGAGCATGATTTTGCTTAGGATGTTATGAGTTATGAGAATGATAAAGAGCGACATAATAATAATAATAATAATGTATATTTAATAAAGCGCCCTTACTAGCAGGAGCCATTCAAAGGCGCTGTACAAATAATATGTAATATAATAATACCCCAAATAATGTCTGTAAAACCCTGTAATGATTTAAAAGATAGTAATTATTTATCTGTGAAAACGACCTTAAATAGGTGTGTTTTTAGAAGAGACTTAAAATTTCCAAGAGACGACGCATTTCTAATATTTGCCGGCAACTTATTCCACAAATTGCACCTGATGACTACAGACTCAGTTCTATCCCATAGGGTTGGGAGCATTGCACATCCGTACAAGAAAACGTTGTCTGTCACAAGTGTCACTGATGATACCACAATAACTTTCGAATCTCTCAGTGTTTTCGTTACATATGATTCCAAAATATTCAGGCTCACTATCATTTACCGCCTAATTCCATACTAGAAAAGAAAACCCAAACTTTCTGATTTGTTTCGTGGAATTAAGTAATCTTATAGACACAGTTGTCTTGATGCCTGACGATTGCGTGATAACTGGAGATGTTATCATACACTGGGACATTGAAATGGACACTGAAAGGTGACGCTTAAATGATCTAATTGTGTCAGTTAACCTCAAACAGCATGTGACAGAAACAACACACAGAGATGGCCATTTGCTGGATTTTGTTGTAAACAGATCAGATGACTAATGCATACGCTTTCTTGCTTTACCTTCCTTATTATCGGATTATGCTGCCATAAAAATTGATCTTAAAATGTGCAAACCTCGCCGTCCTCAAATAACTATTGTCTACCGTGGGCTTAAAGCCGTTGACTCTGGAATGTTGTCTGATGACAGGGAAATGGAGATATTTCACGCATCAGAGATCGCGCCTGATGGATCTTATTGACGCTAATGAGGCATATTACTTCAATAGCATGATGGATTTAGAATCAGTAAGTCTGATTGACCGTGTGTTTGCTTATAGTGTGAATCACAAGAAATTCGCCAACTTAAAACATCGCCATCTTGTCCAGACACTTTTAGGTTGCGGCTCATAGCTATGTAATCACCCAAGCCAACTTCAACATTGTATTCTAATTTATTGATCGCATCATGGGTAGTAGGATCTGTCAATAACTATATATCCAGGGGGTTTGATTACATGTTGTTGTCGGAAAGCATCTCCCACGGTATCTATCAGTATTCAACTGCCATGACTCGAGCTCTTCTCAATGGTTAGTGTTGTCCAGTAAATGTTTGATTCATTGAAGTCACTCATGATGAATGTCTCCATTAAGTTTCTACTCGTCACGAGGAGCACCATGTCAAATATGCAGCTTGGAGCCATATTCTGTAGAACTGAAAGGAGGACTACGATACACATATACCACGACCATTTTGATTTTAGTGCCATTCTTCATCTCCAGTTATTATATATATATATATATATATATATATATATATATATATATATATATATATATAGAGAGAGAGAGAGAGAGAGAGAGAGAGAGGGAGAGAGAGAGAGAGAGAGATGAGATTGATAGATAGTGGAATTGGAGTTGACTCCTGTTATTAAGAGATCAATTTTACAATTCATAACCATTGTGAACTGCAGACTGCGAACTGTATACTGTTACCTAAAATTTTGATTATTGAGTCACTATGATGAATCTCCATTAAGTTTCTACTCGTCACGAGGAATTATGTCAAATATATATATATATATATATATATATATATATATATATATATATATATATATATATATATATATATATATATATAAAGAGAGAGAGAGAGAGAGAGAGAGATATAGTTAGTGCTTGGGTTGACTCCTGTTATTAAGAGATCAATTTTACAATTCATAACCATTGTGAACTGCAGACTGCGAACTGTATACTGCTTACCTCACATATTGAACTTTGAAATGATGCTCCTTTTAACCTCTTTCCTATCTGTCTGCATGTCTTGTCACTGATTACATTTGTCTAAATTTAGTCATTTTAGAAGTGTGCCAATAAACTGTTAATGAAATAATTCTAAATTTATTTATCTTCAACCTAAAAGTTGTTTTCACAGTTTAATAAATCTTATTAAACATGATATTATAATTATATTTTTATGTGAATATAAGTGTATGGTTAATTGATCGTTTTAATACAAGATTAAATATAGATTTTGTACCTGTTTAATTTATCGATAAAAATGAATTTGTAGTATATTATTATTATTATTATTATTACACCACATTTGTATAGCACTCTTTCCATATTATTGCATAACTTGTTCAAAAGTGTTTTATTTGAAAAGAATGGACATTCTACACATTATTTAAAAGCGAATAACTAGAAATTAATTAATTGCCAAAGTGAACTAGAAAGAAGTGAGTATTTTACAGCTTTTTTCAAATAGTCTCTGTAAAAGTTTCGACCTCTTGCTGGGATCGAACCTGTGACCCTTGGCACCGAGTGCCGGGCGCTTAACCGCTAGGCTACCGGACCTCGCAAATGATTAAAGCTAATGCTATTTCCATTGGTATTTATAAGAAATACATCGACTCGCAATAGAACTACTCAGTTTTTCAAATAAGATGGCGTGACACCAAGGGATTATATCTGGCAGTTAATCCAAGGATGTGGTAAGCCACTAACTCCTTCAGATGTGTAATTATGAAAATTATGATTTATTTTTGTAAACAGAACTTCACCTACAACCAGTAACTAAATGTCAAAAAGCAATAACAGTTTTTTTCAGGCGCCATTTCTTCAAAATTTGCATAGTGCCATTTTTTCCAGGTGCCATTTTTTCCGGCGCCATTTTTCCGGTGCCATTTCCCCCCCAGTGCCACCTGAGTTCGAATCTCGGAGTGAGCATATCTGCATGAAGAGTGTTTCGTTTTTTACTTCGCTTCATTATCGTAGGAAGTCACTCGGCATCTTTAGCTTAACATGTGCACGAAAGCGGCCTTAAAACGTCAACCAATCATCAATCACCTGCCAAATGGATTAATCTTGCGAATTAACTTATGACTAAAAAGGTAACTGAAAGTAACGAAGTAAAAAGTAGCGTCACCCCAAATAAATCTACTTCGTTACAAGTAAAAGTAGTTAGTTGAAATCTTATTTCGTTACTTCTAGTTACTTGAAAAGACTATTCGAAGAGAGTAACGAAGTACTTTTACTTCGTTTCACGCCACTCCAGGCTGTCGCCAGAGGTCTCCACCAAATTTCAAAAAGTGACAAAGTATTCCTTACTGGCTCTGCCCAATAGACGACAGCGCGTGGTCTCTACCCCAAATGTAAACAAGTGACAAGGTATCCCTCAGAATTTACCCAACATTAGTAAACGATTTGTTATTTATATACTAATGTCATCAATTATTGAATTGTGTATACAGTGGGGGGGGGGAGTAGATATGGTGAATATCATATCAGTTTGAATTATCAGGTTACTCTAAGTCGATCTATTCTAATTTTTCCCGGGAATAAGCGTTTTCTTCCCGGTAAAGAAAACACATTTCTTCCCATGGAAAGGGAAGAAATACCTTTTACCAGTACATACATACACACACACGCGCGCGCGCACACACACACACAGAGAGAGAGAGAGAGAGACATACACACACACACACACACACACACACACATATATATATATATATATATATATATAGTAAATCCACATAACATTTTATTTTATACTTTAATTTTCTGTCAAACTGGGACCATTACTGAATAGATAAAGTAAGCGGAGGGAGGTGTCCAGATTTCCGAACGGTAAATAGTATATCACCGGTAGTTCGTCGCATTTCAATCTTTCTTTGTGCCTAAAGTTCATTTCATTTTTAATTTATCCGATTTCCTAAATTAATACCGGCACAATGAGTGGAGGGGTGTATGGTGGAGGTAGGTAAACTTTTATATTTTTAAAAAAGCATCCAGCTCTGATTATATTATGATCGAGTTGTGTTATTTTATCTCGAGTCCTATTATCGTCCATTATCTAGTCTAGAGTGTCCAGCTGAGCCTGAGGGGAGTGAGGTTGTGATTTCTGTCGTTTGGGGAGGTACGATCAGCAGGGACGCATCGACCACAACATTAAAACCTTATTCGTTATTTACTACACATAATTGTATTAGGCTGGAACCTAATAATAGTAATATATCACTGAATAATTGATTTGTGCTAACTCTGAACTGAAGCAATAATGATAATCATAGTGCAATTTGAATTTGCAACAATACACCACTGAAACAATTTGTGAATTAAGGACAAATGGCCGTGTCAAAATTTGTGTGTATATGTGTGTGTGTGTGGTTGATCCTCCCCCACTGCGACTGGGCTAACTACCCCACTTTGCTGTTAAGACATTCAATTGGGTCACAGATCATGTGATCAATGCCTTATTAAGAACATTAATCATGGAGGGATTGAGGCAAGGGTGGTCACTGTCAGAGTGTAAACTATACAGTATTACATTCTCAGACTGAATTTTGGGGTAGAGACCTGTCACCTATTGGGCATAGCCATCCCAGGAGTTCTTTAACATCATCCCTTTTATTAAAAGCACATAGCTTTGCTGGTGATGTCCAACTTTACAGGGACCATTACTGTTTATGCGGCACTCATGACAGATGTTTTTACATATTCTGGTTATTACCATACATATAATTCTGTATAAAAATTAAATTGTCTATCAGAAACACTTTGTCTGTGGTTACGTTAAAGGAAATTCCATTGAACCAGTTTATATGTCAAGTTGCAAACCACCTAATGTGAAAAAGAATTCTGATCATACTGCCAAAAATTTTATGCCAAAAGAATTATTCGTAAAATACCCATCAAATTGATTCTATTAAAATTCCTGTGAAATACTGATATTAAAATTCCTGTGAAATACAGATATTAAAATTCCTGTGAAATACGGATATTAAAATTCCTGTGAAATACAGATATTAAAATTCCTGTGAAATACAGATATTAAAATTCCTGTGAAATACAGATCATGTGGCGATGTATGATATATTTGTACCAACAGCATTATGTAGCTGTGACTGATAAGAGGTTTATAGTTAGTAGAAGTCCACACTCAGATAATAGTGAAATTGACACAACAAAAGGATCAAAGTGAAATCTATTTAAAAACCACCACCATGAATTTCAAAGATGAACTTGACACAAAAGCACCAAGTGATGATGAAACCATTTGATTTAGAAGCTATGGCAATTCATTTATATTCAAAATAGATTAAATTGGATGTTCTATGTGGTAGTTAGCAGAACACATTTTCTGTCTACAAGCGGATTGCTTTATTTGTAGCGAAAGTTTATATATAGGCAGTGGCTTTCCCATAGTGTTTCTTCAATACACATCTTTGAGCATTTATAATATTATTGAAAATGAAGATGGCAGTTGTAATATTATAATTTTACCAGGACAATTCAGCGATATCTTCAACAATTTGTTTTATTTGTGATTATTTTCCATGTAGAATGTTCGCCGTCGTCTAGCAGCAGACTCATGGTAAATGCGCATGTCAGTGATAATGTGCTGTCATAGACGGCATAATTCTAATAAACAAATGGGTGTGATATTTGGATCGAAAATACTCATCAAATCAGAGACATATTGTGTTACACAAAAGTATTGATATATTATATTGCATTTGGGTATTATTTCTTGTGAATTAACGCGAACCATGAGTTGATTTTCAAATGTAAACAAACCCTGTCTGTTGCCATTTCAATTTTCAAGCCATAACCAATACTAGCAGCCTTCACTAAAGAAGTATTTACTCTCATTTTGTTGACAATAACATTTAATAATGGAATATGCTGAACAACAAGAAACTAATCTATCACTATAAGTATTTTCCTCTCTGAATTCTAATTGTATTATGCAGTAGATCATTGTTCAAACCAAGATATTCAGAACAAGAATCCAGCCCACATTGAAAACCATGAAACTCCGAAGTGTAAAAGCCCATGAAAATTAGTTGGCAAGGTCTATTAGCTTAAGAAATTAAGTCTACTCTTGCTTTGTCCTACCAGATGTTTTTTTGTTCAGCTAATGTTTATCCAACCAAAATACATGGTCATGTGATGTTTTATTATAGTATTCATTGACCAGTCATATTATGAACTAGTGAGAAGTTTACATGTGAATTGTTCACAATAACACAAGTTAATCTGTAATGTCTGTTTATATGACTAATAATTGCGGCAACATCTGAAGCACTGTTTCAATGGATTTTTCTTTCATGCTCCTGGAACCAATAAACTAACAAATCATCATGTGTATGAATATGATAGCAGTCCGTCAATGGCTACATCAGTTCTATTGTTATCTTTTGCCTTAAAATACCAAACCATATCTCTATCATGATATAACAAGGTAACTAGTCAAACACCTTGTGTAATCATGAAAGTAATCACTGATTACCATTACATTTACAATTACTTGAGATAATGTAAACGATTACACTTACTGATTATGATTACCCCAACCCAGATGAGGATATATTGTAAATAAAAGGATGGTTGCCATTGATAATAAAAAAATGGCTTTGAAATGCCCATAATTAATCACACACAAGATCAGTCTGTTTATGATATTATATAATTTCCTATTTTATTTCATTATTTATCAGATGCAAACATCCAGTATATGCATTATTTACGAAGTGGTGTAACTGTGTAGTGTTGAATAAAAGCATACTTTAATCATCAATCAGTGTACAGTCAGGTGACTTTCATTTTTTTTCAGATGAGGTTGGTGCATTAGTTTATGACATTGGCTCATTTTCCTTCAGAGCCGGTTATGCCGGGGAAGACATGCCAAAGGTATGTTTATAGAACAACAATCTTGTTTAGAACATCTGCACTTTGTTTATCATTGCCACTGTCTTTATTATTAAATTACCAGTATAAAAACTATACGTGTAATTATTTGTGTGTGTGTATATATATATATATTGATATTATAAATTCATATCCTTTCCCCTATCTAATTTATTTAAAATTAAATAAATGTGTCTTTCAGGCCGAGATGCCGAGTACTATTGGGGTCGCTGAAGACAGAGAGGTTTCCATGGAAACAGATGACTCATCAATAACCAAACCCAACAAGAAGTACCACATTGACACAGTTCACCTTAAAGTACCAAGAAAAGATATGGAAATGACAACATTTCTTAAAGATGGCATGGGTAGGTTATGGTTCTAGTCTGTTTTTACATTACATGATAATTTGTCTAATTTTAGGTTTTTGGGATCTGTTAGTCAGACACGGGGTCGGTTCCATTTTGTCAACTCCACATCAAATTTATAAATTCCAATTCAAAATGTATCAATTCCACTTTTACCTACTACTTTTTACAACGAGTAGGTACTCCGAGTACCTACTTGGAATACCTACTCCGAGTAGTTTATATTTCAAGTAGGATTGTTGTGGAAGAAATATTTCTGAATTAAAAAATTTAAATGGTAAAACTTTTGTGGATTTACTTTTTTTGTAGGAAACTTTTTCAGTTCAATTTTTTTAAAGTAATTGATTCCAGTATTGGATTGACCCCATATCTGCTGCTGGTAGTTTATTCAGCCCTATAGGATTAATTACAATCCTCTATGTTTAGTATTCGTGACATACATTTACTGATATGTGATTTATTGCTTTTAGAAAGTAAAGAAACTTAATATGCTGCAAAACTATTTTTCTGTCCAGGATGGTGAACCTTTTATAATAAGTTGCTTTTGTTTGATCCATCAACACATATCTATTTATTGGTGAAAATTGGGAAACAAGACAGTTTTATTATTTTTGTTGTTCTGTGATTTCCTAATCTGTGATATGAATGATTCATATTATGATGTACTCTATCACAGAAAACAATCTGACAAATGTAACATGTCATAGTGCAAAATATTTATACTTAACTAAAGGGTGCTTTGGTGACAATGTGGTTAGAAAATTGTAAACACCAGGTTCTGGTTTTGAATCCAACTCGTGTCTTCTTTTATGGGATGTTTCCCCAAGTAGTCACCGCTCAACTGTATATGCCCCAAGGTGTGACCAGCGCTGAAGCTAAATAACTCGACTCTCATCATATTGTGAGGATTGTTCGGAACATGATTTTTTTATAACTTCATTCGGTTCTTTTATTGGCTACTGACTGGATAATGTCTTTTATTATTATTATTATGGCAGTTGAAGACTGGGATCTGTTTGAAGAAGTTATGGATTATAGCTACGCTAAGCACATTAAGTCTGAGTCTCATCAACATCCGGTACTCATGTCAGAACCAGCCGTAAGTATTCCACACTACTGGCTATAATACTTACCTATTTCAGCTATGACACCTATGTCATAATAATAGGATTTGAAATAAGTAAATTAACAACAAAAGATAAATAGAAGATTAAAAAAAACTATATAAAATGCAATTAAAAGCATTAAAAATGTCTATATAATAAAATATTTACGTTATGTCAGATTTATGTAAAATACAGGTTGTGTCACACCTTTAGGAACTAATTAATGGTGTAGGATAGGTATGACTATATATGATATATATATATATATATATATATATATATATATATATGTTATAGTTAATCTGTATAATCAGGTAATATGTATATTACCAGAAATTTTTAGGTAATACGTCTATTGCTAATTGAGATTTAATACAGATTACCTGAAAATTTCAGGTAATATATATATATTACCTGATTATACAGATTAACTATGATATATATATATATATATATATATATATAAGCTAGCCCTGAGTATGCTCTCCTATGTGTACTTAAGATTGAGGTGTGTCAAATTAATGATTATTTGTTTGACCAGCATACATATTGACATGTCTTAACAGTGATGTGGTGATAATATATTATGTTGATGCTGTATAGGTATCTAACCAAATATTGTTTGACAGTTTTAATAAAAGAATATAGAAATAATCAGAATGTTAATATTGTATGGTTGCCTGTTTATGATAGTCAATTATAACTTAACTAATGACTGTATTCTATGGTTCAGTGCCTTGTAGTAATGAAGCAGTACTGTCGAGTAGATGTTATCATGTGACTTCTTCTTTTGGCTGTTGTGTTTGTCAAAATGTCTTTTTTTATCGATGGATTATTTCAGTGGAACACCAGAGCTAAGCGCGAGAAATTGACTGAGGTGATGTTTGAGAAATATAATATCCCTGCATTCTTTCTGTGTAAGAATGCCGTGTTATCTGCGTATCCTTTTGTAGAGAGATAGAGAAGATGAGACATTAATCACCTGAGAGATTCTTCTGCTTTCCAGTTACAAATCTATATAAAAAAATTATTTTATGAAACAATTTTGTAAGCTAGGTATTATATTTATAGAACCTTTTAATGCTGTACTTAGATGGAGTTTTTCAGGTGTCAATAATGCTACAAGAATTGTTAGATTCCCTTAATGATGTGTCACAGATTTGCCAATGGCAGGTTTACTGGTCTGGTGTTAGATAGTGGTGCCACCCACACAACGGCTGTTCCTGTTTATGATGGTTATGTTCTGCAGCAAGGTTTGTGTTATGATGATGATGAACCGTGCACAAACATGTTTTGAATAAAACAAGAAATGTATAACCAATGACATTTTTTTGTCATAATGATTGAGCATCCTTTTTTTGGTGTTAGTCTACTCTGTGGCAGTTTGTTCTAAGGACAGAGGACTTTGGTACTTTTCTACCTGGTTCAGACTTGCACTTTGTTTCACATTCTACAAAGGACCAGTCCTGGCCTTTGTGTATAGCAAAAGATGGCAACCATCCATGGGCCTTTTGTATGCAGTACACATCTAAGGATAGCCATGTATATAATGTCCCATTGTACCACCTTTGTTTAGACTCATCTCGTCATATAATAAAAGTAGTCCTCATATTTTAGAAATTAGTGTATTAAAATAAAAAAAGCTCATAACACAACACAATAATTAATTTTATAGGTTTTTTCCATCTTACAGGTGTTATCTTATAAAGAATAACTCAAAAGGATGTATAACTTGCTTTACAGTATTTACTAGTATATAAGATGAAAAGTTTTTTATGGCCAATTCAAGAGCAACTGGATCAAATCCATGTATTAGTTGAATGTTAAACAGTCATTTATCATGGAAGAAATTGTTGCCGAAAAATGTTCATTTCATCTCTTCTTTCATTCTTATCAAATTATTAACAACATTATGTCAAAAGAATTATTATTAAAATACCATTTAAATTGATTTAAATACACCTGTGATATGCTGATCATATGACCGTGTCCGATATATTTGTACCTGGGGCATTATATACTTGTGAATCAGTAGAGGCTTCTAATTAGCAGAAACCCACACACAGATGATAATGATGTTGCCATCATAAAAGGTTTAAACGAAATCCATTAACATTGAACTTAACACAAGAGTACCAAAGAATTGTGAAACTATTAGATTTAAAAGACACGACAATTAGTTTTGAGGTATCATCTCATCGTCAAATTACTTGATTACCTCATGAAACTATGTCTACTCTTGTCTTGCGGTACTTGGTAGTTTTTGACTACCTAAAGTTTATCCAGCCAAATTACAGAATGTTATATAGACTGACTATACACATAGAATAAACTTCCGAGGAGTTTACCTATGAATTGTTTGCAGTGATTGCGGTTATATACAAAATTTGACATGTGTCACAATTGTGCCAGTGTTTGTTTCTTCCATTCTCACCTATGACAGTTTGGTTTGCTCATCAATAAATATTTTTGTCTTTGAGTGTTACTCGTGTATAAGATGAAGTAGCTTATGTATGGTAGATTCTTGAATTATTTCATCATTTTGTACACACAGGATGATGATTGGTGTTTTACAGTCACCTTTGTACACATGGTAGGCTAAATGGCCTGTCTTGTACACACATGATGATGATTGGTGTTTTACAGTCACCTTTGTACACATAGTAGGCTAAATGGGCTGTCTTGTACACACATAAACAATAAGATAATAATCTGTTATTGATCCTGAAAGAAATTATGGATGCAGACTAAGCCAAATATTGTACTTTAAATAAACTAATGTACATGTGGTGGATTCAAACTGAACACCTGCTACATTTTAGTTGAGCACTTTATCACAGAGCTACATTGTACCATGTTGAGTCTCTGTGACCTATACTTTAGCTATAAACAAAAATATTATTTAGTTTAAGAGCCGTAATTAGCTATAGTTTATACGAAGACAGTATAACATTTAGCTCTCTGGGGTATTTCTTGATGTGAATGACTAGCTAGTGCTACTGATAAAGACTTAAAGGAAGTTAATAGGAATGTAGATTTCCCATATTTCTGGGCTTTTTTAAAGCTGAATTTGAGCATTATACCACCTATCTTTGCCATGCAATTTGTTACACTTAACAATATTTCCATTTTCTCAATTTCCGTCACATCCCCAATTAATCTGTTATAATAAGTGGTAGTTATTTCCTATGGGCTTCCTGATGACAAGCTATTTGTTTATTTATTCTTCAGCTATAGTGAAGTCTCCTTTAGCCGGTGACTTTGTATCGATGGAGTGTCGTAAACTGATGGATGACCTTGGAATTGATGTTATTCCACCTTATATGATTGCTGAAAAGGCAAGTAGTTATTAATTAAGGAAATAATTTGCAAGCTTTTTTAAACCCAATTTATTTCAATAAGACTTTATTATATCTCAACTGTGGTATTTATGCATAGAATGTGTCTGCATTATGTGAGCTAGAATATGTTTTAGTTCTGTTTTCAGTATAGAGCCCCTTGGAGCAACTCAAGTTGATTAAGGCACTATATAAAATGCTGTTATTGTTATTATTGTAACTAGTGTAATTATGCAAACATATTAAAATGGAATCCTTAATAAGACATTTATTAGCAATTATATGGAATATAACATAATTGTCATTAATTGTAAAGAACACATATTATTTCTATATTAGTTCTGATGATATCCAGTCATAAAAATTTACATGTCTTTTTAAAACGTTCTCATTTGTATAAAATACTGTTCAAGTCAATTTGATAAAAATCGTTTATGAAATTAATAGATGATCGACATTCTAATAAAGTAGCATTACTGTCAATAAAAATACTTTACTGGTCTAGCAGATAACAGAGTAATACAATAGTAAGATTTTAATTAAAATATGTAGAACTTTAAACGTATAAAGTTAACCAACGCTGTATGTGAGATGGAATTTGCTAAATGTCACAATGTTACATTTTGAGAGTATCTGCTATATTTTGATACGTTATAATATTATTTACTCTGAATATGCTTTTCATATTTAAGTTAATTTGTATTTTGATAAATATTTGACACAATTTATTGATGTTTATATTAAATAATTGTACAAAATCATTATCTTATATGGGGGATGGCCACTAAAATTCTGTGTTTTTCATAATAATTTATCAGAACATATCCATTGACCTGTTGAATCTTATTTTGATACCTCAATTCATAAATATGGACCCATTTCACAGTTTACAAAGCCTATGACTATGCAAAAATTCATTTATTATAATGGGTCTGTCATTTTGACGTTATGGAATTTATATAGACTAAAATGTGGTTAAATATGAGTCGCAATTGAAAGTTTTGTAAATATTTTTATCAAACTCGTGCTGACTGTCACCTAACATGGATGAGTCTCGATACGAATGATGTAACGAGGACATTTCCACAACATCAAAACTTGTGTGCATACTCTTGTGTTGCATTATCCTGAAATAATAATAAATAGTTTTTTCCCCCATCTTACTCCAACAATACATTTCACTCAAATAAGTTTGGTGCAAATTTGCAGGTATTAAAAGAACAATATTTACATAACATGCTTGATGTAACCAAGACAATTCCGTCACATCAATGTGGATGGTTCGGAAAGATCAACAGTGTAACGTGGACATTCCATGTTACAATAAAATTAATTTATATTATTAATAATTATTAAAATATTAGTTGGGAAATGTTAAAGATAAGCTTATTCCGGATCATATGTAAAAATATTACTACAATTTGAGGCCAATATGATTGGGATTGAGTGTTTAAAAAAAAAGACGCATCTTGTTACATCATTGTGTAATTCTGTCTGATGTATAACATGTGAATAGGAATGTGTTACATAAATTGTAGCCATCTTTGTCCCATGACCACGTTAATGCTGACAGGTAATATACTGTATCATTAATTACACAAAATCAATAGAAAACATGACACATCAGTCAGCTTATGTCTTACTTAATCATGTAATAATACTGATGTTTGTAAGGAAATCAAAAGGAAAATGATTTTGTTGTTGTTGTTGTTGTTGATAATAGGAACCAGTTGGTGAGAGACAGCATCCACGGTGGAAGAAAAAGTCAAACCTGCCGGAGGTAACTAAGTCATTCCACAATTATATGGTGAAAGACGTCCTTCATGATTATGCGGCATCAGTGTTACAGGTATGGCTGGCTGAGGCTAGATGTTTTATAATATGTGAAAATGGTAAATGTTTCACTTTGGCTTCTTGTTCCCACCACAGTAATATTATGTAATGGCTACTAATAGTATGTGGAAGTGTCACAGGAATTCTGGTATCCACTTGACAATTTAAGTCATCCAATATTTGTCAAATTTAAGTCACAACTTTTGAGTTACTTTGGTGAAATGTTTTAGTTATGTATTTGCTGTTTCGAAACTCAGATATAAGAAATTATGCACAAAAATGGGGAATAATTTACTAGAATGTATTAAGAAACTTTCAAATCCATACAAAAGAGTTAAATTTTCAGGACTAATACAGCTATACTCAAAAATATCATAAATAATGTCAAAATGTGTGAATGATCACACACATATTAAATAATCCAGTTCAAAGTGCTGATTAATCTGACTTTTAATGACCTGTGGGTGCCACCATTTTGAGGCTAGACAGAGACCGGAAGCTTCTGAATGCTGACGTCACACGAGCGTATCCAGTTGATCTGAAGGTTTTAGATCCTGTACACAAGCATGTAAACAAGTGTGAGCAAAGAATTATTCCAGAACCAAACGGCATTATCTTGTTAAAATTAACTCATGAATGATATACAACCATATCAGTTTGAGCCAGAAGGAACCCGACAAGAGGAAGACGATTTAATATGGCTCAGAAATTATAATCCGCATCATGTGACATCAGAGCATTTAAGAGTTCTCCTTCCCACCTTCTAATCTGGCTTCCGGTGCTGCCGTAATGGCGGCACTCCAGTAATTTGGATCATTTCCCCATATCTATGGTATCAAGTGTATTTCGTGATTATTATAGTGAAATGTTTCGTTACTGTTCTAAGCATTACCTATTTAAAGATTATTTTCTGAGGCCAGACTGTCCCTTTAAACATGGTTATGATGCAATGGAATTTATTATCCGACTGAAAACAGTAATGACTAAATCATATGTGTAAATTTGCTTAAAGTAATAACGCTGATATTTTTAGTAAGGATTATATTTCTTTCTGTTTTTAAATTTTTCGTTTATTGTGTGTTTTTTTTTTCTTCAAATCTTTTGTTGTAGAAAACTTACGTCTTTAGGAGTTTTTTAAATATAAATTTACCATCATTAAATGAAAAATATCACTATTAATTATTGATTGGTAATCAAAAAATTATTTCAGGTTTCGGATATTCCATATGAAACAGAAAACATTGAGGCCATCCCTTCTTTGCCATATGAGTTTCCTAATGGCTATAATCGTGAGTTCGGTTCTGAAAGGTTTAAAATCACCGAAGGACTGTTCGATCCATCATGTATTAAGGTAAGCTTCGCAGCAGTGAACAAATTATTACCATTAGTACACAGCCCCTGTGATATAGATTTTTGATTATTAAGTACTATAGGTCGTTTTTTGGACCTAAAATATCACAATTTATGGTACAACCATCCATTATGCCGACCTAAAAATCTGAACAATTCCCTGCAGTATTTCCACTTTGAAAGCAGGAAATAGTTTTGTTTTCATAATTCATTATTCGTACCAATGTGTTTTGTATATTGTCTACATAGGACTGCAAACTTAAGTTAATGGCGTGATTAAACATTCAGTGAACTGCACATGAAGTCAATCACATATAATTAGATGTGTTGTCAATTACTATTGAGCCTTTGATGGTATGTTTTGGTCACTAACGCGGCAATAACCGAGACTATGTAAATTACCGGTATATGCGGTCATTTAGTCACTAACTCTATTGAAAATAAATGAATTAATCAGTAATTATCCCATTATTAGTATAAATATGCCCAGACAAAATATGCATATGTGAGCATCCTAATGTCTATGCCGCCAAATGAATGAGATACGATGTTCTTGGTTACGAGTTGTCCAATGCTGCCTTCAGATAATTCTACATATAAATATTGATGTTCATTATAAAGCCATGTATAATTATCATCAACTTGTTTAACATCTAATTTTACCCCATGACCGCATGAGTTTAAATCAAAATGACGAGTGATGTCCATTTGCATATGGAACTAGAGTCTAGACGGCTGCTAACACACTGAAATATCTTCTCCCGATGACTGGATTTCTTGACGCTAAAATAGCACCGGCCATTAAGCCGGCCTCCCAAAAATAAGGGTCAAAATGCTGACACAAAGTATCGGCTTAATGGCCGCGACCTACGGTATGTGAGAAAGTAGCTATGTACAAAATGTGACAGCTTGATATATATTGCTTACATCATAAAGGAAAGCATGGTATGTGTACACGAGGACATTTTTGGTGCTCAGGTGTTAATTGTTCATATTCATCTCTTGTTTTGGATTTGTGTTGAAACGATCTGATAGGATCTCCGGAGAGAGTATTGCCTCAAGTCAGATCTTTGGAAAGTTCCAGATATTTAAGTGGTCGGGCACATTAGCCACCCCCACGCATTTAAATACAGGCAGCTGTAGATCAGTACCTCATTGAAGTACAAAGTTTGGGGATTGTTTTCTGTACTGTACGTGGTCTGGTATAAGTTTATTGTCCTCTATTGTAATTAGCACAACCGCCATTTGAAATTTTGTCTGGTTTAATAATAATAATAATATGTGACATTTATATAGCGACCTATTCAGCTAGATAGCTGCTCAAAGGCGCTTTACAATATTATTATCTATTATCCCTGACTCAGACCTGTATCCACCCAGCACGCATCTCATCTCCCAAGGGAGCATACAACGGATGCTGCCATTATAGGTGCAAAGTATTACTCAAAGTTCAAACACATGGCCATCGCGTCCTGTCAGGTACTCGTTTTTTATGGACGAGTGGTAACTGGCCACATGACGGCATTGCAGCTCACAGAGTCTTGAACCCGCGATCGTTCGGCTATGAGTCCTGAATAGTCAAAGTTGTCGCTTTTTTCTGTATTTCATGGAATGGCATACAATACACATACCAGTTATACTGATGTACAAACTGAGGAAATAATTATAGAATCCATTAGATATAAGACTTACACCCAATTTACAGCTGAATTAA
Organism: Paralvinella palmiformis; assembly: GCA_025642065.1. NCBI lineage: Eukaryota > Metazoa > Annelida > Polychaeta > Terebellida > Alvinellidae > Paralvinella > Paralvinella palmiformis. The sequence continues at coordinate 22,322 of JAODUP010000121.1, forward strand.
CCAAACTATCACAGGCAATAATAGACAAAATGTACATTAATCACTGTCTGTACACTGCTTTATCCTATTTCCTATGTAAACACAGTCACTGCGAACAATTCACAGGTAAACTCATCACAGGTTCATTCTATGTCTGGTCAGAACGTACTAATGTGGTGTTACATGGCCAGGATTACATGATGACATTAAACTTGCAGCAAATAGAGAAATATTTTGCCAAATTCTTAAAACCCGCTTATTTAAATTAGCCAATTTATAACATCTGTAAAGCAGCAGCCTATTTGTGTAAAGGTGTTTATGTATTAAATGTGTTCGTCATGCTTGAGCCCAAATAGATGTTTTAATTCTGTTTTTTTTGTTGTGTGGTGTAAAGCACCTCAGAGTAATACTATTAGTATTATTATTGTTATTATGTGTTTTAGTAAGATTAATGATGGGCTGCACAAACATATCATACACCCAGAAGCAAGAGTAGACTTCATTTCCTAAGCCAAAATGTGATTAAATGTGATTAATAATTCGACATGAACAAGGACAGGGAAGAAATGGTCTTTATTTCAGTCGCAATTTTTGCCATAATAAATTACTGGTTTCCACTCAACTTATTCACGAAACAGATTTCATGCAATTTGATTTGAAGTGTCCATAAATACAGTTCGTCTTGTACACCAGTAAAAAGTAAATATATTAATATAGTTATATTAAAAGTAAAATTATTATTCAATAAGTTAGGGCCTGATTATTATATATAGTAATCATACACTGGTATTGTTTGTAGCCAAAATCAATTGGCTTGATTGGTCTGACATTTCTTTCTAGAGGATAGGGGGTCGTATTAATTTAATTGAACTATTAATTAACTGGATGACAGGCAAGATACTGCCCTCTTGGGTTAGTGTTGATGTTTATCAGCGGCTGATCATACATTGACCGTGGCTTAACTTAATAAACCTTGATGTGGAAAGAGCTAAAGATATCTTCTACCAGACATGGGGGTCAATTCAATTCCGGAATTGGAATCGCTTATTTAAAAAAATGGAATTGATGAATTTGGAATTGATGAAAAAAGTTATTCATTAAAAGATATATAAATTGTGAATTCTTTGGACTTCATTAAAAGGAATAGCCTTTCTACTGAACATGTTTAGTAAAAGTTAAACTGAATAAGTTTAGTATTCATGGTTTCTGGTGTAATAAGATTTGTGGTGTACATACATTATGCTAGACCATTGATGTAACACAAGATCCTAGAGATTCATGGATCTCTGCACACTTATTGTCTTGCATTTACATAAGTGTATGAACCCTGTACATATAAATGATAAGCTGTACACGTGAACCCTGTACATATAAATGATAAGCTGTACACACCTGTCATCATCCAGAAGATGTAATGTTGAAGATGTTTCTGTTTTCTCCATATTTTAGGGCATCCAGGGAGGTAACTCCATGTTGAGCATGGGCCACGTAGTTACTACCAGCGTGGGCATGTGCGACATAGATATACGACCGGTGAGTATAGCACGAGGCCGACAGTCCTCTCATATTTCAGTGATAATAATATAGATGATAGACTTAACAAAGCGGCCTTACTAGCTTGAGCCATTTAACTTTAAGGGGCGCTGTACGGCAAAATCAAAAACACAGTTAGGCAACTTCACTGACCGTTATGTTTAAACTTAGCCAAGTACCAGTTCATGCCATTCATCGAGTTGTTAAATCATTGTTTCTGTTATAGAGTTTGTACAACAGCGTTATTGTGGTTGGCGGCAACAGTCTGATCTCGGGATTTACCGATCGCCTCAACAGAGACCTCAGCTCGAAGACGCCACCGGTAATGTTAATTAGATTGGTTAAGATTCTGAAGTAATGTATGGCCATTTGTTGGCATTGAAAGATGGCTCATTGTATAACGTTGCGATTGTTAACCGTGGTAGATAACGTTTATCCGGCTTAATGATGCGTGTCTGTTACTTAATTATTCTTCTTTTATGTTAATAATATTATGCAATTTGTATTTAATCTAATGCGATACACCACCAATTTAGACACCATGCTCAAGGCGTCTTTCCTCTCGTCGTATATTTAACGCACCCACTCTCCGCTTTCCAATTACAGAGCATGAAGCTGAAGATTATTTCTTCGTCGATGACTTCTGAACGACGGTTTAGTAGCTGGATTGGTGGCTCGATCCTGGCTTCTTTGGTTAGTATAACTGGTCATTGGCCAAATTTCGTGCATTTTCAACATCTCGGCCAATTATACAGCACGTAACAACGCATCACAAAACAAAGTACTTTCAGTAAGTCATTCATTACCCGGGAAATTTAGTGGGTGTATAATATAACGAATGCGAGTCGGATGGTAAATTGCGGCCGATGAAGATTTTCTGTGGCACTTCGGGTGCAGTTCTTTTATTTTTTTGCATCCTGTATCTCAATTTCATGGGAATCCTGCAAAATGCATCCTAGAATCGACACCGACATATAAATGTCTTTGGTTAAAAAATTGACTGCAGAAAATATCAGTATCAAATGTCAATGTAGTTCTCTCAATTTTTTCTGCCTAAATAGAGTACTTCAGTAGCACAATGTATGAGTATTGTGCTACAAATCCTCATTATAAATTCATATATAAGCATTCACCACTAAAATACACACTTACAAAATCTCTCCGATTTCAGGGTTCGTTCCAGCAGATGTGGATCTCAAAACAGGAATATGACGAAGGCGGAAAGAACTGTGTCGATAAAAAGTGCCCATGACCACTTCACCTCACAGATGTGAGAAGAATGTTTCACTGGTTAACCATCCGACTCTGTGTTGTTTGGCATCAATATTGTTTTGATTTCGGGCAGACTAGCGATGCCACTCTGAAATCATGAATTACTTTGATACAAAGCTAGGTAATGGGCCGTTGTGTTCAGACATGGTCGAGTTGTAAGTTAACTCCAGAATTAAGTAAAGAAATTTTGAGGTATGACTGCGTACATGCACACGTACACAAACACCCACCCACACACACAGAGACCTACCTCCCACACATACGTACATACAAGTTTTTATGAAATCATGAAGTATTGATCTTATTTTGTTGAGCTGCTCATTTCATCTAAGTATTGTCACTGACCATAGTTGAGCAGCATCCATTTCTCATCAGTGTCATTGGTATTGTTTCAATTATTAAAAAAAATAATCATTTTATTCATTATATCTGTCAAATGATGGGGGGGGAGTGGGGGGGATTAAATTATATTGTGGAGACTGAAACGAGTGTAGTCTACCATTTGAATGTAGTATGGCTAATTAGATTCTAAGATCTGCATTGTATGTACGATAATCCGCAAGTTTTACCATTATACGGTGGAAGCACTGGATGTCGGTTGACAATGGTCATACTGTATGTAGCGTTGTGCTGCGGAGTTTCTATAATATGGATGTATAAAAAAATCTTCATTTAGTTGTAATTCCACGTTGATAAAGTAGATTCACGAGTTGTTTGCGATCGGGATTTTTGTAGGAAAAAAGTGACAAATTCAGCACCGACTGTTGTTGGTGTATTTCTGTACGTGTTAGATATCTATTGTATCTCAAATAGAGATGTTGTCAATTATTACTTCTTCGTCTATTGATAGCTACAAGACACTATAAACAGTCGACTAAAAGCTGGCCGTCCACATTCATTACTAAGTAGAAGAGGATTTAAATTTTTTTTTTTAAACAAATCATCTACCAATCTTCCTGTTTACTTCCAGAACTAACAACACTCACAATAGTGGATTTTATAAATTTAATCCAAATATCCCTAATCCCAAAATTTCTGATGCATCCAAGACGCAATCTACCATATTTATTTCCCTTGTACATGTACAATATTGACTTAAATGTTATTTAATGTTTTATCAGTTCACTATAATGCCGGACAATGATCCAGAAGTGACGCCTCGTGTTCATTTATTATTATCACGGCTATTTATGGCTAAACATTTTACTGCCAGAGATGATCTCTGTGTAGTCCATTTTTAGTATATAAAATTCCAAGTAATTAGTAATGTACCATCAACTACCAAGAGCTGCCACGGACATCTCGCATTGTTACCGACATACCGGTGTCGAGATCATCGCCTTCCTCGGCATCTTGACAGAATGCGAATGTGCATAAATTGTGCAAAATGGAAGTCCTCAAAAATGCAGAACAGAGAAATGCCGCGCGACTAATCAACTGGCTTATTACTGCAATAAAGCTCGTTAAAACAAAATTGTCACACAATAATAGTGATCTACATATGAAAAGCCAAACCAGTGTCTGGCCATTTCCACACGCTTACAGATCTAGGATATAGAACAAACTGAACAAAAAAAGGTGCTCCAACATGACAAAAAATTACAGTAAATTGAGGTTCTCGGGACATATTAATAAAACATAAAAAGTTGTAACAAAGCCTGGCAAAAAGCATCTTGCCAAAATAAATAATAGATTTAACACAAGAAAAAAGTGGTTGAGATTTATGGAACAAGATTTTCATACTTCTTACTTGTATCAAGATATAAAACGGTTTGCTAATCAAATACTAAAATAAATATGAGATGTTTCGATGAGTTGTGTGTGTGTATATTTTAAATGCAGTACAGATCAGAGCGTGCAAAAGATAAATTGCCTTTAAACGATGCATCATTTCAAAACTGTCGCAACAAGTATTATCATGCATATATAAACCTGTACTTCACTAACCATCATTAGAATACACATCCTAGCAACAATCATCTCGTAAACATTCAGGCAACAATCGTATAATACACACAGGCTACAATATCTACATCATACATCAATTAATCACAGATATATTAAAACACGGCCTAGAAAAATCAAACTCCAGGGGTGCTCAGCTGTTAGTATTTTCATCACCACAATACAAAATGGCAATCTTCAATCCCTGAATTCGATCGCCCGTTAATAAATGCATTCACAATTATCCAAGCCAAAGCAACATCGGTGAAATATTCTGAAATTAAATTTCACTTCATATGATTACATAACCACTACACTAGCAGTTCTAATTTAGATCATAGTGCATGTAATACTGAACACCAGAGCAGCAATAAATTAATAATTTTACCACAAAAACCGACACAACACAAATGATGTAAACTGAATCCCTAAAACGTGCCAGAGAACTGACTAAAGCACCCGCTCACTCAATATGGTGGATTCCTAGAGTTTTTCCCCATGATCAGCCAAAACAAGTATCACATCAACTGAGGTATCAAAAACAGTTCTTATCATTCGATCATGTGTCTTCTATGAATCGGGTCGCCACACGCCCATCCATCTAGCCCAAGCTGATTTTATCACTGAACACGGCCAACAGAAGAATGATTCCGTAACCAGTTAGTAGACCAGCATTCTGCAGGAAGAATACGCGCCACACGTGTCCGGTCGATTTGGTCTCCTCTTCCGAAGCATGATTCACCTCGGGCAACTAAAATGCAAAGGTCAAACTCAGCCATGACACATACAGGAAGATGGTAACTCTGAAAAATCCATCTAACACAAGAAAGTGTAACACAAAATTTATTAATCCTTTGGCAAAACGGTAATTATGATGCTCTCTGAATATCAACTGTATCAAGAAAGACATTCTTATTTACACTATACTGATTGTTTAAGGGGGATTCACTATACCAGAAAAAATCCAGGTCAATTTTCAACAGAATATAATTTTTATATTTATGACAGTAATGTGTAAGATTTTTAATTATGTAATAAAAAAGTCAATTGCTGTTACACCGGATTTGCACAGGTCCTTGAAAACCTGGCAAGTCCTGGAATTTTAAAATTTGGATTCCAGGCCTGGAAAGTCCTGGAATTTGGACATATAGATCTATATTTCTAATCAGAAGCGTACAGGAATTCAGTCATTACACTTCTTCCAAAATATGGGTGTATTTTTGCACGTTAAGAGTTCGTGAATTCATTGAAAAGGTCCTTGAATTTGACATTGAAAGGTCCCGGAAAGTCCTAGAATCTGAGATGTCAAAATGTGTATGAACCCTGTTACAACACCACCAACAACAAATAAGATGTTTCTGTTACAACCATAACATAATTTGCAATTACACAATTGTAACCCATTCTGTTCGGCTTGCTTCATATTAAATTTGTATCAGTTTAGATTGCAGTAACTAACCTACAAGATATAAAATTACTAAGGCTCTCGTGGTGTTTGTTAAGCTGAGACCATCTAGGATAAGCCTCGCACTAGCCATACAGTCTTTTAAGGTGTGCAATCATGAATGTCCATAAGAGTGCACTGTAACAACATAAGCTGTGAAAAATGTGCACCCAACGGTGACAAAACTACACATCTTTAGATCGATGTGACATGCTCTTTACAACTAATTATCCACAAAAATTTAATATCCATCGTTCTTTTTAAACTTGTACCTATTGAACCAAGGACGGCTGTTCTGCCATACTAGCTTCTACTAATGAAGACATCTGCCGACATCCGCACTTAATATAAAGCCCACTTTTAACAGTTGAACACTTTCCAACTGGAACTGGTTATAAGCCAACACACTATGATACTACACTATGCCTGCACCTCATGGTAGTACTACATCACTTGTGCTGCAAATCTCACTGAACTATCAGGAATTCCAGTATTCTAGGTCGAGATTGAAAATTTCCAGAAACAAAAATTGCATATGCTGGCATATATGCAGACAAAACTTACCATATCTACCAGTGATATGTAGAGGAACATGCCTCCTGCCAGGGCAAAGATCCATGTGCTTCCCATGGTCATCTCTCCAACAAGGATACCAACAACGAGGCCCATATAGCAGGTACATGCCGACAGGAAGTTGTAACCGATTGCTTGTCGTATTGTCATGCCGGAGCTCAACAATATGGCAAAGTCACCTGGAGATAAAAATTGGATAGAAAATGCTACGGAGTCTCTTTTTACCATCTCAGTTAATATCAACTATTCATCTGGCAAACTAAATACATCATCACCAATATGTATACACTGAGGGTGACGTTTGGCTTATTGTATCATCTGCTTATCAAACACATACATATTTGGTAAATTATCAGTTATGGGACATTGTCATAATTAAATAACAAACACACTATACTGGTAATTTATTTTTATTATTATAATACTGAACTTCTACCATCTCATTTCTGAGTCATGTTTCATCTTCTATTTCACCTCACTGCTTCTGGACCTTGTTCAGCCTAGTTGGCCTACCATGTACGCAGAAGTATTCATAAAATGGCAATATTTATCAATGAGTGATGAGTGAGGTTTTACGACCACGTTTGTGCATGTGGTAGAATAAATGGGCCAAGCTACCTCCAAAGGTAATGAAGCGAAGTCAAAGATGAAACACCCTTCAGATATTCCCACGCCGAGATTCGAACTTGGGTGTTCCAACGCGCTACCAGTTAGACCACGGAGGCGCCCTGCAACATTTATCTATCTATCTATCTATATATATATATATATATATAAATATATATATATATATCAATGTATTGTACAACACTTACCTAGTTCATGAGGTAACTCTTCACACATGACGGCCAAAGAAACACTGACTCCTGCCAGAACATTTTTAGAGAAGGCAGCGCCAATTGACAATCCATCTATAAAGTTGTGTAATCCATCGCCAAATATAACCATCCATGCTACAGCCTTTATTTCACCAGATGTCTCTGACGTCGATGATTCAGCAACTTCTTCAATGGACGATTGATTCTTTGAATTAAAGAAAGACCTTATAATTATCTCTGTTGACGTTTAAGTGCGAGTTTCGCTCCCTTCATCTAACCATATTCGTGGACAGTTAGTAAAACCAGTTACAAACAATAGGTAGCAAAACGTTTGTGGAAAAACAAAAGATGAAACTGGACATGGAACACTAACAAGTTAAAGCCATTGTTAAACATATTAAATTAAATTAGCACAACAGTCTGACACAGCAAAATTACAGAAACACATTTCAAACACATTCAGCAGAAGCAAAAATAGCCATTTTCAAAAAAAGTACTGGGGAAGTTAAAATTTACAGAAAATAAACCAAACCGAGTGCAACAAAAACCAATAATGATTGTTTAATAAGAGGGAGGAAGCCGAATTACTGTATTTTACCATCTCAATTCTCACAGTGTCAGATCTACCACACAATTAAAATTACTCAAATATGTCAAGACAAAATCTGTCCACCAGTCAAAGTTATCGGGAATAAAGATTTGTGGTATACAAATAAAATATCGTGCATTCTCTGACTGGTTCATCCAAGCTGGCTGGGTATTTATACAGCTGACTGTAGATGACATCACTGCACAGCTAACTGTCTGACCTTGTGCCAGCAACTGAGATGCAGGGGTTCTTTCGGTGCAGTAAACATGTCTGCTGTGGGTACTAAGATTACAAATGTTGTGAATTTCATTTCGGCCAAAATACGTAAATTTGTGCAAAATTCCAAAAAAAATGACTGCACTGGTACAATTATGGCCAAGCAAACATTCTTTAGTGGGATGACATACTTGGATGAGGTAATCTGCAGAGGTAAGTAACTCTGGAATTTGAACCCTGATCTATGAGTAGGCTGGACAATGTTCTACCTACTGGACCAGGACAAATTGGGAGGAGAGAGGACAATTGCATGGTGAAGAGGGAGTCATGAGGTGGCCATCTCAGTCAGGTTGAACTACTGATAAAACTATTTCAAAACTGCACATTCCAGTTTAGTGTTTGGGCTGGATATTGGATGAAGGCACTTCTTCAACTGCACTGACTCCATGTTTATTTATTATATTGCCAATCAGTGAGTCAGAGAATGGTTTCTTCAGCCTCTGTAATGATCACACCTCGGATATATGGTCGAGAGGGGCAACTGCTCATGGATCCATACTACAAACCTGAGTGACTTTGGTAAAATATCGTGCTCCCAAGGAGCAATGCTAAATCAAGTTCATAAACAAGAGGGAAAGACCCAACAGTCTATGAAGAACGGGTAATATTCGGCTCGTTGTCATCGGTAAAATACAGTAATGCGTTGACGGATGATGGGTTATTTACCTTTTCTAGTAATTGGACGGAGCTTGTGTTGGACTGGATCTGTTCAAAACTAGGCGCACTGTCGCTGGCTTCAGTCAGGCCACCATTAATGTGAGCTTCATTATCAATGGGTTTGTTGACATTATCTGATTGTTTGTAGACAGGATTACAACATGACATGCCAGCATACAAACCCTAGTATGATGGGAAAAATCATATACTCATGACTAACATCAATTAAGTATGGGATTGAAGTGTAGTAAGGATGCACTGAAAATGTGAATGTCAATTCTCTAACTGGCCAGACATAGAAATTTGACAGAATTGTTTCAGAAGTAAATGAGTTTGTTACTATTAATAGACAACCAAATAAATGGAAGGCATCCGAACAAGCAGGAAATAACCGATTAAAGGAAACACGGTACTCTGGTCATTGCAGGTAACAATGCCAAAGTACGTCAAACATTTCTTAATGCACAACGACTATACAAAGTTGAATTAAGAACAAAACTGGAAAGTATTCTAGAAGCCTCAGACAGACTGAATGGAGTGTTTGATCTACACATGCCTAAAAACTAGTAATCACATCACTCCTTCTGTGCCCATTTGCACTGTAAGTGAGAGCAAGTGATATACAACTGGAGCACCTATTTCTGGCCCAAAAAAAGGGATAGCTACAAAGTTTAAATAAGTTCACATCTCTGGTAACTCAGGGACGTTTGATGCAAGTTCAACCAGAAACAAAGTGCTGATACACGTTTTTAAAATTTTACGAGTGAATGATTCACAGGAAATCATTCGGATATTACTATCATAAGCATCAAGTATTAAGTCCCATTAAAAAAAAGCCGCAGAATGAAATGTGGGGGCAATTTACCGACAGATAATAGAATGGAAAGCACAATAGGAACAACAATGTGGCTGCCATTGAAGGAAATATTAAAACATGTAAATATCGCACTAAATATTGTCCCTTGGATAAAACAAGCAACATATAATTAATATTAGCCTAAAGTCAAGAATAATTCTGCTAATGGTACAGAGATGAAGGTCAATTAATGGGATACATGCAACATGTAATGGGATGAAAACATCACTAAAACATTGCATCATCATGTTGACAGCAGAAGCAACACATCAGTTTGATTGATACATTACACGTGATATCATTTGTGTAAAAGATAATATTCCAGTTGACAAGATAAAAGTTACTTAAATGTACACGGAACAATTAGCAATAATAATAAACAAATACGTACACTTGCGCCAAGGTCAAATGTCACTTCAGACCCCTTGGTGTCAACGATTGAGCTTTCTGACTGGTTGCTGACGAGATTCTTTTTAGAACTCGGAATTTTGTTCAGGCCCGCCTGTTTCGGCGAATGTGGCACGCTGAATGACATGTTAATAGATTCATTTCTGTGGATGTCCCTGGTCTTCACTGAACTCATTGGCGCGTTCTCCATTCCTGATGGCTCTCCGTTTTCTCTTTTCTAATAAAACAAAGGATAACACTTTGTCAAGACATCCAGATAAGCATCACAGATCGCCAACAAATAGAATAACAACATGCTTTAAGAATGTATGATGGTCAGATTCTGAAATTATTCTCATAAAAACTACTACCAATCCTTAAAATTATTATATAATAATAATTATTATTATTATTGGATAATAATGATAATTTTTATAATCATTATTATTATTAACCTCAATAGTAATATTAATCATCTTACATGCTAATAATAATAATAAATATGACATCATGTTTATACCGACACCATAATGTTATGCAGTGTTTAATGGCTTATATTACAGAGGCATTTTAGATTAGATTATATTTTACACGCACTCACACACACATATATATGTGAACATATGCATGGGTTAAGTATTAGCATGATAGTACAGACAAGCAGATAACTAACTAAACTGAATGGATTACCTAATTAAGTAGCACTGAAAATTAATTCATATATATATATATATATATATATATACATATAGAACCATGGCATAGGATAGAAATACATTCAGAGCCCATATTTATAACACATGCACACCATATATATATATATATATGATGAATGTATATAAGGAACCTATTTTCATTTTGCACATTGATAAGTATGCATTGTTAGGTATTATAGTAGCAATGCACATCCCAGCTGCAACCCAGTTGGACAAACCGGATTTGGCAGGTTCACAAATTTCAACAATTTATAGCGCAACAACCGAAAGAGCTATTAAACCCAAACTCATATCATTAAAAAGCCAGCAAAATATCTTTAACTTGATACTAAAACTTTTAAATCCACCGCAAACTTATTATTCAAGAGCGATTTTAAAACAATAAGTTGCTCTGGAAAAGCTAGTCCGTCGACGATCCAGATTTATCAGGTCACGGGTTGTGACATCCCCGTTTATAAAATTAACTACCGCGGAGTGCGTTTGAATATTTTAATATAAATTTATGACCAATCAGAACTCGAGCTGGCCTTCACTCCGGTGCTTGAACGGTAAATATCCGTTGCGGGAAGTTTGAATAGTGAAGTCATAAAGTCACGCGTCTATTTCTCAGAAACGGGACCAAATATCGAAATCGTTCATTCGCATCTAGTGAAATAACATTCTTCTGCATCTTAGGATCTATAATATATTACGGAAAACTTCGTGGAGATCAACGCTCAAAGTCAGAGAAGTCTCCAGATTCGACTCATTTGTTGACGCGACGCTCTCCAGCGAGTGTTCTATTTTTAGAACTAGGAGTTCTCGATCACGTGGTTGGTTGACATCATTAAGGAGGCCCTTCGTCAATATCCCAAACTGGCTGATTACTTCACACCAGATCGAGGTCTGGCACCACTTAGACCAGAAGTAGGAACAGCATGGAATGTTAACAATCAGCCTGATCCACTTCAGGTGAAAATATCTCGCACCACGATCTCTTGATTTGTTAAAGTATGAGATATAAGATTACATTGCTTAAGTCTATTATGCAGTGGCTTGTAACCACTCTTGTGGTCATAGGCAGTCAGTTGTTGAGTTTAAAGGTCCAGTCTGCGAGGTTAACCCTCTAGAACCTATACCACTTGTGGTGTTAGGTGGGTTAATCTCTCTATGTGATATACACATGGATTCTTGTTTGGGCTGCTTTTCACGGCACTCTTTACAAGAGTAAACTGCATCCAGTGGTCAGAATTTCTTAGGAGGGTTCTTGAATAAAACTAATTTTTTTTTTTCAGAATGGCTTATCAAGAATTGAAGAAACGTTATGGACTCAACCCAGATGCTATCACTAAGGTCATCATCTGTGAAATATACAAGCATGCCAGCAAAGAGAGTGCTGACCCTGCTGCACATTGGTTGTCAGAGTGGTCTGGTGTGAACTTAGAGGGCCATATGCTTCGCCTTCTTCGAGTGAAAATGAAACGTATATCTGAGCACAGCAAAAAGCTTAGAGGGGCAAAACTTACTAAGTTTTTAACTGAAAGATTTTCATTCCCTAAATCAGGCCTGCCAGTTCCAAAAGTAACAGAAACGTATACAACAACATGAAAGTGAAGTGAGTTCACCTGTTGCACAGCCTAATTCAAGTACATGTGGGGATGGTTCAAATTGTACTATAGTTCCTATTTCTGGTGATACAAAAAATGATACGATTCTGATAGATTTACTGGTTCCAAATATTTAAAGTGAATATATCCCAGAATCCAACCTCTAAGGAGTGTTTTGTAGCTGCAAGTCAGCCAATCGAATTTCACCACTATTTGACAATTTTCTGTCTTTCCATATAAAATAATTGTTTGGGATATCCTTTTAAATAATGACAAATAGTGTCTTTCAGGAGATTTTCTGTTTGCTGCAGTGCTAAGAAATTGATGCAGCTAGTGAAGAGCTTTAATTTGATATATTACTCACCCATGTTGAGTGAGATTCGTCAGTTAGTGGAAAAATGTCATTGTTTTGGATTCAGTCATGTATTGGATGACACTATCATCAGTTTCTATGGAATGCTGCAGATGCCAGAACTAAGGAAATCCTTTGACTGGAAAATGGAGCAGATTACTGCACATATGCTGTGGACACGATTGATGTGACTGGATGATGTGGAATTTTGATTCTGGGCCATCTTGGTTCTTCAGCAGCCATCTTGAGATTAATTAACAATACGTGGAAATTATGATTTGATTGCCAGGTTGTTGGCATCAAATACTACAGAATGTGTGTGTTTGATAAATTTGTCTATTAGTTATAGAACAATTTTAGTTTTATGTGTGTATTGTATCAAGAGCTTACCAGTTGATCCAAAAATTGTAATTTGTGCCCAGTGTTTTCCCATTACCATGTTTCCAATGAGATTGCGAGCTAAAACGAAGGTTTCTCAGCACCCATAGATCCGATTTGCAAAATTCAAAAAGTATATTCCTTCTTTCACTCAGCTTTATTCTAATAACAGATTCTTGTATATATTTTAGAGGGTTAACATTTTGGGTGTGCATTGCTAATTATAGTTACAAAATGTTTTCAAAGATGACTTTAATTCCTTTTCAATTTTATTTTGCAACAAACAGCATGACAGATAAACTGAAAGATAGATAGATAGCCGGATAGATACACAGGTACAGACATATTAATATGCAGACAGAAAGAGAGTTAGATGAAATAATAGTAAACTGGATTTAGTGACGCATTGGCACAACAAATTATTTTCAAGTTGCCTAAATTTAGCCGCCTCTTACGAGATGATGGAAGACACAGTGAGTGAATCTTAAACCCCAAACCTGCAGAAGTTCATATAAATAATAAAATCATTTGTAATAAAAATGTAAACAATATAGAAGGTAAGTAAAATCTGCTAGAAATGATTCATAATTGGAGGACATTATGTAAAGGAGAGGTGATTAAAAATATATTTATGTTGGGATAATTTGTCACAGAAGGAATTGATTGGTTGAACGGAAATCTAAGAGTAACAGAAGTGAATTTATTTATTCCTGAATTTGCAGAAGTAACGGCACATCTAAAGGGATTTGAAGAAAAAAAAACACAATTATAATCAAAAGATATTTTTAGTATTTTCAAGCTTTTCATGGGACTTTATTATGAAACCTGGATACAAGATGGTATTGTAATGACTGAATTAACAATAACATTAACAATGACACAATCATACGTTGTAACCATTCCATAATAAAGAGAGAAGATCAGTCAACACAAAACACATAACCTTAGAGACAATACTCAATCATATATCATAAATAAAATTGAATCATCTGTCATTTTTACTAGTCAGAGGTATTTACAAAGCCAGTGAGGACACAGTACAGTTGAACCCTGTGTTATCATAACCTTATTATTAATGTATCAGATGATTATCAACCAATGACTCAAAATTAATGATTTAAGTCTAAGTAGAAGTTTACAGTTTTAGAAAGAGATTCTTGGATGTTACAATTGATTGCTATGTTTAGTCCCAGTCTTAGGGAAATACAACGATTAAGCCGACACCTCTGATGTATGAAACAGAGTACAGACAAGAGCTGATACTGAGATTCGATCCTATGACTTTGAAGATCTGCAGACCAATTTCTTACTGACTGTACTACCAGAATAATGACTTCTAAGTTTTGTTTTGATTACTGATAAAAAACGCGGAGCAAATAAAGGAGTGTTACTATTTGTGCCCCGATAGTTCATTGGTTAGTCATCCAGATTCAAATGAGGGCATACGTTCAGAATTGTGCAGCTCATGCAGTGGAAACTACTCAAACATACTACATTACTCTAATTCTTCAAAAATCACATTGGCAGCTAGTACAAGTATAGACTCGTTTATTATTAGTAATGTATTTTTAAATCTATAAATGCAAATGCACCTGAAGTGTGAACCCTTGTACAGGTACCTGAGTCTCGGCTCAAGTCATATGGCAACTGTACATTTACTGTAGCAGGACTCTTTTTGTGGAACAGGTTGCTGGAGAAAGCTTCTTGTAATATTTGAATCTATTTAAATTTTTTGTACTCATTCAAGTTTCCTTTAACAGGTAAATAATAAAAATTAATCATATTCACCTCATCTTTAGTAGGGTTCCACATACAATGCCTTTGAATGGCCACTATAAATGAGGGCAGTTTAATAAATCTACATTATTATTACCCTATGTAAAGTTTCAGCTCCATATCCCTCCCCCAACACAGAGAGAGAAAGAGAGAGAACCAAAAGAAAGACACTGAACACATCATAATAAATTGAACAGTGTGACATCAAAGTCTTGAAGATAAGGTTCAACTTATTTGAACAAAATGCGAGTTTACCAGATGTGGGTAACAAAGTGGTAACACACTCACCAATGATTCATACATTTTATCAACCTCTGTCACATTATCCAAGCTGGAGTCATCCGAGGGACATTTGACCATTTTCTGTTAATGTGACCATGCCATGGCAATGGAAAAAAATAACAACACAAAACACACAGCGATGAAGACTGAATATGGTATAATGGATACAAATCTTTTTAATTTATGACACTGCTAGTTATTGAAGTGATATAAAGCAAATGCAAAATTGTCAATACTAAAGGTGCACGCATTCACACACACACAAACACACACACACACACACACACACACACACACACACCTCAAACAAATAAGACATAAGTTGTAAAATTTATATATACTAGATATATAGTATGCCTATATTAACATAATACTAGATGCTAAACATATTCTAAACATCATTTAAACATTGCTGTATTATGCCACTAACAGGAATCTAATATGTCTATGGACTGATGACACTTTCAGTAAACACCCCCCCCCCCTCCGCTCAGACACACACACAAATACATCAGATGCACATTAATAAGAGCCATGCAAAATCATCCATTTCAAACATGCCAATTATCATTTCACTTGAGCAAACTCTGCTGCGTTAATCAAACTCTTTTCTGAGCTGTCCATCACAGCATGATCATCCTATGTCAACAACACGTGTTAGATCATGCCAATCAACAAATGACTAAATGCCTGTCTGGAGTTCGATCAACGATCAATAATTCGAGCATGAGGATGAGACAAAATGTTACCTTTCTCCAATCCATGATGTTCTTCAGGACCCTCTCCACAACAAAGAACATGTAGATCCCACCAATAACAGTGGTACACCTCCAGACGTAGTCACTAAAGAACGGATTGTCTTCACTTGCCATGTCAAAGCACTGAAAATACGCACATGCCATTAGCAACAAAGAAACAGTATCAATCCCCACCCACACACACTTGTTTACATTTATTTATATATTTCTTCAACACTTACAGAACATCGCCCATTTATAAATGAAACTCAAACTAGTACAACAATGAAAAGGAGAATGTCAGAAGCACAATGCTCGATCATGTTGAAAACGTTCATCAGATGAACCATAAAAGATTTAGAAAATAAACACAGAAATAACACATTAAAATATGATACCTGAAGAAAAACGTAAACATTTCTCTTCTTAATGACCATTGAGCCAAATGTTTAAGAAGCTGAAAATGCATTTTATAGATTAAATTACACATATAACAGTCAGATGTGTTGGGAAGAAAATGATTTCGAAGTATCATATGTCTGACAGATAACATTATGATAATATATGATCCTTGTGTTGTATTACTATGGACTAAGAGTCTGAAATAAAGATTTAAATTTATTTATTTATTTATATATATGACTTTCAGACCAACAAACAGCAACAGCATGCAAGTTATTCGACGCTTTAATTAACATACTGCTAACTAAATTAATTCTGAAAAACTGGCCTCAATGAAGGCCAAAGGTGCCCATCCTATAGTGAATATGGCATCGCATTTATAAACGTGTAATCAACATATTTTCGTTTAAAGAAAATTCAAGAGAATTATTTTTTAGAAGCATTACACAATATTGTTTGGGATTGATTGGAACAAGACAAGAATTATGAGCTGTAATATGATATTGCGGCGGTTTTAAAACAAACAATAAAATATCTAAGAACCTTTGTTCAATTGCTGCATAATTAAACTATTATTAATGTCAGTTGAGTTGTTCCGAGTCATTTAGTCTGGTACTCATCAAACCTGGGGCATACGACAGAGGGATAACCCCCGAAGGGAAACACCCCACAAACAAAGGTAATAGATATGAGATGGATTCTAACCCATGATCAGGATCTTTACAGCAGAGTATTCTAACCATAGCACCATTAGATGATGACTGATGTTTTAAAGGCACTTTTGTGCACATGGTAGGCTAAATGAGCCGAGCGACCTCCAAAGGTAATTAAGTGAAGATTCGTACTCAGGTGGTAGCGATCTGTGATCCAACGCAGACATGGGGTCAATTCCATTTTGTCAATTGCAATTCCACATCAAATTTATCAATTCCAATTCTGTTTTTACCGACTCTTTTTTTACCTACTACTTTTTACCATGAGTAGGTACTCCAAGTACCTACTTAGAATACCTACTCTGAGTGGTTTATATTCCAAGAAGGATTGTCATGGAAGAAATATTCCTGAATTAAAAAATTAAATGGTAAATTAATTTGTGGATTTAATTTTGGTTTGGAGGAAACTTCAATTCCAATTCAAAATTTATCAATTCCAATTCCATTTTTTAGAATAATCAATTCTAATTCCAGAATTGGAATTGATGAATTGACCCCAAGTCTGGTCCAACGCGCTACCGGTTAGACCAACTATAGCAAAGCACCATTAGAATTTTCTTATAATTTTTAATGTTAGTATTATTATAGAAGCGTATTCCGACAATTACTCATAACTGATGCTAGAGTTATTCATATCATAAACAAATTATTTCTGTGTACATTCCCCATCCCCATAATACATAACATTGATACTCTGATCAATGTGATAAAACCATGATTTAATAATATGTATGACATGTAATCTAAGGACACCTTTTGGACATGACATACTGTTAACTAGACATGCTCACATGTAAATAAACTGATAGAGGCAACATCTATGAGGTTCCAAAACTTTACACATATCAAAAATGAAACGCACTAAACAATAGCTCTGTCGTGATTGGTTTCAATAAATCTTAAAGGGAGGCCATTAAATCACACTTGCCACAATACATAGAAATTGTATATCATGTAACTTAAAAGTTAAATGTAGCTCACTTAAATATACAGAGATTATTGAAATATATTCCCAGTGTAACTTAGATATAGCCATCTTAACATAAAGAGATTATTCAAATACTTTCACAGATGTTACTTAGATATAGCCACTTTAATATACAGAGATTATTCAAATACTTCCACAGATAATAATAATTACAAAACTTCTATTGCGCCAATATCCTCCAAAAGAATAGAGCTCAGTGGCGCAGCTAGTGTAGGGATTGGGCAAACTCATAATCCAGGTACATTATAAAACTCATCATCAACAAATGGTCAGATGGAAAGGAAACTTAGGAAGGATAAGCAAGTCTGAAAAGGTTAGTTTTCAAATGGTGACGGAAAGACACAATGCCATTTGATGATTTAACATGTTCATGGTGTGAATTCAAAAGAGTAGGGACAGCCACTGAAAAAATATGAGTCCCAGCTTGAGTTTTAACCCTGGGAACAGTGAAAACCAGATGAACAGAGCTCTTTGGGTTTGGGTGCTGGAGAAAGCATGGGAAATAGATACAAAGCTTCTCCAAGAAAAAAGAAGAGTTTGGTGTAACTTAAATCTAGCCACTTTAACACAAAGAGATTACTCAAATATATTGCCAGAGGCATCTTAGATATAGCTCACTTTAACATAGAGACCTGTAATGTTTCAGTTACCCTGTAGAAGTAAGTTTTAAACTTCAAGCAGTTTATCCTGTCTATCTTAAAGCTAAGGGCTAAAACGTGGTAACCCTTCACTCATATTGAAAACTTCACCAACGGCATACACCTTTAACCAATCAATGGAAGAAACCAATATGAGAAACATGTCCCTCCAATGAGATGTTCCCATATCCACACACGATATAATTACTTTGAATCTTGGAAGATTTCTCCCATGACACAAACTAACACCTATCCAAACGTAACCATAATGCTGGTGTGGATAATTTTTCCCATGCAAATACAGCCGCGATGGCGGACCACACAAATTCATTATACCTCTTACATCGTGCGACCATTAACCCAGATAATGTCAGCTGTTTGATGGGTGTTATTTTCCTTGTGTTCTGGTGATACAATTACAAGCAAAATGGTTAAAATAAAGCACTCACTACACCAATGACCTGTGGGACTAATTCCAGGACCGACTGAAAACTACATTAACATTTTAGAAGACACCGTCACCAACTACAACAGTAATATTGTACCTACCTCCGGTATAAGAAACAACAGCGAACTGCCACTGAGAGTGCCAACAGCCAGTGCCACCATGAACATCAGTAACTTCTTGTAGAAGGACTTGTGCATCAGTGGCAGGAACACCATACCCATAAGGGAGCACAGGTTGATGAATGTAACGCAGACAAAACTGTAACCCCACACTGTAAACAAAACAAGTTCGTCGTTATATCATAGGAATAGTTTTAGACACACATCGACACATAATCAAAACACTGTTGCGATTTAATTGCGGGTTCATAGACAGTGCAGTAATTCAACATTGCAATTTCATCCAATTATTAGAAGTTAACAACGTCAATAAAATTGTTGAGTTATGGTTCCAATTAAGTACAATTACGTGTAAATATTTAAAGTCTATTCCACTTTCTTATCACTCAAATATCTGAACATGGTACCTGCCAACAAGTATTTATAATTACAACTATTAGATTTTCTATTACTCAAATTTTCAATTACAATAATCATCATCTACAATCGGAAGTGTGTTAATAATTGGTAACATAATCAGACGTGTGGTTATAGTTACACATGCAGTAACACAATTACAACTGACTTAAACACAAGAATAGGCACTAGAAATGTAATTTTTGTATACTGAGTGAGTTGAAATGGTTGATCTTTTATAATAGTAATTATAATGCACCATCATTTTATTAATGTATATTTATTATTCCCAGACAGTATAACAACCAGGGTGCGTGCTCACTCTCTCTCTCTCTCTCTCTCTCTCTCTATATATATATATATATATATATGGTATTATAATAATAATAATAATAATGAATCATTTATCCTGAGTGTTGATCACACCTGGGACATAAAGCTGGAGAGAGCTAGTCACTAGGGAAATAAGTGATGGAAACACAGGTAGGAGTCAGATTCAAACTCACAATCTATAACTAGAAGTTTGCTATCTATTTCACTATCAGAATGCCTGATACAAAATACCGGTCTATGTTACACTGCATTAGAGGAGCACTGTGGCTCATTACAGTTGGACTTCAATCAATAAAAGGTCAGGCCAAAGTTCGGGATGGATGTTGTTATGCTATTAGAAGTGGATTATGGTGTGGATGTTTGTGTACATAATTGACAGATAAAGTTAAATACTCAACAGTTCTACAGCTGAGGTTAAAATAGAAATCAATGTGGTCCTTAACCTCGGCCCTGTTGCTATTTTATGGTTCCTTTGTGCATACGGTTAGCTAATTGGGTCAATCATCCTCTAATGACAATGACGTGAAGTGAAAATCCAGACATTAATGATGGTTTGGGAATAAAAATAACTAAAAAGTAATTTGGACATCATAATATCATATACAAGTTTAAGTACATAGAGAATTATGTTTTGTGAAAGTGTAAGTTTTTAATAGCTGTTATTTTGTGTTAATGGTCTTAAATGGGTCTAACTTAGGACATTATCATAACTGCTGTGCTCGGACATGGGTGTGTTACTATCAGATAAGATGTTACACATCTCCGCATGAAAGAATGTTGCTCTGGATTCAGAACCCAACGAATCATCGAGAGGTTATAGTCTGTGGCCTTTTGCATACTCATAAAATGCACTCACACACACAATTTACCTTCTGCAGCCTTTGGCCTGCCAATTGGTTGCTTTTTCTCAACACAGTTCATCGTCTGTGCTGTGTACAGTATTGTTGGTGATATCTCATGGAGGAGCGAGGCGTTAACACGATCAGTTGACAGCTCATGGAACTGGAATATCTCAACCGCAGACATACACTGGAAGAGATGAATTATGAAATCTACCAGTGTACCATCTAATTTTACAATCTCTTTTGAAACATGACTCAAACTCTAAATCTATATATTTAATTATTTTCAAGTGTGTTTGTGTGTGTCTGAGCTATATATATATTTATATATTATATGTATTATTAATTTATTGGGAGTAGGATTTCATTATAAAAACCAGGCTTCGGATATTCCCCATCTCAGCATTGTATTAGTTTATGAAATGCTATAACTATGTGAGATTAAATAAACCTTTACTCTAAACTCTAAATCTTGCACATATGGAACTGAACTGTCCGTGGCATTCAATCCATTCTGACGAGTATACTGGAACTGGTGACATTTAAAAACACATAATTAATCATAATCCATTGTTAACTGAACAACTTCTCATTTATGGCTATAGATGTCAAAAAAGTTGCACAATAACCAGGCAAGCTGACCGATTAAAACCAAGGTTTTATTTCTTCCTATGGGGTTCTGCAAGTTATCACTATCAGTGAACCTGAATGACCTAAGGCTTAAAAGCCAAACTGTCCATGGTCTGTTAAAGTTGTTTCATGAAAAGCTAGCACTAGTGAGTGAGCGAGCAAGTGTATATTTTGGTCTCCACACCAAAGGGTTACTACATAACAAAATCAGATGAAAATTTCCACGGACAGAAGTTCCATTGGGATTTAAACCCAGCACGTCTGCAGCACAGTAAATTACAAATTGTACCAAGGAAACCGACTCCTAAACAGAGAATGAATCAATGACAGACACAAAGAACATAAATTGAGCATTCTGAAATATCCATCACGATATATCACAACATAAATCAGCATAACTAATGAATATTCATTCTGGTGCTGTCTTTTTTAAGATTTTCCAGATTATGTAAAATCAATGTTGATAATATGCAATACGTAACTCATTTTCTGATTTGTAAAATAAATATACTGCATGGAAATGAAATTTAAAGCCACTGAATATTCTTACAAGAATTCTAGATCTTAAGCCTGGTATTTTCCTCTTCAAAAGTTAGTATACTGAGACCATTTAGCATATACAGTAGAAAATATGCTTACTTATCTGATACTTAAAATTTGGTGAAAATCACTTTTAACACATCTTCCATTTCTTCATCAATAATTAAATAATATTTTTAAATATGTTAAGGCAAATCAGATAACACCGGTGACAGAGGATGCAGAGCCCTAATCTCACTGTGCAAATAAGATGTGCACAAAATGAAATTACTCTTCCCACGCATCAGAAACATTAACAACAAATGACTAACAACATTTCTTAATTCTGAACAGCTGATAATTCTTATCATCAACCAGAAAAATAACATAACCCCCCCCCCATTAATGATGGAATGTTTCCTGTAGATGTTTAAGTCAAAATCATAAAATGACACTACCACATCAAAAGGCAAACCAATCTTTGATGATCACTTACAAGTAGACTTAATCTAAAGTAATTAACAACAAACTCTTTTACCATCTTAACTTTACACACTGGGTAAGATACAGAATAAAGGATAGGATCATTATTTTAAAACTTATTTGAGCATTTACTGCATTCCTTATCAGGACGTGATCACCTTCAAAAATACATTAACATCGGCAAATTATTACATCTGGTAGGCAATTTGGTCAGTAATCAGTTAAGACTCAGCTAACTTTATTTCAGACTGAAGAAAACATGATTTCTCTGGAGAATCAACATTAAATCTCAGATGAGAAAATCAGATCAGTGTTCATCTTCAGTTTTAATGAACGGCACAACGTGACAGTGTAGGAGGTCCAATATAAAATAGACAATAGCAACAACACATGTGACTTGTATAAATTAAAAACTTTCACTGTTTTTACGTCACTTCTGTGTACAATGGTATGCTAAATGGACCGATCGGACTCCAAAGGTATTGAGATGGAATGGACTACAGAGATGCCGGAAAATTATTAACAGTTATTTCTGACATTGTCTTTGCCACGTAACAGATGGTAATTTTATTCGCTGCCATAAATAATCTAAGTCAGGTGGTACACACACCCACATACTGTCAGTATCAGATATACCCAACCAGGCCAAACAAATCTGTCTCAATCAATTTCAGACACCCTATTAATATAGTTAAACTGAATGGTAACGAGCCCAGTTAATTGGGCCAGGTGATGCACTTCATTAGCATACCTCTGAAGTGGAGAGAGTCCTTAAATTTCACTTAGTATTCATGAGCCATTTTTATACATTTTCCACGCTGTCCTCTTTGAATAAACAAATTACTTGATCTATTAAATTACATCCTGGCAAAAACTACCCCAGTGATGTGGCTACTTTTATGATGTTGGTAGTTCAGTGACTGTATTAATAATATGAACAATACATTTAGCCAGAGCTGTTTAGCCAGAGCCATATGTGCATAGGTCCCAGGTCTTCATTACCTTTGGAGGTCGCTCGGCCCATTTAGCCTACCTTGTGCACAAAAGTGGCCGTAAAACCTCAATCATCATCATCATAGGTCCCAGGTCTTCGTTACCTTTGGAGGTCGCTCGGCCCATTTAGCCTACCTTGTGCACAAAAGTGGCAGTAAAACCTCAATCATCATCATCATAGGTCCCAGGTCTTCATTACCTTTGGAGGTCGCTCGACCCATTTAGCCTACCTTGTGCACAAAAGTGGCCGTAAAACATCAATCATCATCATCATCATAGGTCCCAGGTAAAATGGTCATATAAAAAGTAGGATCTTCTAACTCCAAAAGTAGGAGAAAGTAAGACATAATGTGGACAAAAGCTTGCATTCGTTGAACAAAATATTACATGTTTTCTTGTATACAGTTACAGTATCTACTTTCATGAATATGTCACTTCTGAAAGTATGTGAACATCCAGGCAACATGGTAGCTGGCACATAATTATTACATTTACATGTACTCATACACGTATACACTCACAAATATATTAAAGTTTCTCACCAATATATATATGTGTGTGTGTGTATACTTAATTTGATTGACATATATGGAATTGATGGCTTGATATTTTATAGTGAATCGACAATTAGCAGATGGCGAAAAGTACGAAAAGTAGATCCCACCCAAATGTGGAACGTTCCCACTAAAAAGTAGTAAAAGTAGGAGGTCTGCATCCTATGTATGTGATAACCCAGGGATGAATTACTTAAACTCTCAGATGTTAGGATCTTGTGGAAAGTTTATATAACAGAAGTCTTTGATCAATCCCTTTCATGGTTTAATCGTTAACGTCACTATTATTATTAGATAAATTTATTTCATTATTTTACAGTCTCTATATGGTCCAGTGTACAGTGTGCCTAATTATGCAAATATATTTATAACAATTGTTGCGAACTGAGGAATGAATTAAATATGAACTACATCAAAATGGATTGCTACAGCTTGTAGTACAACTTACAAGTCATTTTATTTAGAAAAAAACAATGTTTTCACAATTGAATGTAAAGACCTGCCAGAACGATGACTTTATATACCAGTATTTAATGTAAAACACCTGACAACCATGCACAACAATAGTAGACAAAATCCATTTAGAGAACTGTATAGATTTATCCATTACTAAACAAAGACAAAACGTTCTTAGGAGCTTGAATGGTGGATTCAAATTTGGTTTAAAGAACAGCTGGTGATTAATGCCACTTACTATGTTATCCAGACACTCTGGATCATCCATCCAGTTATCTCTGGCCTCGCACGTCCCGCTGACATTCGTCGAGGGTTCCGTCTGATCCGAATCGGTGCTCCGGCGGAACTGTTCCTTTTCGTGTGTCATGTTGTCTTTTTCGTTCTTTTTCAGCATCTCCAAAAGCTTCTGGACGTCCGCTATCGTCAAATATTCACCATCTCCATACTGTACTAGCAGTTTGTTCATGAAGTACCATTTGCTAATGGGTTCAGAATCAATTGTTACTCTTCTCGAGCTAACTTCTTCAGCTGACAGACCCACAGTGATACAGCACATAAAGACCAATACTATTACCACGGACATCATGCAGCAGTGGTACTACTGGTTACTGGGTCAGTTTTATAAACTGAAACGATAAAATAACAAGATAATTAATAGCTTATATATATTAACAGTCCTTCTCAATTAGACAATAATAATTTTATGATCTCTCTCAAACACACACACACACACCGTTTAGACAGACAGACAATTATCACAAATTTATGAAGACACAGACACCAGGTTGGCACATCATCATTGCACAGATGGTGTTGCAGTATGTACAGGTAAGTGACATTTCTGTCACACCCACAAATCACATTAATCGTTGACCATTTGATGATGCAATAGCATAACATATATATAGAATTGGGGCTAATTCTTTCATCAACGCATACATTGCACCATGACTTCCAATCCAAAGTTGGTACTCCACTCCTGGTTATCGGACAGAAACATCTCAGCTAGCATTATTTGTCTAAGTTTCACAATATATATGATTAACTCGAAGCCATTTGTTATCAGTGCTGTCAATAAACTTCCAACAAATTTGTTTCTTATTTGATACGGGATATGGCATTGTCCATTCAGTGAAAGGGAAATCTTTTATGCACTGTATTTCTTTAAATTTTATGAAAACATTAGATGTATTGGGTTATGATATATTCAAAATGATATTCATCGTTGGTTGTTATGTACCCTGAAAGGGGGAATGTTTACCATTAATTTACAGGAAATGTAGGAAAGATATTAAATATTATTAAAAAAGTGGACCATCCAAAACAAAAAGTTCAGTTATGACTCGGTAGGTAAAGGTGGATGCGTATTAACATACAATGGTTGTCTCGGACATGCAGTAAATGTCACATGAAAAATACTTGCACCAGTATACAAGAACTGAATACTTTGGCTCTTTCAACTCATGGCAATGAATGCCAATAACCTTGTAGCTTTCATTCCTGTTAGTGGGTCAGATTTCAGAAGAAAAGTCAGACCTAAGTTCTCTCTGCGTACAGATCCTAATTCATCGCTGAACATTAAGTAAGAACAACCTCAACTCACAATATATAAATATCGCAATTCACTCCCCTCCAAATGAATTACACCAATTAAAATTACTGCACCATAAATAATGTTTCAGTTCAACTTTTGTTGTTGAAATAGTGAAGAAATCACATTAATCAAATAAAAACAACATAATTATCATGCAAGAGTGAACATAAAATTATGTGATTGAAGGCTTTAAGTGACTAATATGCATATAAATACAAGGACAAACTATTTGTTTGTAAATAAAAAACATTTTGCAATTGGACACAAAGGCCACGTGGAGATTCTGAATTAAAGTTTATTAAAGGTAATTTTGAGTTGATATTGATGATTCTCTATGTTTGTATTAATCTCAGTTATCTCAATAAATACCTGTGCATTCATGACAAATGTATTACTTGCTCCTTTGTTGCTGTCTAAGAGATCATGTCTTTGAACAACTCGTATGCATAAAAAACTATTCTCACCTTGATTGATAAACTGTGTGACATTTGTCATTAAAATCAATACCATGTTTTGAGTATCATTTCAACTTCATATATTTATACACGTCGCATCACCAGATCAATAAAATCTACTTCTACAAATGTCCAGTCGTTTTATTTAGTAGTTAGATCTGTATTATATATGTAGATGAGTGAAAAAAGATTAAATATGACATTTACATTTGTTTGATGCACATCATATAATTGATATTCATGATTGTAATCATGATTATTTAAATGTAATCATAATTGTAATCAATTACATTAAGTATTAATGTAATTACAATGAAAATCATTATATTCTGAAGTAATCGTAACTGATTACCTTGGTCAGTTCATCACCCTATGCCTGGTGTGTACGTGGTAAGCCCAATGAGCTGAGCAACTTCTAAACGGACTGGGGCAAAATGAAAGGTGAAACATATTTCTGACATAACCAGACCAGAGTTTGAACCCAGGTGCTAACCATCCACAAAACATCTATCATGACAGTGCATTTATTTCTTTTACTAGAATAATTAATTTCCAAAATTAGGATTCAAAATTAACATATCATGTGATCAATTTCACAATTGTGTTTAATTTAAAAAGGAACCAGTCAATATATTATCTCTTGCTTAGACTATCCAATTGATACCTTCCGAAATGGATTGCCATAATTAATAATATTATTGTTAGTATGACCCTGATGATTTAACAGCACTGGTTTAAAAACACAAACGATGTCTAAGAAATCTATTAGCGTCAAATTTCTGTCACAACTAAAATAATTCCGTAGACGACTGGCTATGTAAGACAAGAAGTATACAAACAAATGTCAGTTCACTTGATGTTATATATTTTATGTGAAATATTAAATGTCTGACTCCCTCTATTTATAGAGAAAGTATTCCCATATGATGCCATTGATCACACTAGATTAGTTGCTGACAATGCAGAGCCCACTGTGTCATTGATTGATTGTGAAATGTACATATAGACATATGTACAATAAGTTCTTCCATTTTTCGTTACTGTAGTAGAAGACAGAATTAGTACTTGGATAAATTTCAATAAAATGGAAGTAACTTTATTAATAATCAAGATGTCTTGATTAAATCTGGAATGAAGACGGATAGCAACCACCATATATACTCCCTTAAAATAAGTACACGTCAATTTTTGACCCTGTAATTCTATCGTCAGGCATATGTTCTCTGTGTAATTTGAGGTCAAGTATTGGCTTAAAATCCTTCAAAATCTGTATCATTGTCATCATCCATGAAAACGCTGACCCAGTCGTTTCAAACTCATAGTGTCCGCAAGTGTGTCGTAAATATATAAATTTTTTCACCAGCAGCGATATATATATATATAGATATATACACACATGGATTTCGCTTTGATGTTATAATTAGTAAACAAACTTGTCACACCAAACATGCCTGATTGTAACTTCAACTGGCAAGTGTTATTAATTAATTGTTTCACAGCAACTGGCCAGCAAAGTTTGCAATGTGACTAGTAATTTCTATATTATCACTAATCATCTGGACACCATGAGTTTGAAAGACTAAGTCAACTTTTTCACGAATGACGAGGGATTTTAAGCCAATACATGACCTAGACTTATATGGTGAGCATATGCCCGAGGAAAGAATGACAGGGTAAAAAAATTGACCTTGACTTATCTGCTGTGTCAACTTATACGCGAGTATATATGGTAATTCCAATTTCAGAATTGGAATTGCTCATTTAAAAAAATTAAATTGGAACTGATAAATTTGGAATTGAATTTTGCTACAAAAGAATTATATCCATAAATTAATTTACCGTTTAATTTTTTAATTCAGAAATAGTTCTTCCACAACAATCCTATTTAGAATATAAACTACTCGGAGTAGGTATTCCAAGTAGGTACCTGGAGTAGGTACTCCAATCAGTGATTTGAGTAGGCAAAAGTGGAATTGGAATTCATAGATTTGGAAACTGGCCAAATGGAATTGAGTGGAATTGACCAAATGGAATTGACAAAACAGAATTGACCCCATGTCTGACACATGGTGAGATCATCTGAAATAAGATCTGCAGTCAACTGGGAAACAGACATGTCACAGACATGTCGGTTGGATCATCATTCGTCTCATCTTCTAACCAGTATGCCACAACACACTTCTTTTGGGTTTCATTTCCTTATTCGGCCATCATAAAGAATTGGATTTCCTTCTTCAAACCTGATGACAAATGTTAGACCGAACCGGAATCCCATCCAAGAATTCTCTGATTTGTTGCTGCTTTAGCATCACGAACCATAGAAAATTCTTCACCAATTCTAAGACTTTTTAATTATAATCTATGAAGTCATACTAAGAAAAACGAGTCAATAAACAGGCATCAATTTCAGATCTGCCATGACGGTTTTTGACCCGATGGCAATCATCCTCTGAAAGTTCCGGAAATCATAAAACCAATTTCCTGAGGTGGATTGTTATAACATTTCCAGTAACATATGAAAATAAATAGGATTACATGTTCACTTAGCTTTCAAAGTTGTCCATAAACTGTATCAGGTCATTATAACACGTTGAGGCAAACATTCAAAACATGCACTAACAATGAAAGAGTTTACGTAAAGAAAAAATTTCAAACTTGTAGTTAGAGTCAGGGTTTTCTACTATAACATTAATGAATATTCCTGGGGAATTCCAGAACAACAACCAATGAGAACAATTAAATAGTAAGGATACTCTCCATGCAGTGGAGTCAGACAGGACAGCCAGATGGCTGAAGATCCACATACATATATATATATCGCCTTTATTAAGGTTCCTACTATGACTATGGAAGCATGGTGATTATAATTAGGCAGTGGCTAGGGGTATGTGAGCCATACGTTTAGATTGTAGTTTAAACGTACGTGAGCCATTATGAGCATGCGTATGTTTTTATTTCCGGTTAGGCGAGTTGTAGTTTTAATGGCATTAGTCCAGTGACCTGAAAGAAAACGCTTCAGGTCAATGCATTACTCTAACTGCCCAGTACTGAGGTTTAAACATATGCAAGTTTTTTCACACGTGTGTGTTGATATACATAAGCTCTACAACTATGGGAGAGACGTACTACTGTGTCTTAGACTTTAAACATGTAATTATTAGGGCAGCATTTCCGGTGCAATTCTAGAACTCAGCCATTATCGTTTCCAAAAGAGATGTGCGCATCGTAAGTGTAGACAGTTCCTTATAACTGTAATGATTAGATCTAACATCATGCCAACACGAGGATACTGTTAGTGTTAGTCATAATCATTATCATTAGATGGGATTAGTATGATCCACAATCATTAGAAATTATCAGAATAGATCTACTACTATAGCCTAAATCTATAGAATATTTACTGTTGTCGTGTAGACTACTCGTCTACTGGGTGACAGTGACAGTGGCCAACAAGACCACAGCGAGTGAGTCTGACAGCTGTTACCGTTGTCTATCTAAAACATTCATATTTATCAAACGTGCCGAGTGTGACTAATAAACTGAACAACATATTAACGGCCAAAATAATTTACATAGTTGTAAACATGCCTAAGAATAATAAAATATAAAATAATATACCTACAACAAGCCACCAAAATACCAACTTCGACGTGTCTGCCACTTTGATAAATGTCAAGGTCATTATTTTCGAAATACTATTTACCAGCTCTTGGCATAAATAACGCGGAAAATATCATTAATCATAACGTTGTCGTATCCTTTGATCGAATAATAATTGTTTTATTGCTGATTTGGCCTATTTTTCAAATATAAGAGCTATGTTCTGGCAAATGTTATACAACACTACTACTGCTATTACTACTAGTTATTTCTGGATGCTATTCAATGTCAGAGATTTTGTTTGACAACAAGTTGAACAACAACAACAACAATAATAATAATAATAATAATAACGGCTGGCAAAATTTAACAAGCTATGACGTATTTAATTAGTAAAAGTTACCATAAGGCGCTTTACAGTAGTGTATCACGCTTCACCCTCATTTATCTCCCCAAACTAATCACGTTGACTCAAATACACGCAGAATAGATACAGAATTCTATACGACATTCATATTTCTGCTGAGACTAAAATAGCCCCTTAAGTGAGTGAGTGAGTGAGTGAGTGAGTCAGTCAGTCAGTCAGTCAGTCAGTCAGTCAGTCAGTCAGTCAGTCAGTCAGTCAGTCAGTCAGTCAGTCAGTCAGTCAGTCAGTCAGTCAGTCAGTCAGTCAGTCAGTCAGTCAGTCAGCCAGTCAGGTATTGCTTCAGCACTAGTCACAGCTGGAATATCTGACTGAAGGGGATCTCTCCAGAGAAACATATAACCCAAACACAGTTATGACTGGGATTCTAATTCTATCCGACAGGTAGACCATATATATATATATATATATATATATATATATATATATATATATATATATATATATATATATATATATATATATATATATATATATATATATATTATGGCAGTTGTGCCATACTGATTACTGTCGTGATGAGTTCATAGCAGACTGGTGATGACACTGGCGAGTGACTGTAAAAAGCCCGTCGGGGTATCGAGATTTATTCATAATTTTCCAAAGTCCATCTACACTAATGGTGTAGAAAGCCTTGGCCCGTTTTTGGCTCTTACACTGCTAGTGTCCCTCATCCAAAACAAAACAAAAATCACACGCGCGCGTCACAAGAGTTTGAGTGTGTATTTAATCATATATGCATGGCTGTACTCACGAAATTAATTAATGAAGGCACGTATATATGGCGCCAGAATACCGGTGTGAACTAGTGTCTATTAGAAAGTCATCCCGAAAACTCAGGTCATCAGATACTATTGTATGTGCCAGTGTCTCGGCTCAAGTCATATGTTAATTGTGCGTTTAGAGATGCAGCCCTCCACTTTGTGGAATAAGCTACCGGCAGATGTTAGAAATGCGTCGTCTCTTGAAATTGTTTAATCTGTTCTAAGAACACACCTGTTCAAGGTCGCTTTCACAGATAAATAATCACTATCTTTTAAATCTCTTATAGGGTTTTTACAGACATATTATTTGGGGTATTATTATATTACATATTATTTGTACAGCGCCTTTCTCTTTGAATGGCTCCTGCTAGTACTAGTAGGGGCACTTTAATTAATATATATATATATATATATATATATATATATATATATACTTAATGCATCCTTGTGTATTACATTAGGAGTTTTAAAATAAAAATTTATAATTTGATAAAAAAGGGACAAAATAAGATGGTTATTTGACCATTATGACGCATAACAACCACTTCTCACTAAATTGTTTCAGCGATTGGCATGGTTACGGTAGTTGTTACTCAATGTTAGATGTTGCCAAAGTGCGGAGATAAAGTTGTTTATTTGTCTACAACAAAAACGTTACAGCGGAATATCGACTGTTTGCAGATTTTAGGTGAATTCTTATATATATATATATATATATATATATATATAATAATGTGACGAACATTTACGACAACTCTCTCTCTCTCTCTCTCTCTCTCTCTCTCTTTTTTAGCCTCTAATGTCACAAAGCGGTTCTACTGTTGAATTACGGCAAACAACATGGATTCTGAGAACAGCAACCTTTCTGACAAATGTAAATATAAGATACATTACATTTAACCTACCGACGTATGATAAATAATTTCCCCTGTTGGCCATTGCTTAAGACAAACAAAAAATATATTTAAGTAGTAATTTACATTAGTGATAGAATGTGTAATTCGTTCTTGGGCATTTCTCCAGGCGGCAGGGCCAGCCCCAGGGTTTCTCCCTTTCAGTTTCAGTGTTTCACCTTTGACTTTGTAGTTGACAATTTTGCCGCTGGCTTGGAGACTTCGTGAGATTGAACGTGTTATGTTGTTTATAATTAGAAAATTGGAATACTGTTTAAAATGACGTGATATGGGTTGTAAATTCAATCATTTTACTTAGCAATGGTGAATGGGTGAATGGTGTTTTACTCTTAAGAACATTTCAGCAACCTAGCCTAGAGGCTAGACCTAACACACATTCAAATTAAGAGTTAGTTTAGTACATAATATTTAGGCTGATCCTGGTATTCATAATCATATATATTAAAAAACAACTTGTTTTAATTAGACAGTGAGTTAGATGGTGAAAATGGCAACACACAATCAGTGATGTCTGGCAGATAATTGCAAGTTTTCGGGATGACATTGATAGTTCCAACCTTTTGCAGACTGAGGGCTTTTGGGTAGGATTGTTGCTTTATATACATTCGGGTACTTCCAAGAAAAAGGACTACAGGTTTTACAGTGAGAAAACTTGTTGAAATTGCCTTGATAAATGGTATCCAGGATGTTAATCTTGGAGCATTAAGACAAATTATCATTAAATATGTAAAAAAATGGACTCTTATAAAAAAAACTGCAAGGACCTTTCATCTAATAGAGGAAATGGTAAACAGATCGTCATTCTTCCATCTAATATTAGAACAACCAGCTCACTGACAGAAGCTGGAAATAAATTATTAGTAATGAATTGGATATTAAAAATTAATTTCCGGATATTACAGATGAACAGCTTGCTCTATTTAGAGCTGTTATAGCTGATCCCACAGTTCTGGTAGGGAGATATTTGGAGCATGTGTGGGAGATTGATGCTGGGGAAAATGTCTTGTTTTGTGGCAAAGTTATAAAGGCCAAGACAGCACCTCACAACAATATCTGTACTTTAACAATTTCCTACTGGACTGTAGAAGAGGGACTAGAAGACTATGAGGACTATTTTATGGCACTTTCTCAAATTTTAGCAGATTTTTACATTGGGGATTTGGTGTTCATTCAACCCGACTAAAACTAGTTTTAACATGGGACCTTAATAATTGACTCAAAGACTGGTTATAAAACATAAATCATTTATATTACTTTTGAATTATATGTGTCAGAGGCTTTATTTAGCATATCAAATATATTGCGCCACTCTGTACATGTAGTAGAAGGTTTACATCCGAAATCGTTAGAACCAGGTTAGTGTGATTGCTTGTGTGAATGAGTTACTATTATTATATTATGCGGATTGTTTTAAATTATACTGCATTAGTATAATTCATATTAATATTGTTTGGTTATTGTAAAGTAAGATGTATTTAAATAATAAGCTTTATTGAGCATTTCTTATTGATAAACTGCTCAATCTTGATGTGTATTGTGATTCTAAATACTTCCTAATTGTATATTGCAGGTTTTCGTTTATCATATTACGGTTTGCTCATTAAAATGATCAGAGAAAAGCTGTGTGTTGTCCCTTTATTGTTCGTGCTAACAGCAAAAGTAAACACTGTAACATATATATATATATATATATATATATATATATATATATATGCTTTATTTACAGTGATGAAACTGCAAGCATTCATTTGATACTACAGACGATGTGTTTCAGTAAACCTTTTTTTCTGCTTAATTTATTCAAAATGGTCAATATCAACAAATTTAAGATAGCTGTCAATGCTTTTCTTTATTTGTTGTAGCTTCATTGTACTTAAGGTAAGTAATGAAGCCCCTTTAACTATTTTTCATGCATTATTTAGCTTGAAAATGCATTGATATTCATCATATTGTTCATTTACGATCTTGGTTCACTTGACTCTTTAAAGGTCAAGGTCATGCCACTATGGTCAGCTCTGCAAAGAAATATTATTTTCAGAATTCCAGGGGAATCATATGCAGAAAATTTTAAAGCCATATCTGTAGTATTAAGCCAGATATAACGTTTAAACCAATGTGATTGTATTAGCTATTTCACTAGTTGGTCACAGTTTTTTTGTCTTATTCTTTAAGAATTACCATTAACTGTGGACTCCAAAATTATTGACTTTAAATTCCCATATCTTCGTTTTTAATTAAGATATTTCAAAAATGAGCTACCATTTTAAAGCCCTTTCCAAAGGCATTCAGTCAATTCTAAAAAATGTGCAAGTACCTAACTAAGAAGTCTAAGTACTGTTCACACACACAAATTGTTTTCAGTTTTGATAATTATTTGCCCATTCTAAACATTGAATGGGGGTAAATTCCTAAATAGCAATGCAGGGTGTGTGTTTTAACAGTATCTAAACTAGCTTGAATACTGCTCTCTAGTAGCTGAGGAGAGCTTGACCGCTATCTGTGCTAAATTGGTGAAGTTTCACTTCATCTTTTTACAGGTCATGCCGAAATAAAAAGTTATATTCTTTGAATAACACTCACATTCATTGATTCAGTGGGACATTTTGTTACACGAGATCTCTCATCATTATACTAATAAATGAGAATTTAATAGGCAACACTCAACAACGCAAACATCAGTTCTCCATCTTGGCCGCCTGTCGTTAGATCATGTGACAGTGAAAATACAACTACGAATACACCGTCGCGCATAATAATGTTCCATACTACAATTAAAAAATTTAAACACAACTTTACAATATAAGCCTATGATTGTCCTTGTGGTTTATTTATTATCATTCCATAATATTGCTGAGGTAAAAGCCATAAAATTAATTATATTATGGAGATCAACTAACACGTGGTCCTAGAAACGCGCTCTAAATATTTCGCTGGAGGGTGTATTTATTTAGGATTATGTAATCAAATCAATGCCGCCATCCTGCGCATGTGCATGCTGAAATTCCGTAACACTGGCACAAGCATCTATCCAACGGAAATTTATTTTACCATGGTTGTATACGAACACAGTTTCTGAAAAGATAAATTGATCAATTTCTTGTATTTAATGATATCGTATCTATGCCGAAAGCATGCCAATTGGCCTCTAAACACTGCCAAGTCGTTCGGGAAATTCGAAGTGCAACCTCGTCAAACGTGCATGGGTAGTGTATTGGCCCTACTCGGAACAGGGCCATACATTGGCTATGTGTAAACCAGTTTAATCCTTTCGGATGGTTTAAATCCTATTTTAAACAGGGGGGTGAACCTGTTTAAGCAGGTGATAAAGTATGAAAATAATGATATTAGTGATATGTCATTATAATGACTAATTTGTTATGCAACCCTTTTCCGGCAATACAACACTGTCAAATACCAGATCAACTACATGTACGGGGAGGGTGGTCATGTGTCTAAACATGCTTGAATACTCCTAGCAACATCATGTAGTATGAGCTATGTGTCACTGTGAAGAAATACTGCCGTTCCATATAGTAATAGTGTTTGAATGGTGTGTGATTACAACTAAAATGATCTAATTGTCATTACACCATAGTTTCTTCATTGTCCAATTATAATGTACATGTGGTAATAGTAGTAGTATATAGACTTAATATTGACTAGATTAATGTGACACTAATCGGGAGGGAGGGGGGTGGGGGGTTAACGTGGTCTAAGACCACAATGATTTCAGAGTTCACACTAATAAACACGTCTGGGAGTTCATGAATACACATATCCATAGCTTCTGTTCAGCAAGACTATATAAAATAAGAATTTGTGTCATTAGTTATCAGTGAGCTTCGGTGCCAACGGTCGCAGGTTCGAACCCCGTAAGAGGTCGAAACTTTTCCAGGGATTAATTTCTCGGCTCACAACATCGTGGGTGGCTGACCACGTTAAATGGTGCTGCCGTCTCCACTGAATTATTTAAAATAAAGGGGGACGTTAAAAAACATCTGAGGACGTAAAACACTCTGGCAGTGCCACCCTCAGGGTATTTCGCTCCATCTTTCCGTACTGCTCCCCTGTGAGTGGTGGGGGAGGAGATTTCTCAACCACTCCAACATAGAGGCTGTGCTGATTAAGCGACAGCCTGGGGATTCTCCCCGAACAACAAAACCTAACTATTAGTTATCACAAATAGTGACTACATTAGTGAGACATGGCTACTATAAAAGGTTGTTGATCTTCTGATCCTGTCAGACAATTTTTCTTGAACCAAATGTGTGATTTGCAATCAAGAAGTCAGCAACAGGATTGAGCGTCCGAAGGCACACAGGAAACATTGTTGAAAGGAAGCCACTGACTCTTGTGTCAATACTAAGGTGAGATTGGCTGCACGTCCCCTCCTGCAAAAGTTCTTCTACAGCCTTAATTGTCTGGATTCACAGTCAGAACAAACTCCAAAACAGCAACAGCCTTTGATGAACAGATTGCCAGATTCTTCTACTCATGTAAAATTCCTTTCAATTTTGTAGAACATAAAGAATTCAAGTCCCTGATCTCAATGCTTTGACCAGGATACACTCCACCTGACCGAAAGGCCCTATCCGGACGCCTACTGGATCGAGTGTTTGACACTCTCAGTGATGGGGTGGCAGAGGAGCTTGATTCCAAGGAAGTTACACTTGTTCAAGATGGGTGGAGTGATAGCCACAATCAACCTGAGATTGTCAGTTGTATCCACACTGGAAAGAAATCCTACTTCGTGACTGCCGAAGACAAACACATCCAACAAAAAGAATGTCAACACAGAACTATGTGATCTCGCTATTACACTGCACACCTTCCTTCAAGCTCTGCTTCCACTGAGAGGATTTTCTAAAAAAAACTAAGCAACAGATTAGGAACACAGAAAATAGTGAAGCTGGTAACATACTACAAGGAGCTTCAAGGTGCAATTCATTTGGACTGGCGACTATGCCATGAAATTCTGAACTATAAGCAAGTTCATGTGTGTATATACCATAAACATGTATACTATACATACCATATCATCATCATCATTCAATAAATGATTCACAACACTTTTTGTTTTATTTTTGCATTGCATTTACATAAAAATATATTACCCCTGTGTAAACCCTGTTTAATCAAGGGAGTGTTTAAACTTGCCAACCCTGTAGCAATATCTTTATATAGATTACAGGTATGCTATGTGGTGGTGTCACAGGGTTTTGGGTGGAGCCCATGGTATCCAGACTATTTTAATTGGTTAAACTCTCACATGGGGTGCCACGGTCGGTGTGGGTATCTGATATACATGTATATAAATATAAGTAACCAAAGTTCTGGATCATTTTGGTTTCAGTATATTCACGCCACATGTATGTGTTAACATGGTAAGAAGTTCCCTCACCCACCAGAAATATTTACATTTAGCATAATTTCTTGTAGTTAGTTTAGATTAGTTACTCTCTTTGAAGTATGGTAGTAAATACATTTTGTAAATACAATATGTAATGTGTAGAATTTCATAATGTATGTTGGTTAAACAATTTAATGTATGATTTTACAAAATGTTTGCTGCTTGTAATAATTAAAGATAGTTGTACACATAAATGTTGCATTTTGTTGAATTTATTCGCTAAAGCCATTGTTTTTTTTTAATACTTATTTTACGGAAAATTTACGAAAAAACCAACAATGTTTTGTATAACATATATCCCCGTTTGTTGGTATTTGACAATCTGTCCAATAGTTTTGCTTTTTATCGGCCTTTATTATTTTCTTTTTGTCGTTAATCGTCAGTGAAAAGTAACGTCACTTTCAGCACCGGCAAGAGTCACCATCTTCCCAACTGATTCTTACGCGGTCACTGATTGGTTGATGCTAGCACTGTTGCAAAGTGATCCACATATTTTAATAAGCTTACAGCCGATATTCCATATATCAGCTATGCGAATCTAGCAAAAATGGAACAGATTTAAACGTAAGGACGTGTTTCCACATGTGCGATCTGCGACAAAACCGAATGTTCCATGCAGCAATTGGTGTGAGGTTTATGACTCTAGGGCGTAAGCTTCTGGATTCAACTGTCTGATTCGAGTATCTGAGCAGGCTTTCCCAAGAAACATCTCAGAAGGTGAGAGGGGTGTCCGAAACACATGGATACTGCAGGCAGGGGCTATCAATTAACGCCCTATTCCACACAGCTGTTTAGTGCACGGGTCAGGGAAAACAAAATGGGTGACTTGTTGAGTGACGTCTGAAGAACGATTTTTTTCATGTATGCTGCAAGAAAAACCATTATACTAATACCTAGAGCCAGTCTTAAAAATAATCTTGTTGGCGGTTACCCGACCGTATGACTCCAAATTGGCTGTATGGAATTGGGAAGAAATGAAAAATACATTTCAATTATTTTTTCATGCTTAAATTCTGCTTGTATTTGTCATTTGCTTCACCATCCTGCACAATGCATCGGTACTCTCTAAATTTCAGTAATATCCAGTCCTTTTCGTACATTGAAATATCGGCATACTTGCGCTTTCTTCACTGTGTGCGTGTACGGGATGAATTGACTTGCTTGATTAAGCATGCTGACTTTATATTATCAAATGACGTTTAAACCTAACTCCCGAACCCATTATCTCTTTTTTTTAATATGGCGACTGAGCATAATACACTTTTATTTGAACTAAAGTTAGGTTGAGGCTTTTGACATTTTTGAAGATATTCAAACAAGAATAAAGGAGATCGAAGATATCACATTTGTCCAACTATATCGACGTGATTGTAACACGTTGGATCGGATCTTTCTATGCCTGCATCCGAGCATCCGAAACAAGCAAAAATAAGCGATTGCCCATTGAGTGCTCAGACCTTTAACGCCAACAAACATGGTTCCGATGCTTGGCTACGCGACAACGTCGTTGTTAAAAATCTGTCACCAAATCAGTTGTTTTGTGTACATTCGTACTACAACAATAGCCAGCAATAATGGCGGATTTATGTTTACCTTACTGGATCTATTTTGTGGTCCGCATTATTCACTTCAAACAGTTCCACACATTATCATATTCACCATAAGATGGATGAATGAAAGCTAACTGTCATTAGGGGAGATATGCCTGGGGGGGGGGGTTCCCGGATGATATCTGCTCTTGTAGTTTTTTTAATTTATTCATAAATATTGATTTAGAAAGGTTCACAAATTAGTTATTTTTGATATTCAATACATTGTTTGTAGTTTTAAGTAATAAATAGTGGTTTTACTAGACAATCTATAAAAAAAATATATTAAAAAATTCCTACTAACCAATTTATTTTTAAGACTGGCCTAGTTATAGGTAGTATTTAGAGTTTGAAGCAATTTGCAACAATACACCACCAAAAACAATTAGTGACTGAAGTGGTTGTATCGAACTTTTGTCGATAGCCGTCAACATTTCAAACATCTATACTATGTATATATACGTGTGATTGATCCGCCCCATACTCCGTGTGTTTGGCTGTACCCAACCGGTGACACAGCACTGTGGTCGAATTTCCACTCCTGCTACTTTGCTGATATACATAACCTTAACAATGTTGAATTAGGGCACAAATCACGTGATCAGTGCCTTATTAGGAACATTAAACATTGAGGGACCGGTAGAAAAGTACTTCTTGCCGATTGCTGTATCGCGTATACTAAGATCAAACCATTGAAGTGTGAGGTGGCCGAACCTCCCCACTCCTCCCTTAAATTAATCGAGTATATTTTAGGTTAGTAGCTACTGGGGAAAAAACTCAGAGTGCTAAAATTCCACATCTTTATTTTTAAATTCATCATGAATGTTATGTTAAGGGGAGTGCATTCTATAAGCCATGCTCCAAGCATCATCCTTTTCACATTCTGTATGCATTTGCTTTCGTTGAAATGGTGTATTTTGAATGTTGAAATAAACAATTTGAAGAAAAACAAACAATAATAAAAAAATAAAATAAAAGTAAATTTTATTTCGCGGCACTGAGTTTCAGCTGCGGTCAGTGGATTTGTAAAACAAGTATTCGAAAAACCATGGCCTAATAAGTAATAATTTAGGTAATCGCATTTTATCGGGGAATGCTTTCCAGCAAATAAGGATCTATAATCATACGGTACGCTAGAAGGTGAGGCTAAAATACAGCGTACACGAGAAGGTGTAAAAAATCATTCTAGGGGACAATCGTCTAATCAGCCTTACATCCGTGATGGGAAAGCTAACGGAGTCAGTAACCAGAGACTCGATAGTAAGACACATGATGGAGCATAATCTCTTTTCTTGTGAGAACCACGAGTTCACACCAGGCTACTCCTGTATTACACAGTTACTGATTGCTTTGTAGTTAAGGACTGAGTTGCTGGATAGTGGTGCTCCCATTATAATTATAATTACAACACTTCTATAGCACCAATATCCTCAAAAAGAATTGAAAATTGCTGTCGAAAATATTGGCGTGATAAGGGTACTGTGCACATGTGATATTTTCGAGGCCGATTTTAAGTAGATTTCTGCAAAGTTCGAACTATGGATGTCTTTCTCGGTGTGTGGGCAGTTATAATTAGTTTAAATTTACAAGATTTCTAAGCTTGAAATCCAATTTACTGTTGAAATAACTGAAATAATTTCGATGTGCAACTGACCTATCACCATCTTGGATTAGACTAATCCGCTTCAGCACAGCGCAAACCGACGAGGGGGGTTCCATATGTCCGGATGTGGCATATGATTTGTCATGCAGTTGGCGAATGGCTGTGTGTGAGGTAAACTGAAACACTCCATGTGGCGATTCATACGACAACTTAGTACACAATCGGAAGGGGAATCAAGAAAATCACATCGGGGACGAGTGTTTCCCGAACAGATTGGCGGAATTTCACAATGAAAGACGACAATCCTCCACGTAATATAAGACGTGGGCAAACTGTTCTCTGGTATTGTTGGAATTTTTCTCCATCGAATTGTAGCTCCTTGACCAGATTATGTGCCTACAGTGTTTTCTTTGTCTTCTACGTTTCCACAATATGTGATCTCATCATAAATATGTGATGTTGTGGATGAGTTCGGTCTTATGTTGGGTGTTTGGTGGGTTAATATCGTGTATTCTTCATCCATTCCCACCGTACTTGAAGGGTGTGTATTAACCTGACTCGCATTGTATACTACCCTGATGTTGTTAACGATGGAACATATCAGAATGGTTAGCATGATTGCTTAGCATGACTTGAAATATTCCTGTATGATATATGAGGGGGATACTCCATCAATAAAAACAGGACGATGCTACGGATCAGTTGTACAAAGCTCGAATTCAGACTGATTATCCATGTTCTTAGCATGAAAATCTTCGGCCAAATATACTGGAAATTTTATATGGAACCATACAAATCGCGTGTGGAACCTTAGCTTCACCATATGGGTTCGTTCTGATATTTTTGCAGTTTGCGTGAATTTTATCGACCAGCATTTGTCATTTTTACTTGTGGACATTTATATAAATTTATTAATTAAGAATTGACAGCTAAATCAGGAATGGCCAACTGGAGAGAAAGAAAACCGTTCAAAAGTGAGCCACAACTTATACCAGCTGATTGGTTCATGACCTTTCCTTGGTTAATACATAAAAATAGACTGTTCAGATGCAGCAAATGTTTTTGTCAGTTGAAAAGATGACTTGGTTAACTACAAGGATCAGCTGACCATTGGTAATTGGTAGTTTTAACAAAATGGCAAGGATTACTATAGTGTCCTATGTGTCATCGTTATAGACATTATGTACGTGCTTCTAAATTTATAGCTCAAGTTTTAACATTTTTCATGCAATGCAAACAAATGGCTAAACCAATTTTCATTTGGCTAAAAGAATTTTGGGTCTTTAGCCAAATTGGCTAAACAAGATTTTAATCCAGCGCTAGCCTAGTGTATGGTATCAATGGTACGGTACTGGAATGGATCAGAGACTTTCTAACTGGGTGAAGACAGAGAGTGGCAGTGAATGGAAAGCTGTCCACATGAGCAGATATCCTGACTTGGAATTCCCCACATAATTATGATCCTGTTTGTCATTTTCATAAATGACCTTCCTGATGTAATAAGGAGCACACAATGAAGATGCTTGCCGGTGATACAAGTAGTGCAGAAGCTTGAAGATCATGACATCTTGCAGCATTATCTTGACAACCTTGTTAAATGGTCCCTAAGGTGTTTTATGAGCCCAAGTGTTCAAGTCTCCATCTAGACAGTACCTATCAAAAGTTGGAATACATGATGAACCTTGAAGTACTAGGTGATACCAGAAATGAGAAGGACATGGGAGTTATCCCTGATCAAGATCTGAAGTTTCAAGCCCATGTCTCCCAAGATAGTGAACAAGGCATCACAACTGCTAGGGCCGATAAGAACCAACCTTATATGTCTGAACAACACCACTCTGCCCAGGCTGTTCAACACAATGATCCAACCACACTTAGAGTATGGAAATGTTAACTGGCACCCAAGATTCAGACATGATAGGATAAAGATGGAGACAATCCAGAGAAGGGCAACCTAGCTGATCCCTGAGCTGAAAGGTGTTCTATACAATATGCGGTTAAGGGCATTAAGATTGCCATCACTGGAACATCTGAGGAAGAGAGGGAATAATTGTCTCAAACATTCAAGATTATAAAGAGTGGATCACCAGTTATTCTTCATGATGAATACTGAATCGTACACACCAGGACATAACCAGAATATGGTAAAGAAGCATGGCAGATTGGG
Organism: Paralvinella palmiformis; assembly: GCA_025642065.1. Classification (NCBI taxonomy): domain Eukaryota; kingdom Metazoa; phylum Annelida; class Polychaeta; order Terebellida; family Alvinellidae; genus Paralvinella; species Paralvinella palmiformis. The sequence goes on from JAODUP010000121.1 coordinate 65,511, forward strand.
AATACAACAGATAGTCTTCAGCCAGAGAGTCATAAATGACTCAAACTCGATTCCTGGTGGAGTTATTGAAAGCCTCTCAGTAAATACTTTTAAGTCGGCGTTAGACAAATATGCCATCATTGGTAGATGTAGCAGTCAAGATCGGAATAAATAATCAGGCAATGCCTTTATATTCCAAATATATGATATCAAGGTATCATGGGATTTATGTCCATATTTTTGGTATTGTGTAATAGCCCAGTTATCTGCCTAATATCATTTGCTGGTACTGGGCCCGTAACAATTTGCACAGCAGCACAGTACCAGCTTGGTTTGATACACCAACAGTAATAGGATGGTAATGAGTTAAGAAAACTATATTTTGCTAAATACTATATTGACATATATATATATATATATATATATATACTTGACTAAATAAGTTTAGATGATTTCTGTCATTTACAATAATAACAATTCATTAGTGATACATTGGCTAATATATTAAGTCAGTACATATATATTCTCATAAGTTAAGGTTAGTTTGAGGCATAAAAAGCATGCACATAAAAATGATAAATAAATGTTTTGATGAAATCTTTAAAAAAAATCAAATGGAATCTTACACCAGAACATACACTACTACAATATTCTGAGGTGATGATGGTTATGATATAATATTAAAAGTTGCTATTTGATACTATGTTATGATAACAAAGGAATTTGGACGGATTTTTCTTTCCTTAGATGGTGCTCTAAATTAGAGCTTGCAGTTTCCCAGAGTCGGCTTTATCAGGCTGTACTTGGTCAAAATGGATAGTGTAGCATATTGTGTACAGAGTCTGCCTCAAACGGCTCATTATCAGATGTCATTATGCTGTAGTAAAGATATCCAGCCGTCATATTTCAGTATCTGGCTGGTATTATAATGTTGATTGGGTAATGGTTATTATGGGCACCGTAGAGAATTGCATTTTGTTTGTATGAATTTATTATACTAGTCCAATTACCTACATGTGCTAATTAATGCCACATACCTTCTCATATTTCACATATTATATAAACACCCTCACAGATCCCCCAATACCAAACAGTCTGGAGCTGCTGAGGATTAAATATGGCGACGATTCCACAAATCCTGAAAGTGGAACAAATCCTAGCGCAAACGAAGGTAATTCAGATGCTAACGGGATATACGACGAGGAGGAGGAGGAGGACGTGAACTCCAGAAGTGACAATTCGTCTCACAATGCCGAGCATACTGATAGACGCTGCCGAAAAAGGTGACATCGATACTGTCCAGGATCTGCTTGGTAACATTAACCTGAATCCAGACCTCAAGACAAAATACCAGGCCCGTAGTGCTCTACATCTGGCCTGCGGATATGGCCAGTTTGATGTTGCCGATAAATTGCTTCAGGTTCGTAAAACACGTGTTAGATAATCTTCCGATTAAGTCAGTATTTCATACCTGTCAAATGTTAAGTAGTGCCAACCCCCAAAAGCAACTCTGTCTTTAATTCCATGTCTAATTTAGTTCATGTTTTATGTACAGCAAACATCTTCAGAATGTTATAGCCGCAGACGGAGTTTTTTGCCATGTTTAGTTGAACTCTTTATTTATAAATGTGAAATACAGTATGAATTCTAGCAATACCAGAATTTGTATCAGCTTCTCTCTCTCTCTCTCTATCTCTCCCTCTTGTGTGTGTGTGTGTCCTTGAATCAGCTTCTCTCTCTCTATCTCTCCCTCTGTGTGTGTGTGTGTGTGTGTGTGTGTCCTTAAAGATATTCCAAGACCAGAAACCTCCTTCAGATAAATCAGCTGCACTATAAATTTGAGGTATTTTATTCTCTTTCTTCACATCAGTGAAAAATTTGCAGATATTTGGAAAATAATTGCATTTCGAGTTGTCATGACTATGTTGTAACGAATGATCTCATTTTCACCTATCTATTCCTATAACTTAGGTAAAATATATATAAATTATTGGGAAACTTATATCAGACCTTTTGTTGCTATTTTGATATCACTCATGAAAACATCAGCAGCTGCGAATTTCTACCAACCTGAGAATGATTCCTGTTTTTTTAATAAATTTTTAAATAAATTTGTAATACACATCATCAGGCTTGTTTTTATCTTCTTGTGATATAGGGTTTCTTAATGGGTGCAGGAGGGGTCCGCAGCTTAAGTTAGTCCATGGATCTTGTTGCGTAGAACTTGGCACCACTGCTTATAATATATGTCATTGAAAGAACCGGATTATTTATACAACAAGTTGGCTGTTTTATGTTTTTACGTATACGTAATATTTCATGTTACAGTCTGGTGCTGATCCAATGCAGTTCAGTAACGCCGGACGTACGCCACTACACGAGGTCTGCCAGGGTGGTTATTGCAACATTCTTAGCCTCCTACTGGAGTACACCTGTGAAGTGGACACGCAGGACCGTGACGGACAGACCCCAACACATATTGCCGCTCTGAATGGTGAAGTGGAATGTTTGAAGATATTATATGACAAAGGTATGGTGTTAATGTGATGAGTTGTCAGTAGTAACGATAAATAATATTGTATATTTAAAAAAGCGTCCTTACTAGCAGGATCCATTTAAATGTGCTGTACAGTGATAACCGAAATAATATGTCTGTAAATGCACAATAAGAGATTTGAATGACGATCATTATTTACCTGTGAAAGCAACTTTGAAGGGTGTGTTTTTGGAACAGATTTAAGCTTTTCAAGAGAGGACATATTTCTAATATCCACTGGCAACCTGTTCCACAAAGTTGTAGGTGCAACCACAATTGCCATACGACTTGAGCTGAGACAAGGTACCTGAGATAGTATCTGACTGGATGAGCCAAGTCGCATGTCTTTAGTGACAATTGCCCTGCCTCATTGAAAGATATTAAGTGCCTGGATGACTAAGGACATGTGAATACTTACGAAGAAAATGAAACCTCCTTCAGACTTAAACAGGAGATGAAACCACATCCTAGAGCTCTGTGGTCAACTACACTACCATTTCAGCCATAGAAATGTTCGTCATTTGTGAACAGTTCATGACTTCAGGGTTGAGGAATTAGTTGATCACATGAACCTAGAGGATGCGCTGAAAGTGCATTAGATAGAACAATGTAGAGCACACTTCCAGTTCAGGGTTCAAAACTGACTCGTGTGTCGTGTTTATGTGATGTTTCTCTAGGAAGTCAATCCTTAACCGTGTGTCCCAGATGCCAATCTTAATGCATTAAATCCAACCTCATGAAAGTGAGGGACATGAATTATGCCATTTTGTAATTTAATTAATGGTACTTGTTCATTACAGATGAGAATACTTTACAACTCTCTTTGATCATCCATTGCAAAGTCAGAACAGTTTGGTCTCATCCATTAAATGAACAACGATTATCCTTTTACCCAGAAAACTGTTGTTCCTGTTGAAATCTATATTATCTCTCTGGCTTCACCAGAGTATGTCGCATGCCAAAAAGAACATCAGCATTACGTGCTGGCGAATATTTCCTTATGCTTAAATAATAGACATGGGTGACTTCAATAGCAATATACTTATTATATGGATATTTATAAAGGCAGCTTTATATTTCAATATAGTTTGCTTTCCTCACTAAATGAAACCATACATTTATTATTGGATTCTGTCTGTACTATCACCTTCTAGAACATACGCTAGTCATTAGTATGTGGCATTTCAGTGGCGCAGTGGTCAGACCACTGTGCTGCAAACCCACAGGTTCTGGATTTGAATCTGGCTCACAGCTGTATTTGGAAAACATCAATCATCATCATCATCACAGCTGTGTTCGTAGGATTTGTTTCCTCAACCCAGACAGAGGCCCCTCAGCCGTGCATCCCACGGGTAATAGCGTCGAGGCTAAATCATTCAACTAGTACTAGTCCTTGGTAATGGGAAAGATCTGGAAATGGGACTTAACCACTCATCATCCTGTTAATGATGGGGAGTTCAGGGTTTGAATACCCTGGAGCTGCGGTGTTATGATGTGGGAATTATTTCCTCAAGCCAGAGAAGTGGTAAGGTTTTCTCCACCAAACACTTCCTGTTGAAATTTAAAATTTTGTACAGAATTAGTCCTTGTGCTGTATCATTATATCAAATAACACACGTCACTTTCTCTCTGTTTCTCTCTCCACTCTCTTATTTCTCCTCTCTTATTTCTCCCCTCTTATTTCTCCCCTCTTATTTCTCCCTCTTATTTCTCCCCTCTTATTTCTCCCCTCTTATTTCTCCTCTCTTATTTCTCCCCTCTTATTTCTCCCCTCTTATTTCTCCCCTCTTATTTCTCCCCTCTTATTTCTCCTCTCTTTCTCTGTTTCATTCGATGTAGCCCAGCATGTAAAACAGTTGCCATTTTGGCCGTTATTATTACTATTATTTTGCCCATTATGATTATTATTATTATTATTACTTTGGCTATTATGAATATGGCCATTATTATTATTATTATTATTATTATTTATTATTATTGATTATTGGCATTATTATTAACATCATTAACAACTCTGTGGGCTAATTGTAAACAAACGTGTATAATTTGTACATACGGAGATTGGTCACATAAATGGATAGACATTAACAAGCGAATCAAGCATCTATCTTCTCGTCGTAGATTCTTTCCAGTATATCACCAAGTCGGCTTTAGTCGTTTTATAATCTACATTTATCACACAGAAGCATCACTTGTTATCGAGGACAAGGCGGGACGTCAGCCAGCTCACTTGGCAGCGATCCGGAACCACCGTAAGGTGCTGGAGTATCTTTATGACATTGGAGTCGACCTTCAGTGTACCGACCAGATGGGCGAGCAGCCGATACACTTGGCGGCACAGTATGGCGGTTAGTAGTTGATTTTCATCCAATAATTATACCATGATAATTATAATTATGTTACTCGACCTTATTAAAGATGAGTTATCTGGGGGTACCACGCACGCCGAAAATATAAATAAAATTCATCTTTTCCTCCCTGTGCCAGTTTAATTCTGTGATTTATATATGTATGTTGTTGAATGAAGAAGTCTGGTTCCGTTCATTATCTGTACGTAGGTTTTTTTGGTTCTCGTGTTTCAGCGTTGGATTGTCTTTACTGTTTGGTAGAGCGTGACAGTGACATCACAATTGGAGATAATCTTGGCAACCTCCCAATGCACTACGCTGCCTGGTACGATCAACTAGACTGTATGAGGTTCCTCGTCAAGCAGGGATCACTCATGGAGTTTACTAATACCAAGAACAAGACTTCCGTCCATATGGTTTGTATTGGAATAAAGTATTATAAATACTAATATCAGAAATCTGTTTCAGTAGTTTAAGATACTCCGTATTGTAATGAAGTAATGTAATTATTGTAAAGGTTTTGTTTTGGACATCCCCTTTTTGTGTACCGGTTATTATTTTCCTAACCAAAAATATTTGAACAATCAAAACTCTGAGTCGTTTTAATTTATGCAATTGTAACGTTTAGACTGAAGTAAAATAAAAAAATTGCCAGTCACGAACAGGTCAAAGGTCACGTTTTTTTGGGTGAGTTTGGCGGAGATCACCATTGTTGCTAATGAATTATTAATGACCTGTGTCATCAGTGTTGTTTCTGGAGTGCGGATTTGCAATTTTATCAAGCTTGGTGCCAAAATGAAATTCTGGTGTGGCTGATGAAGCACAAGTAATAAACACGTTGTGGTGTTCTTTCTTTGTCCCCATTCTGTAGGTGACCTGTTTATTTTGATCTACAATTGGTTCAATTTAATTTTTTTCTTAGGGTTGTCACAGGAAGACAGCCTTATTAGTTATGTGGCATACCTAGACAGTGTGTTATAAACTAATAGATGACATATTCGATGGAGAAAACTCCTACTATGGTGCCATGGCCGGTATTTGAAGTTCCAAATTAAAATCTCCGACCTCCTGCACAGCTTGACCATGAATAAGAAAGTCCCACTTTCTAACCCACGAGGCCATAAAGGCGGTCCCTTCTTTATACACAACAGTCTAATGTTTTGTTGTTATTAATGAGCTACATCATTAGTAGGAGTTTTTCCGACAAAAAGATAAAACATTCTGGCCACAAACACCCAACAATCACTTCACGTTTGTTTTCTGATTATTTTTGGTATTATACATTCTCAAGCCTGGATTATATTTGTGATGCAGTCATTCATTTCACTAGTAAATATATTGAGAGGGATGTAAACATATTAAAATGTAACATTATTTATTCAATTATTAAATGAAACAGAACACAGAATAATGAGTCAAACATATCTAAAAATATGTGCAATTAAACTCAAAATTAAGATGATGAAAAAGACAGTCCTCTATGGATTCTGCAGGAAAGTCCATCAAATCATCATCATCTTTGTGAACCAGATGATCTTCTCATCCATTGTGATGAACACATCAACCAATAACCTTAAATGAGGATTTAATCAAAAACCATGTCAGTGTCCAAATATGGCAAGGCATTACACGCCCAGATACTGTCATTTTATAGAAATACAATTAGCAAATTATTTTTAATAGCTCAAAAGATCAATTGAAACTAGTCAAGTAGAAATTACCCTCTTTGAATCATTACAGGAATTATGGTAGGTTTGAACTCATAAATATACTCTAAGATGAGTTCAAGAGCTCTCAATGTACGAGTTCTGTTGATCTTCTTTGTACTGGTATACCAAATTACCATCTAATTTTCTTTTACTGTCTAATCTGTTAGGCTGGATTTAAAAATCAATTCATCCAAAAGGAATTATTTGCCTGAACAGAGTAATATTTCTAAATCTGGATTTGAAAAAACCGAGAATGTTATACTGACATTGTTCTGTTATTTAGTAGTTTTTAACAAGCACCAAGCCCAGAGAGATATTGGTCACAACGTTACTTGACTGCTGGTGCAGACTTCTCTCACATTTACCTCTTTCTAGCTCTTTCCTCATCTCTAATAACATATATATAGTCAGTGTTATTGTTATTCTTCAGGCAGCTTTTCATGGCGGAGTCCATGTCCTACATTGGCTGTTGGAGAAAGGAGCCAATCCTAATGCTACTGATGGTAAGTATCTTCGTGTGAGGGTGTGTGTGTGTGTGTGTGTTTAAAGATGTTCTAGGCCTAAATTGGAATTGAAAAATAAATGCAAGATTGCATTGAGAAATACACAGAATAAGTATATATATATATATATATATATATATATATATATATATATAATTATTATTTTTACATTCTGTTTATTCCAAACTTCTATGTAGACTTAATAACATTCAGATAGAAATGTTTTTTTTTCAAGGTAGATGCATAGAAACCCTTACCTAGTTTGTGTATTGGGTAGTACCTTTTCTTCCAGATTGAAATGGGATCAAACATAAAACATTTGGCAAGTGTGGCAACATGCCATTATTGATTGGATTAGAACTATTCAATAAACGTGTTGTCCCTATCTTGGTTTACAGTTTAGAAATGTTGGGATGTAAGTACAAAGAGCAAATTGAGCTAGTTCAAAGAATATATTGCAAATAATGTTGTTCTTGGTTAGGTAGGTAGGTTACCTTTTGTATTCTATGTAAGTAGTGAAATGTATCAAATTATGGTTGAAATTGGTTGATGTATCGTATTCAGTTATGATGTGGTGAAGACACTTAATGATGCCCAAAACATGTCTGGTTTAGTCAGACAATGACTGTCTTGGTTATCATTGGATTTGGTGATGTACGGATAGGGCACAAGGCTTTGGAAATCTACACATGTTCATTAATTTATTCAAACAGTGCATGTGTGACATTTCGAAACGAAGTTGCTTCAGCGATATTGTAAATAATCAATGAATTGTTCGTACAAGTCTCCATTAGAACCAGAGTTGTGTCTCGGTAAGATAGGGAATAGAAGACATTGGCTGACTTTTGTTCGCATTCAAACAGGAAGCAACCACCTGTACACGAACAGATGTAAGTGCGAAGTGCCTAGGAAGAACAGACTGTATAAATATCGTACAAATATAAACATTCACTATGTAGAAGATAAATACCACTTCATAATGGAATGTACATTGTACAGGGAAGATAGAGAAAAGTATCTATCAGACATAATAAAGGTTGTAAACATACACAAATTAATGTCTAGTCGTAAACATTTGATCATAAAGAAACTGTCCATATAAACATACCGTGCATTTAAACTGCACAAGAAGTTCATACTGATTTAATGTACCATGCTCCACATTTAAACATTTGCACCCTTTCACCATGTATAAATATAGTAGAACACTCATCCTTGCTGTTGGGCCAATGTAGCCATCTATGTATATAAATCCATTTAATTTATTAATATCATCATCGTTATGATAATATTTAGATTTGTGATTATTAACCATGTCATGACTTAACTAGTAGGCAAGCAGAAGTATTTTTGAACGTTTGGATAATGCTGCATATCCAATTGTCATACCGGTAATTGAAAGTAGAATTTATAGATATGTTATTGGAATTATAGTTCAAATTTTAAACATTATTGAAAGTTTCGTTAACAACTATTCATATGTAAAGTTTATTTTGTTATGCACAAAATATTTTTAATATCACAGGTGTGTGTGTGTGTGTGTGTGTGCATATTACATTATTTTTAAATGCAATTTTAATCTGTTCAGTCAAATGAATGTTATAATATCTGTTTTCTGGGCTGATTAAATATATCTCTGTATTATTATTAGTATAATTATTATTATTATTATTATTGCAGCATCTGGTAACACAGCAGCTCATTACGCCTGTCAGGCTGGTCAAGGTGAATGTTTCAATTGTCTTTATCATCATGGCATCGACACGACGATAAAAAATGACAAAAGCGATGATCCTATAGCTTGGGCTAAAAAACACGGACATTCACTCCTAATCGAGAAAGCGAGTAAGTGATCTCCACTGACTTGTAAAATGATGTTGAGTACCGATCTTCCCATTTCTGGTTTTTCCATTTCCAATTTGCCTGCTCGGATGCTACGAATGTACTACTAATTGGAGAGATTTTGAGTTAAGCATAAAAGAGATATTTTCATAATCTTTACGTAGAGAAACTAATGGCTGAAATATGAAAAGTCAGCTGATCATTATTATTTTCTGTGTCTGGTAATTTTACCAGCGATGATTATGAATGACTTATGATTTTTCAAAACCTGCTCAAACAATATTTCTTATGTTTTTATACATTTTGGCTGTTGGTCTATAGTACTTGCATCGTTTAAATAACAGTGTTGCTAGTTAGTGTGTAAAATGGAAGGTCTATCAGGTCAATTTTGGCTTGTCTATCAAATTATCACAGGCACTTGTCTCTAAAGTTATAATTGCTGGATGTACTACGTATACTGTGTATATCCAGCAATTAAAACTTTAGAGACAAGTGCCCACGCAAATTACAACCTGTATGTAACAGGGTTGTGTTTTTTTTTTGTTCAGCTAAATGAAGCTCCCTTATCACAATGAATAGTATTCAGAGACAGAAACTTCACATTTTAAATATTCAAAAGAAAATTTTTGGCAAATAAAAACAGTGACGTTCTGTTTAAAAAACAACAACTTTACTTCATATTTAAATGCCTAAATTTGTGAAGGGTATTACAACACAGAAGTCAGTATGCTAACTTCATTCATTCCAGGCTACACAAAACAACATTCATCCATCCAGGCTACACAAGAATTGGGGAGGTTTTATCAGTATGAGCTCTTGGTCATAAATATTATAATACATATATTACAATGTAAGGTTGGTCTATTGGAAAAATCTTGATAAATATACAGTTGTTTTGCTGTCTCTCATGTTACCAGTTAAAGAAAGCTCAGGTTTCACTTTTAGTTTTTTAGTTATTAGAGAAATAAGATTGATGAAATGTATTATTTGTTCAGTGCTCTGTCTTGGCCAATAATAGGTTTTATTTTAATGTGATAATAATAATAATAATAATAATAATAATAATAATAATAATGTGACAGCATAAAATATCATTTTAGAGTTTGTATAGCTGTTTAGAAAACAAAGTGAAGCTCATGACATTCATGATCTTTGTTATCTATTTGGTGATAACAGGAATTTTGCACTTCACTTTGTGAGTGAGTGAGTGAGTGAGTGTGAGCGAGCGAGCGAGCGAGCGAGCAATGTGCGACAAACCTTCAGTTTGGGGTTCCGTTTAATTCGTATAATTTCTTTGTGTTTGTCAGATATTTCTCTTGGATGTCACTCTTGCTAGGTGTGACCAGTCCCCGCTGTAAATGTTCCACTCACCTTTTCCTCTAAACTCCAAACCTAGAGAGCCATTATCAGAACAGACCGAAGTCAGTGTTAACACGAGAGCCATTATATTTTGTCCGAGAGTGACACACTTTTATTTTCCACGCAGTGAGATCTGAAGTGATATGTCCTTCATGCAAGAAGAAGCAGAGTTATGATCACTGGAAGAACAAGTTCAAGCCATCACCTGTGCTAATGAGCGTCGACGAATTAAAAGGCCAGGCGTATACATCTCCTGTACCTAAACTACAGTAAGTGGCATATATATCTTTTTGTGCATGGTAAAATCAAGGTGATTTGGACTGTGACATTTTCATGTGACATTTTCATACTTCTTCTCGGTATATATATATATATATGTTTTAATATGTATAAATAATGATCTTCCCTTCAAAGTTCTACGTCTTTATCATATCTCGCCTATTGGTAAGTGACGACTGTATTTACAGATAACTGTTCTAATGCATGTATGTAAATATGTGTGTGTGTGTGTGTATGCACATACACACATGCACATACACACACACAAACACAGAGAGAGTGAGAGAGATAAGCATGGTATTGATCAAACCTGTTATTCCAGCATTTACAGTGAAAGATTTATATCACATGACCATCAGAGTGTTTATAATCTGTGTGTTATCAAGACCAGTCACTTAATTATTGTTCTTCACCAGAACTTCTTATTGTGATTGGTGTATTTTCTTATGTTTCACCATTATTATAGCATATGGCATGGATCTGGTAAATAAATATCTTGTACACATATTTAAGTGTATATCTGTTTATGCTGTTTGTTAAATATTGTATATAGTTAAGGCATGCTGATGGGATATACAAGGATTTTGTTTACCTCCTCCTAAGAGATCAGGACTCATCAACTTGGCCATTGCACCCCACTTAATGCCACAAAAGAGCTTAGATATAATTCATTTCTTGAGAGGGTAATAACTGTGACCTTGAACCCTGAACTGACACTTTTATCTAGGCTTCTCAATTAGTGGGTCATTTTTAATCCCTGCTTCATAGTTTATTACTGAAAGCTCTGTATATATTTCTTATTGTTGAGTAAACAATATGATATCATTCAGAAAGTCATCATTTCATAGGGTTATATTATATATTTAATCTACAGTTATGTCATTGTCAGCAAGAATAAGTAATATCCAATTATTATTATTTTTTTTAATCTGAACATGTAAGATCATTATGACATGGAAATATTAATATACACCCATTGAGACCGTACGAATGTAGAATTGTGGAGCATGTTTCATTCAAAAATTTATTGTTAAAATCTTCCTTGCCTCGATGATCAATTTACCATTACCATTGGAAGTCGCTCGGCCCATTTAGCCTACCTTATACACAGAAGTGGCCGTAAAACATCAATCATCATCATCAATCATCTGATAGTGAAGTGGTTAGAATACTGTGCAATAAACGTCCAGGTTAATACCCCTATTTGTGGGATGTTTCACAATGGAGTCGTGTCTCATCTATATGTCTCACGTGTAAACTGACTGATAAGGCATAAGCACTCATCCACTCACTCACCTATTGAAGTCTGTTTAAAAACAAATATGTGTAAGACTTGTACGCACTTAAAATATGGAAGCAGGCTTATAGAACTATGTGGTATGAGTTCTAAAAACGTAGCATCAGCGGTATTCTATAAATTAATAAGCGTTCAGAGCTTTCATGAATGTATTCATAAATACTTGCAAAACGTATTGATATTTTAACTTTTCCTCAATTACTATTAGCCTATTCGTATTAGTAATGGCATGAAATTGAAAAATATTAATCTTTACATTTTGATCGATTTTGGAAGTATTCACTCCATGTTTAGATTGATTGGAATATTAGATATCATCAGTTTATGAGAGTATGATGTCTTATGTTCAATAATACCACTGTGGGACTTGAGGGAGTTTGAGACGTCAACGTCAGTGATGTTAGAGTATTTTAAGCTTGACACCATGTGGCATACTTTTTACAACAACATGTCGTTATGACTACTAGGAAAATACTAAGCCAATATTATTATTATTATTATTATTATTATTTATTGTAGTAATTATTGTTATTATTTAATTTCCAGGAGAGTACCAACAGATATTCAGAAGAAGCAGATGGCTTCCTCATCTCGAACAACACTCGGAGCTTCATATGGACGCCAGCAGCCGGCAAAGAAGGGCCGATTACCAAAAAGAGACTTGCCTACAAAATATTTCGGCGAACACTTAGAAGTGAACGATTTATACAAGTTCAACACTTAATTAATTTCAGACGCTGCTTGCGACTATATTGTTCCTGTTTGTCGTGAGAATATTACTTTATTTTCTCATCTGCAGGGTATAATTGTTTTATAATCATTAATTAAACTTTATGGTTTGGTATTTTGATTACCCGGTAGGTGCCAAAATGTTGCCTAAGAGTATCGTTTTCAGAATTTTTTTTTATTTTTCATGGACTTGTGGTAACTAGTTGTACTTGCTATACGATACTTGTTATGCTTTATTCATGATAATTTTGATCCAGTTTATATCCAGTGTTGATGTTGTTGTGGATTTTTTATCACATATATTTATTCACAATGATTATCATATAGTTAGTACAGTATGTTATTGTCATATGGGATTGTTATGACACACCAATAGTAGACTTGAATGAAGTCTTGTACAATGTTTTTTGGTTTTGTTTAGTGTATGGGTGTGTGTGTGTGTGTGTGTGTGTGTGTGTGCATTCGTTGTATACAGTTGATGAAAGGGCATACATTTTCTTTAACTTAATGCAGCACAATCCAGAAATCAGTAGCTTATAGCAAGACTATTCAATATTGACATATCAGATATTCACACGAGTTATGACGTTCACGGTAAAAACCAGCGCAGTATTATTATTATTACGGTCTATAATAATTATGATTGTGTAAATGCATAATTTATTACACGTTCATTTAATTGTATTGTAAGATTTATTGTTGCATAATTATACTTTTTATTCAAGTAAATGTAATTGTGAATTATTAAGGATTTTTGTGGTAATTAAACAAACCTTTAATGATAATTTGTCGTATTATATTCCACGATAATCATTAGATCTAATGAATTGTTCTGATTTGTCCATGTAATTAGCCCATACACTAGTTTTAACATGATAAATGTTCATCATATTTTTGACAGATCTGGATGTTTCATCTTAACTGAACTAAATTAAATTATAACTGTTTTTTCATGTATGTAGGTGTATGTATGTATGTATATCTATACATACATATATATATATATATATATATATATATATATATATATTTTCAGTGTGGCTACTGTGGTTTGTTTCATGGTGTGATCTGTGATAGAGTTTTATGCAGGTCTGTGATATTAAAAATTAAAGCTGCACCAGTCATGAGTGCGTAACTGTAAGCTTTGTTATTGTATATTTACAGGCACACACACACACACACACACATTCCTGTATGATGACAGTGTCATTTTTTCATCCACCTGTCCATCTCTTTATCATCATATATTGTATAACATCTTCCTTCCCCATCACCCAGTTATTATATGATGACTGTCTCAAGCGAACAATCACAATAGTAAACTATGACGTAAACAAAAGGGGACGGGTGTGACAGTTACTGAATGATCTTCGTTTGAGAGAAAAACACTGTGACATCTGTCTTTATGGCATACTTGTGTGTGTGTGTGTGTGTGTGGGGGGGTCTTTGTTTGTGGGGTTTTGTATTCGTTTGTGGCATATTTCATATCTCAGTAAAACGCCCTGGCCTGACCATTCCACAACTGAGGGCATAGCCTGTGGGCGCCATGTCCCCCCCTCCCCGTGACACATACGTTGAACCTGAACCTCGATCCAGGATAACACACACACACACACACACACACAATATATATATATATATATATATATATATATACGGTTTATGGGTCTGTAATTAATTTGTTCTAAATTGTGTCATACTTGATGAGTATGTAGGTGTATATTACCGAATCTAGAGAAATTATGAAGTTTATTAGTAAATATACGATTTTGGCAACCGTGTTTGATCATCAACTTTCAATATTTATCATGTCGCCCCTTACTTGACTGTATGCTAGTACTTAGTAACCCATCATCACCAGCCAACTAAGTTCTTCGGCTTCAGTTAGACATACATCGTCGTGTATGAGTCGAGCTGTATGTGATACAGGTTGTGTGTAGCTGTACACCTGTGGGACCCAGCCAGGCGTATCCGACACCGTTCAGCAGCCAGGAGCCACTTCACTGGAGGTGGACACCCTTAAACTTAACCCACATGACGACAGAGAGTTGGTGTGTAGAGAAAGAGAACATCAAAATGGCCACCGCCCAGGTGGGCAAATAACGGTAATATCGGGAGGAATATAGGTTACTTCGAAGGTGAGTACATATGGATCTAATTAGGCGAATATGTGTATGAATGGGAATTCGTATTCTTACGCGATCCGTGTTTTGTTTATTTCGCTGTTGATGTTACGGAGCGATAAAACGTTTGTACGAGTCGTTTGTTACGTTAGCGATCAGCGAACGGCATCGAACACCTGTTGAGTCACTTCGGGTGATTTATTGATCGAAGAGACAATACTCACCGATCACTATTGATGTCTGATGGTCTCCATATTGTAGAGAAACGGATGATATTCGTTTACATTTCCCCGATCGTATGTGTCGTGATTGATATGGCTGGGCGGATGGATAATTCCCTAAGTGTCAATCTCCTGCCAGGTGGATAATTAAGAGGCTGCCTCATCAGTAGTGGGAAATGAGTCGATTGGATAAAAAATCATAACATATACCAATAGAACTGGGATTCGAACCCCTGCCCCGATATTCGCACTGTACCACCGTACCGATAGCATTACTCGACACAGCTCAGAAAGAGGGACTATTCAGATATTAAACATTTCGTAATGAAAAGCCAAGTCTGGATTAGATACCCTGATTAATCGTCTATATGTGCTAATGTTTTTTCTCTCCATCTTCTTCTAACACACACACACACACACACAAGAGAGAGAGAGAGAGAGAGAAGGAGAAGAGAGAGAGAGAGAGACCCCGACACTCACCGATAGCACGTTTGGCCACAGACCTCTACGACCTCGGTTCAAATCTCGCCCCAGCTATATATATCTGAAGGGTGCTTCATCTTTCATTTTGTCTCATTGACACTTGGCTGATCTAATCTACCGTGTGCCCCCAAAATGGCCATAAAACATTTCACATTTAACAACTTTACATCTAATAATAAATTTTGATCGATCTAATTAGTATTGATACATACAAGTGACCGATGATAAAGATCAGAATAACTTCTACGTCATTTAATTGGCTTCACTAGAAAATATTATTCCTGTGTTTAAAAGTCGTCTACTGGCTTCATGTGACAAATTTATAAGAGATGTATATGTGATTTGTTCATATGATGTGTTCATCTGTTATGTTTATGTGATACGGTTATACGATATATTTATACGATATGTTTATCTCGTAAGTTTATATCATATGTTTATATCGTATGTTTACATCGTATGTTTATCTTTTTTCGTATGTTTATTCGTATGCATATGTTTATATCGTATGTTTATATCGTTTTTTTGTTTATATCATATGTTTATATCATATGTTTATATCGATCTATGTTTATATCATATGTTTATATCACATGTTTATATCATATGTTTATATCACATGTTTATATCATATGTTTATATCATATGTTTATATCATATGTTTATATCACATGTTTATATCATATGTTTATATCATATGTTTATATCACATGTTTATATCATATGTTTATATCATATGTTTATATCATATGTTTATATAAATTTAAAAGTTTATATCATATGTTTATATCATATGTTTATATCATATGTTTATATCGTATGTTTATATCACATGTTTATATCACATGTTTATATCATATGGCAAACTATTAAATATATCTATGTCTACAATATTATCATTTATCGATCGTGAATTATGAACTTCTGGAAGTCAGTAAGTATTGGTCATACCATTTATTAATTATTTGTCCTCTTCCCCAAGGGGGGGTTTTGGTGGTGCTCCAATGACGCAGTGGCTAGAGCATTACGCTGTAAACCTATAGGTTTTGGGATCGAATCTGATACATCGTACCTTGACTATGAGATTGTCCAACCCCTGTACTAGGTGGGCCACTGAACTCGATTCTTTTCGAGGATATTGGCGCTATGGAAGTTTATTATTATTATTATTATAACAATATATATATATATATATATATATATATATATATATATATCCCATTTATTTAAATGCGATTATTTATAATATCTCCCAACTAGTAATTTATGTATAAATTTGTGAGCCAGAGCATTTTATAATTGTATTTTTCGTGTGTGACACCTTAGAGCAACACAAGTTGATTAAAGGCTATACCGTTATTATTTTATTATTATTATTATTATTATATTTCTGGAACGTCCTTTAACTTAGGAGTGACTATTATATTATACTCAAACATATAAAGCTTCATGAATGTACCGAAATAAAAATACGAGACAAATACATGAAAGAGGTACATCAATAACATCTTTCCTGTCTGTCTGTCTGTCTGTCTGTCTGTCTGTCTTCACGTTATTAGCTTATAATACATTTATAGGCGATAGTACATAATTGCCAATAATTCCATTATTTGTGACGAAATATTTCAGTCGTTTTATGCAAATCGTAATATTACTATCATCAAAAAACAAATTTCCACCCGGAAATACCATTATTGTGACAAACATTATTATATTTGGTAATTACGTCATTGTATAAATTGGGTGACGATAAATATATTATAATACTGCGATTGGTGTGATATTTTCACGTATGCAGCAATATATTCACCTCTCGGCTGTCAGATGAGACCAAATCCCAGGTTAAATAGAGTTATATCTACAGCATGTTGTTAGTATTTACATACTTTGATGTGTATAACACAGTTGGATTCCGTTGTTTTTTATTTCTATGTCAGCACTGTGCTATTGTCAGCCTGCTGATAAACTAAAAACGTGTTCAAAATTAAGAGCATCTGATCATCAGACGCGTTTAAACGCGTCGCAAAAAGAAAGTCCGTCCGTTCGGATGATATAGAGGCTTTACTGTAAACTGCCGGAAGTGTACAGCTGTCGTAGAGGAACCCCGATTAACTCGACTAGAGATATTATCAGCGAACTGGTCTTTAGCCAAGACCGGATGACTTGTCATAATATTTCTGGTCTTTTATATTCGTATACAAAGACGTCGTATACTGATTACTGACGGTCGTTATCATTTATCATAACAGTCCTCAAAATAATACTCGGTCACAGAATAAGGTTATTTCAGCGTTCATATGGTGAAGATAAACCATCTTGTGACCGACTTATCAACAGGGATAATACGGGAAATGAACTGTTTATTATTTTAACTTCAGAGAAGGATTCCGGATTTAATTGTTCATATCCCGAGAGGCGGAACTTGTCGATTACGACCTGAAATCCGTATGATTAATTAGTATGTGTAAATGGTCTAATGCATCAGTGTATTAATTCATTATCTATTTGGCTAGTGTAATGATGTAAAACGGACGTGTATATTACATTATGGAGTATTTGGATGTTGCAACTTTGACCACAAATACAAATAAACCTCGCACGTGAAACTTTAGTGTGACAAGAATTTTGGCCAATTTTGATTAACCCATTCTGTAGTGATTATATAAGTATGAGAGAGAGAGAGAGACTGTACGTAACATGAAAAAATATCGAGCAAACCTCTCTTTCAAACCAAAATTCCTGTATTTTCAAAATTAAACATAACGTTCGTTTTTTGAAGCACCATTGTGAGCTTCAACCTGGCCGAGTATATATATATATATGTGTGTGTGTGTGTGTGCGCGCGCGCGCGAGTGTGTGTGTGTGTGGGGGGGGGCGCGTACCGTGTATATTTATATTCTTCGAGCTCACCCAGTTTATCTGGTGCTCTCATGAGAATTAAATCAATGATTCAAGCATTTGGATAACAAATATTCCGAACTGGATAATTGATTTAGCTGATTGGGTTACGTGATCGA
Organism: Paralvinella palmiformis; assembly: GCA_025642065.1. Taxonomy (NCBI): domain Eukaryota; kingdom Metazoa; phylum Annelida; class Polychaeta; order Terebellida; family Alvinellidae; genus Paralvinella; species Paralvinella palmiformis. Next base: position 83,936 of record JAODUP010000121.1, read on the forward strand.
TTAAGTTTGGAATAATCTCATGTAAATGTTGAGCTGCCATTGATGATATTCTATAATCTCATTGTATTCTTCGTACAAATATATATATATATATATATATATATATATATATTAAGACTTAATGATAATAAAACAAATATTATATATTTGGCATCATCACATTGTGTTGAATCCCTGAAGACACCAACATTACAGATGGGTGCATCTTCGATTACCCCTAATGGGTCAGTAACAATTCTAAGGGTTATTTTTGACCAATATATTAACATATATTAACATGTCACATCAGTATGCCGAGCTGCCTACTACCATCTTAAAAACATCCACTGTTTAAAAACATTCTTGACACAAGAATCACGTTGTAACTGTAGTTCATGCCTTTGTTACATCTCGTATAGACTATTGTAACTCCCTGTTATATGGCATATCTGATTATTATCTTTTTACAGACATATTATTTGGGGTATTATTATATCACATATTATTTGTACAGCGCCTTTGAATGGCTTCTGCTAGCTGCTAGTAAGGGCGCTTTATTAAATATACCTTATTATTATTATTATTATTATTATTATTATTATTATTATGTATTTATATATTTATGTAAATATATATATATATTTTTATATATATAAATGGTATTCATCTTTGTAATCATGGAAACTTTACAATATGTAGTGGCAATTGTAAACGACTATATCCAATATTCATGTCATCGTAATCGTAACCAATGTACTGTCAATTAATCAAATTGATCAACCAATCATAATCGGAATCGGTTACCTTGGTTCTGTAATCGTCCTCACTCCACAATCAGTAACCATCATAACGCTGTCTGGCCCAGGTCAATTCGCCCCTGTCGTGTTTCATCCCTTCGCATATTAGTATATATATCTTTAAGATTTTTTTATAAAAAAAATGGGGCGCCTCCGTGGTCTAGCGGTAGAGTGTTGGACCAAAGATCACTGCCACCCGTGTTCGAACCCCGGCTTGGGCATATCTGAAGGTTGTTTCATCCTTGACTTCGCTTCATAAAATTTGGAGGTCGCGCGGCCCACTTAACCTACGATGTGCACAAAAGTGGCCGTAAAACATCGATCATCATCAGATAAAAAAAAGTTTGAAAACTCACTCACGGGTAAATCTAATAATCCCAACAGAATAAGATATCTTTCACATAAACGACTGTATTTAGTCAGTTCGACTGATGCACACGCAGAATGAATGAATGAAAAAAATGGCATCAGTATATTTATTTAAACAGCTTAATACTATATACTCAAAGCATATCTACACAAAACAATTTCAATTGTGGAAAGACCCAGGGCGCACTTCAGTGAGTGGCCAATGACCAGTGGAGTAAACAAAATTAGGGCAACAACAACAACAACAACAAGTCCTGTCTTCGGCAATTATTATTAGTATTATTATCACAAAATATTTTTTCAGTTAATGGCTATACCATATGAAATGGATACAAGAGAAACCACGCTTTCTGAGGTCACTGCAGTGTGTGTGTGTGTGTGTGTGTGTATGACAGAGTAATTATTGCATTTGTTATTTATAGGTTTCTTCAAACAATGATGCTGTGTAGAGATTTAAATGCGGTATTTATTCGATATAATTTCAGAACAGACAAGATGAAGATCCACATGACAACATTCAACATTCTGGGCGTTGACGTCCCCGACAACGACAAGGATCAGATTGAGATAAGAAAAATGGTTGAAACCTGGATCTATAATGATATATATACAAAAGTTCACCAGAGAAATAGTAGGTGATATTTTGTAATTACGACTCGTGTGTTTATATATATATATATATATATATATATATATATGTGTGTGTGTGTGTGTGTGTGTGTGTGATGTGTGTGTGATGTGTATGTGTGTGTGATGACCTCTTACAAATGACTGAAACACAGGCAGATATATACGAAAACACGCTAAGAATATATATAGATACAGGTACGAGTATGCTATATATATATATATATATATATATATATATATATATATATATTTGTCTACAGAGGGAGATTTTGTTCCTGACATATTTGTCGTCGGTTTACAAGAGATGGTCCCAATGAATATCCAGGGTTTTCTTGAAAGCAGGTCGGTAAAACGAATTGTGCCCACCACACACACGTACACACGCACGTACAAACACACACACACACACACACACACGCACACACACACACACACACACACATGTATGTATCTGATGCGAATTTCCGGGTTCTGGGATCGAATCCAGTCACTCACTCACTCACATACAGCTGTAAATATTTGTGATATACGTTGACTGACCGACACAGTTATGAACCACTCGTATGTCACCTGTCACCTGGTCACGTAATCAGCAACAGAGGTTTCCTTTTTTTCAGTGAGAAGGCGGCCAATCAATGGTCATCGATAATTGTAGACATTCTGAACATGAAGATCGGTAAAGGTATTGTCTATATACCTGGAGAACCATTGACTATGTTTGGTCTGGCTTTGTTTGTATTTGTCAGACAGGAGCTAAACCCACTCATAACGTTAGTATACACTATAAATATACTTAACAACAATGGACACACACACACACACACACACTAAGAGGAAATAAAACACGTTGCTCTACCGTAAAAGTTATCATAAACATCTGATATAAACAAGTATTTCTTATAAAACCCTACATTACATATTTCAGACGTTATGACAGAGATAACATACGTACTGGAGGCTGGGGGCCACTGTCTCTTGGAGAAAAGGTAAAATCACTTCTTTTCCGTCTCGCTACTTTTATTATTATTTATGAGAATAGAAACTATTAAAATATATTATGTGTATTATTGCCTTTTTCTCGGATTTCCTATTTAATTTTGACTATTTAACGTTTTACTTCACTGCATTAAACGTACTTCTAGAACTTGAGTCAGTTCGTTCTTAAAATTGCGGAAAATGTGAGATGTCCGTATTCTGCAATCTTTATTTATTTATTAATTCGACCCTAGCGTAATATTTATAATATGATTACGAAATGAAATATAAATATATAACTGGCTTCGTCTGAATTATTATTTAGCCGTCCGAATAGGCTTTGTTGTTCAGGGAGAATCCCCAGGCTGTCACTTATTCAGCACAGTCTCTATGTTGGAGTGGTTGAGAAACCTCCTCCCCCACCACTCACAGGGGAGCAGTACGGAAAGATGGAGCCGAAATACCTTGAGGGTGGTCACTGCCAGAGTGTTTTACGTCCTCAGGGGGTTTTAACGTCTCCCTTTATTTTAAATAATTCATTGGAGACGGCAACGCCATTTAACGTGGTCACTCACCCATGATGTTGTGAGCCGAGAAATTAATCTCTGGAAAAGTTTCGACCTTTTACGGGGTTCGAACCTGCGACCGTTGGCACCGAGTGCCGGGTGCTTAACCACTAGGCCACTGGAGCTCACCGTCCGAATAGAAAATATAATTATATCCATAGTCAATCTCTATTAACAATATTATAGTATTTTATTACATCATATCTATTGTATGCATTCATATGTAAATGAAAACTGAAAATATATTTCAGTTCAGTTATATATATATATATTGTTTCTTTTAGGGAGGTGTAGCCATCAGTATGACTGTAGGGTCGACAACGATGTGTTTTGTTAATGTCCACCTAGCGGCAGGAGATGGAAACTTACCTCATCGTATAGAACACTGGAACGAAATACGAGATGACCTCTCCTTCGATAACGTTAGTTATTATAGTTTGACATTATATAGAGAGTGTATATATAGAGACAGAACAAAGGCCGCATTATCTATAAGGCTGACTAGGCTGAAGCATAGGGGCCCCACAGGGGGTAAAATAACACACACACACACACATACATATATATATATATATATATATATATATATAATTTTACTAATATTTAAAAAAAAGTGAGTATAATTCTTCAGGTGACCCAGAGGATGTATATAAGGCTATGTACTGCGGCTTAGTGCCTACTGTACCACAGTGGGGCTGACAGCTGTAGTGGAGTATAACAGTGAAGTGACTGCCCGCAATACCTAAAAACGTATGGGGTCCTCAATGGGGTTAATACGGCCTTGGATAGAATGATTAAGACAATACGCATATAGTATCTAAAATCAGAATCTTTGTTGTTAATATATTGTTATAACGTATATGTTACGAAGGAATACAATAATGGATCCTTATATATATATATATATATATATATGTGTGTGTGTGAGTGAGTGTGAGTGAGTGAGTGAGTGAGTGAGTGAGTGAGTGAGTGAGTGAGTGAGTGACTGAGTGACTGAGTGAGCGATCGAGTGTCTGATTTCTCTCCCATTCACTTTTCTTAATTTCTCTTTGGTGTCGTAGAATTTCCACAATTCCAATCAGAACGAATCCTGCTCGTTTCTCTTTATTGTAGGACATTAAGTTAGAAGATCACGAGTACGTATTCTGGCTCGGTGACATGAACTCCAGACTCGTCGTCCAAACTTACGACGACTCGGAGAAGGTACAAGCTGCCATCAACGACAACAAATGGTCCTATTTGGTAGCCGCCCACGATGAGTTGACATTGGAGAGAGTGAGACCTCCAAGTACCTACCACACATCGGTAACCGTCTCGTTATCATCATCATCATCATCTTCGTCATCACCAATTCATCTTCATCACAAACTATCGGATATAAGTTTATAAATCATCCGAGACATTAGACAGTAAGACTTATAAACATCACGAAAACCTGTACCCATAACTTTATTATATATGTAACATTAAACACACACACACCCCTACACACACACACATACGCGCGCGCACACACACACACACCCAGGTGTGAATATAATGAAAACAGTGTATGAGTGAATGGGTTGGTTAGTGAGAAAGTGATTGATTAGTTGATTGATTGATTGATTGATTGATTGATTGATTGATTGAGATTGATTGATTGAGTGAGTGAGTGAGTGAGTTAGTGAGTGAGTGCTTAGCGAAGTTTCGACACAAAAATCTCCGTTTTGTCACCTCTTAGAAGATGCGGAAACTGGAAGTCAGTTTAAAAAAACACCGATTAAGCCTAAAGTAGGTTATATAGTTCATTATGTTTACCTCCTACTAAGTGCTAGGTAACGTAAGAGAGAGAGAGAGAGTCAGAGAGAAAGAGAGAATGTGTGTATGTGTCTGTATGTGTGCGTGCCTGTGTGTGCGTGCGTCTGTGTGTGCGTGCGCGCGCGCGCGCGTGTGTGTATGTGCTAGGTTATTCCTAACCTCAACTTAAGTGTTGAGTGTCCACTGCTAAACCAGAACACGACAGAATAGTCAAGATGAAATTCGGACGTGACCTAATTACGGATGACGTCAGAGATTTCCATTGAAATCACCCGCTCTACTCATCCACAGTACAGATGCCATTCCGTACAGCGTAGAAGTGTTGGTTCTCCAGCACACACCCTGAAAATATTTCGCCATGACACCTTCAAATTTGAGTACACCAGCAAATGTCGTCAAATTTTCTTAACCTTTTCGATGGTCACGTGTTTAGTTTCTCTGACAGCTAAATGAGATTGCTCTTGAAAAAAAAACAGCCATCCATTTCTAGTAAGAAAACGATATGGTCTCCGTTGGTATGTTCAATAAGGACAGGTGGCGTATGTCCTGTTTTCTAAATATCTAAACGAGTACGGATACAAAATTCCCTCGAAGATTGACGTTGATTTTGGCGCCCTGGAATCAACGAGGGGAGAGCAAATAGACACGCTGATCCGGAAAAACCGTCAACGTGTACGCTGAATTTACCAGGTCAGTGCTACTCTTGAGAGACCGGTCACAGCCAATGCGCATGGCTAAGATCCTGGATGTGACGTAATCTTCCCGTAATGTTAATTAGGATGTACATTTTGGTGTCTAATCAGCGTCACACCAACGAGTGGTCACGTGAGAGAGTGGAGGAGGGAACGGGAACGAGAGAGAGAGAGAGAGAAGTGACATGGTTCTTAAAGACATTCTGGATACTAGCTAAGATTACGGGATTACGTCAATTATAATAGTGATCCGAGCCACTTTAAGGAACTTGGATTTATTCGATTAAGACACCAGCCATGGAATGTCTTATCCTTAATTATGACAAAAAAAATGGCTTACTTTGGAACCCCAAAATCATAAAATTGACGTCACATTAATTAACATCCCGATATCTGCAAGATTGTACAAACCGTAAAATTCAACGATCAGAGAAGATCCACAATTCTGACATATGATATTGCTGCGAAAACATTGAATGTTAACGTCATTATGTCTTAGTAAACTTTAAACATATCGGCGTTTACAGTTTGGAAACAATTTAGCCCGATGGCGAAATGGTATCGGATACGGCACTGCGGATCTCTAGGTTATGGGTTCGATTCCGTCTCACCCCTGTGCCTGTGCGGTGTTTCCTTAGGGAAGCTATCTAACTCAGCTCAGTAGTATCTAGTAACCCCCAGATCACATGCTTGAATTCATTTAACGGCGAAATTTCAGTATTCAACTCATTGTCAAGTCACCCATCATCGCACAACAATTAATTAGTTAATTAATTAATTAATTACATCGATGCCTTATTCTTTTAGCAAAAGTCCATGAAACAATGACATCAACTCTTCTTTCTCTGTCTTTTATAATTCGGATGAAAACAGAACTTTCCAACTATAACCCAGTTGCGTAGTGGTGCCATCTGGCGATTCGTTTACGCCAATATACCCCATAGCAGTAAACACAGAAATAATTTGCATATTTAACAGAAGACGTCTACTTCGGATACTATAAAATTATAAATGCCATTCTAACACGCTACCTGCAACTCGCAATATTATGTAAATTCCTGTAACATAATAGTTATATTTTCACTTTCTAGATGTTCCACGGGTATAAAGAAGGTCTTGTGACCTTTGCACCGACCTATAAATACCAAGTTGGTACACAGATGTTTGTAAACGAAACGCCTTCCTTTACTGACCGAATATTATGGAGGAGAAAGGGACTCGGTTTAGAAGGTATATATAAAGCGCGTGTTTTTTTTAAAGCGAAGGGATTCCCCGAGATACACGATGCTATTGGATTTAACTGATCTGTAATCTATGTTTCTCCTCAGCCAATGAAGACGATGGAAAACTTGTTTTGTATGACAGCACACAAATCGTGACCATTTCTGACCACAGGTAGGCATACATCTTTGTCTCTGTTAATGACTATATTAGGTTTATAAATATCTATGTGTATAAATCCGTAGTTGTTCGTTGTTGGTCTTTAATACCTATATATATATATATCTGGTCCTTCGCAAGAACGTGTGTGTGTGTGTGTGTGTGCCAGCGTGTGTGCGCGTGCGTGTGTGCTTGCGTTCATGCGTGTGTTTTCATAGATATAGTATTTGCATGAAAAACCACAAAAGTTTATCTTTCAGTCTTGTAAATATGTTTACGTTTATCTTCATAGACCTGTCACAGCTTTAATGGACATCCCGTTACAACTTCCACGTAAGTATTTCTTACAGTGATTCAGTCTCCTATAAGAACCATTAGGTGTAACTAACTTTATGAATATTGCCAACGTTTTAAGCAAATCTATCCGAAACTTGAATGTCGTACTATGTATTTCAACATATTATCTATATAGATTGAAGTCTCTCTCTCTCTCTCTCTCTCTCTCTCTCTGTCTATATATATATATATATATATATATATTATATATTTCTCTCTCTCTCTCTCTCTCTCTCTCTCTCTCTCTCTCTCTCTCTCTTTGTGTGTGTGTGTGTGTGTGTCTATCCCTCTCTTTCATTTATTCTCTCTCATTTTCTCAATCATTATCGCTCTCACCTTTCTCTAATTTTCTTTTCTCTTCTCTCTCTCTCTCTCTCTCTCTCTCTCTCTCTCTCTCTCTCTATCTATCTATCTATCTATCATCTATCTCTCGTATTTTCTCTTTCTCTATCATTCTCTCTCATTCTGTCTCATTTTTCTCTTTCATCACCCCCCCCTCTCTCTCTATCCTTGAAAGAGTCTCAAACTGTCTTTCGTATTTGTTTGTTTATCTTTCTTAACTTCATCATCCCAATTCAGCTACACAACAGTCGAACCCAAACAACCATCCTCCTCCGTTACCTCTACATTTTGCTACAGTGGAGCCGGCTAACAATCATGTCCCCGCCTCATCCGTTCCCACACAAGAGGTAAGCTTTTATCTATAGGGAAGTCGGTTATGAATATCGTGTACTTCTGAAGATCTGTGATGAGTAACGTTCCATAATAAAGACTGAGAAATGTTTCATGTAAACGCGTTCGTCTAATACCTGTTGAGCTAAAATGGTGCAAGGGGTGCAAGTTGTTTCAAGGTCAATCTATGAAATAAGCCAATGTGCAAATTTATAAAATATTGGATAATACTTATTTTAAATTTCAGATAGTAGCAGAAGTTGTCCCGCATCCCAACCAGACTGTTCCACAGCAAGCACAGACTGTTCCACAGCAATTTCAGACTGTTCCACAGCAATTTCAGACTGTTCCACAGCAATTTCAGACTGCTCCACAGCAATTTCAGACTATTCCTTATCCTGGCCAGAATGCTCCGCAGCCTTCGCCGATTGTACGCCAACCCAAGATTATATTAGAGAACGTCGCCAGTACATACGATGGCCAGGGGGCCGCTTACCCGCTTATGGATCAGACGCACATGATCCTGAACGCCCCCAAAGTTAGCCCCGCACCCGTGCCCGCTCCCGCCCCCGCCCCTGCTCAAAATCCTTATTCCACTGATCGTATGATGTACGTGTTGAACCAAGTGAACCATAGTAAGTATGTTTTTAGGTTTCCTTTGTGCGTTTGGGGGTGGTGGATATTATGGGTGGGGGGAGGATGATTTGTTTGGGGGAGGGTGTCCGAAAACGTGCATGCGCGCGTGCGCGTGTGTGTCGAGATTCTGAGGGGCTTCTATCGCACCAAATGACACAACAAGTGAGTTTTACGACGTTGCAATAGACCGGACCCATAAAAGAGCGCTGCGTCGGTTTTCGCGCGCTGTTTCGGGTGGAAGGTTGGCATCAATCACTGAGGTGGTACCGTATCGGACGTTTTAGCGCACAGTGCGCTCAGTGAATTGTGTACAATGTTTTCATTACAGAGGTGCTAGTTGTTTCCCCCCCCCCTTCGTACAGCTGAGCCCATAACCAGCGACTGGACTACTTTTATTTTGCACTTGAATAGAAGTTAAAGTAAACTTGATAAAATCTATTTGCGTAAAAACTAAAACTACTTTCTAAAAGTAATCGAATTAAAAGTATAAGTAAAGGTTGAAGATAAAATCTATTGTTACACAAAATATGAGAATCGAATACATAGCGCACAAGAGTGAACAAAATTTGCTGCGTCCGTAGACATGTGCTGGCACCTTAAGTTCATTGCATCCACAGACGTGCAAATGTGCTGGCACCTTCAGTCCGCTGAACAAAGCCCTCGTTTAACTTCGGCAAAAGGTGATTCTCGAAGTTGCTGTTCATTATGCGATTAAAAATGTAATTACGGTGAGTCATCTTAGAAAACCGTTAGCTTCTTCTGAAACATTGTATAACAAAGTGAGCTTCCCAAAAATCGGTTGGTAAAATTATGACGAGTCAATACCAATAAACTATTAAAATATATCTGTTTATCATAAATTCATCAAAGATACACAAGTTGGTGACAACTTTGTATGATAATTTGCAGCATCAATGGTATCAATTGTCTCTTAAATCATAGGCTATGTCATGACTAAATAAGTAACGAAAATTTGGCGAAGTAAATAAAAGTAACAACGTAAAAAGTAGCGTTACCGGAAATAAAACTACTTCCTCTACAAGTAAAAGAAGTTAGTTGAAATCTTACTTTGTTCCTTCCAGTTACTTGAAAAAACAACTCGAGTAAAGTAACGAAGTAAGTTTACGTCGTTACATGACAACCCTGCTCATTACCTTTCGCTTTTGTAGACACTAGATCTGCTGTAAAAAAAATACCTTTCTTATTTATGATCTTGAAATCCATTTTATATAGATCCAGGTTTCGTTTCGTAGTTGATGGCCTCGACAACAACAACAACAAAAACACACCTGATTGACTAACTTCACCATTTGTATGAATGAACTCTAAATACTGTAAAAAAGAACAAAAAACTTTTCCTAGCTGAATATATTATGTATTTGGCTGGAAAGAATTATGTATTTTTAAAGATGTAAATCTGTTACATCCATAGAATTATTTATTGTCAAGCGCCTTAGAGTAACCTTCTTATAGGTTATAATAGGGCGCTATATAAATTTTGTATATTATTATTATTATTATAAATCAGTTGTGAGACATTGTGCTAAGAATATGCGATATTATCTCTAATTGTTTTTATTTGTCGATCTCTCCATCCCAAAGCCGTCGCCGAAAAAGATTTGTCGTCAAAGATGACATAATTTGGATATTCGTTCAAATTACGTTTGAACCCCCCCCCCTCAAAAAGATGTGTGCAAGGACGCGCGTGCGCGTGTTTAGTCGGTGCGTGTGTGTGGGCGCGTGAGTTCCACATTGTTGCTTTGTTTACTTTTTAAACTAATTGTTCTTGTTGAAATATTGCGTACATTAACGTAAAAGAAAACAATTGTTTAAAAAATGGACTTTAATCAAAGGCTTTACCTGCCGTCATCTTATAAAATACTAATTTGTTAATCAATTTCAGTTTTAATGAACGAACGTTCCGGGATCCATTCACCGATGAGCTGTCAGTGTCTTCTGTCTATTTCTACCTTTGTATCTGTATATATATTTTCATTAATGGGATCTTTTAAGTAGCCACGTGGTTCCCCGACTGGGAATTTTGTACGGTTATCCTACTCCAATATTCTTCCCGCGGATCATAAAATTATATACGTATACTCCCACAAGTCCTACTACAAACGTACTTCCTGTGGATTATAAAATTATGTGCATATACTACTACAGGTCCTAGTAACAACATGTTTCTCGGGGATTATAGAATGATATGCATGTACTCCCAATTACTTCCCATGGATTATAAACATATTTACATATACTCCCACAGGTCCTAGTACCAGCATACTTTCCGTGGGTTATAAAACTATATGCATATACTCCCACAGGTCCTAGTATCAACTTACTTCTTGTGGAGTGTAGAATTGTATGCATATACTCCCACAGGTCCTAGTAACAACATATTTCCCGTGGATTACAAACATACTTACATATACTCCCACAGGTTCAAGTACCAACATGCCGGTGGTCAACGCCAGAGAAAATTTGGCTCATTATAACGCTGGTAGGAAGGTGACATGCCACCAAAACCAACATGGTACATTATCGTGTCACACACACCATAGACACGAACCCAGGCACCACCACGAGAATCCATACAATTATGGCGGCCACGATACCGACTCCGACGATCTTAGCTTCAGTGATACCGACAGCGATACGGACTCGGAGAGTAGCGACGAATTTGAGAGCGTCATCAGGTTACCCCGGCAGCGAATCCAGAAGAGAATTCCTGCCAATCCAATGCACTACGGGAAACCAAACGGCGGCAGGAAGTCCGGACCGCGGCCAGGGCAGGGGCCGCGGCGCATGCGCAGCCCTCCGCAACGTCAGCCGACCCCAGCCTACGGAAGTGACTCGAATGAGCGCGAGCAGCCGCCACCGGAAGTGATGGCCTACGTCAGAAATTCCCAACAGATCCAGATGGTAGAGCCAGTTGTATCACGGCCACCTGGTCCGGCGCCTGGTGTACTGTACGAACTCTACCCGACACCGGTGTACGATATGAAGCCACCGGCACCGATGGCGCATGCGCCGTCAGCAACAATGGTACCCGAGCCGCAAGTACCAAGACCCCCCGCACCCCCGCAATATGTGACCCTTTTTGGTCAAGCTTAGTGCGGATAAACGTCAGCCGACGTCGTACTAAACAACTGGACGTATTCCATGTAATCCCGATGGTGCAGTGTTTCAAGTACAAAAACTAGCACAAATAGATTCTCTATCAAAATTAATATTTCGACCTGCTGCACAAAGTTAATCCAAAATGTTCCTTGTTTCAAGTATCATATTTAGAACAAGAATATTTTCTAATGTGTCGTAATGAAAAATTCGACGTGTTACACTTAATCGTACCTCTGCCCGGTTTCAAATATTAATAGGGGCATAACTGTATTTCTCATCATGAATGTGATGTGCACATTGAATTAACTTAAACGAAGAATAACACGGGAACTTTAGTGATTCTTATTAAAGGTACGTCAACGATCAAGGTTTATATATATATATATATATATATATATATATTAGCGTATTATAGGCTGCAATTGCTAACAAACTCTAAAACCAGGATAGCTTGTCTATTTTATTTATTTATTTGTCATCGTGGGCTCCTTTCTTTATTCAAAATGTTCCAGTAATCCAGGTGGATTCCTGTTCGCCACATCCGTTAGGTGGAAGGCTTAACCAAAACGTCATTTCAAATGTTTTTCGAACACGGGGCGGGGTGGAATGCTGTTGCGTATTAAAGGTAACTCTACGAGGCTACAGTTATGTATAAGTTAGAAAAAAACAGCCGCGTCAACGTAACTTAATATAGCTATATAAATACATGCCGCATTGAAATTATTTATAATTCACTAACGTAAATCCTTGCCCCAAGGACCGCGACAAAAATCGGCATTTGCCTTCGTATTGGGTAGATGTTTACGCCACGTCAATCTCACGACAATAAATATTTGTTTGAAGGGTATATATATTTGTGTTATTTGCAGGGATAATATTTAACATCGGGTTTTTAACCGACGACAAAGAACTTGTCTAACATATTATTATTTCCACAAAACATTATACATTCTCTCTTTAACTGATTGTTATAAATGTCTAGACTCTCCGTGGTTTAAGGATAAAAAAAAATGGAGTAATTTTTTAAACCTTTATCACTCGATAACTGAAATGTGTATCGTTTTGTTTCTTACTTGTAATCGCAATTACATCTATTGTAATTATAATTATTAATCTAGTTCGTTGTTAGTATTTAAAGGTAATTGTTAAACGTAATTCTTATCCGTAAATGTGCTGTTACCGATTTTCTTTTTGTTTTACGTACTACTACTAATACTAATACTAATGCTAATTATTATAATGGTGTCGTAGTTATGATGTCGGGCCAAATAAACGAAATTAATTCATCGTTGTGCTATATATGTGTCGGCATCTGATTTTCGTATCGAGTCACCATTTCGTCCTCGAATCCCAGATTTGACGGGCGCCGAATCTAAGCACTCAGTCACTCACTCACTCATTCACTCGCCCATTCACCGAGGCACTCACTCGTTTCGTTGAGGCTAGAAATACAAGATCACAACAACATTTCTAGAACAATTTGATTTGAGCTTTGATGAGTTAACTCCATGTTGTTGTCACTCAGAGACATCTATTATATTAACATCTTGTTATTCGCGGGGATATATTTTAAAGGTCCGCAGAGTCTAATATACATTATTATTATTATTATTATTATTATTAGTATTATCCAATTCGCGGATATTAACCTTCGCCGCATTGGCCTGTCAGAAAATAGACGTTTAGCGATAATTTCACAACGAAGTAAAAGTTCAACCTCGCCCCTAAAGTAATTACCACCGCATTACAAATTATTATGGAATACAAATGTAGCAACCATCCACCGCATTACAAATTATTATGGAATACAAATGTAGCAACCATCCACCGCATTACAAATTATTATGGAATACAAATGTAGCAACCATCCGAAGGTAAAACAGTCGAGCGAAATCTAAAATGTTGCTCTTTTACGGCAAGTTTTGTGCGCACGACAGACTAAATGGGACGAGCGACGTGTAACGGGAATGGGATTAAGTGGACGATGAAACATCCTACAGACATAGCCCGACCGAGGTTCGTACCCAGATGGTAGAAGTCTGCGGCCAACAACGTTACTCGTTGGGCCATAGAGATGCAGCAAAATACTATTAAGATATGTCCAGCGTCTATGTTCAATTAATGCCACAGGAGAAGCGGACTTACATCATGTAAGATGCATTCTATGATAGTTGAGCTGGTACATTTCTATAAACACAATTAGTCCCACCCGCGATTTATACAAGAATGCCTCGATGATGCCTTCCTTACCTTAACGTTTAAATGTGTTCATCTTATTTCTTTTTAATTGTGCTCCATTACATTATCTCGTAGACATTTAATGATCATCATCCTAAACTCTTCTCGTTTAAGCACTCGTTTATGGGGGGGGGGCGCCTCCGTGGTATAGCGGTAACGTGTTGGACCACAAACCACTACCATCTGTGTTCGAATCTCTGCGTTGACATACCTGAAGGTTGTTTCATCTTTGACTTCGCTTCATTCCGTTTGGAGGTCGCTCGGCCCATTTAGCCTACTATGTGCGCAAACGTGACCATAAAACACGAATTATCATCATCTCGTATATGAGTTGAAGTCTTACGATTCTCTTGTAATTTGCAACAAAAACGGATTTGATATGCCGAATATTAGTAAGCGTAAAAAGATCAGTGATATTACAAAATTTCATATTCTATGAATATATATATATAAAATATATATATATATATATATATATATATATATATGATAACTCGAAATAGATAATGCAATGGATTAGAGAAATAAGATGATGGGTCCTTTTTAAGAATTAATTAAACAATAGATTGACGACAAATTATAACTTGATGCCAATTAACGACGTCAAGTTGAGATGATTTAATATCAAATTAACCAGTCAGTTAATTTTTGTTCATCTCCTGGGCATGTATTTAATCGATTATGGTAGTACTGGCTGTTTGTTCAAACTGTTAATAGCCTCAAATTTCAGTACTCGAATAGGACAAGAGATAACATTTACTATTATCATCATCATCATCATCATCATCATCATTTATCATCATCATCATCATCATTATATTAAGATAATACAAATTTCCTATTGTCACATAATCACATGACAAAGACGACATTTATTGACGAAATGAGCCAAGCACCATATTTTATTGTGATAAATTATTGGGTGATTTATTCAGGTAAATCACTCAGTCGATGCTTTCATTGTGTATACGTGACAAATGCTATGCGAATAATTGCCAAAAACTCACATCTAAAACAATAAGTTGCACTACGAACAAAGTAATACCGTTTATTTCCATAATTTGACAACACTAAATTCGGCTTGAAAATAATAGGAACCCCCCCAAAAAAAAAACAAACAACAACCTCGAACGAAAACAAATATTGATAACTTAATATCAATACAGTTCGAAACGAACTATTTGGCGCATGGAAATAAAACGACAATTTTCGCGAAGCGTTTGATTCCATTTACTATTTTTATTCGCGCTAAACATCGGGTCAAAACTGCAATGGCGAACTACATTTATGAGGCCTGTGTGACTCAATTTTCTCCTAAACCGAGACTTGTATGAAGGATAAAAAAAAACATTCGTTCCCCCCACAAAAGCGAACAAAGATCCGTTTTTTTTTCTCACTCGTATTCTGGACACAATACATTAAGTGGAGATTAAGACACAATAATCTGGATATATCTCCAACACGGTTCCTGATAACTAAAACGCCACCGATTATATATATATCACGATATCGGGTGGAAATAGGCAAAATCTTCGACTTCTTATCTCAACAAACTCTCTCAATCTCTAGAATCACCTATTTCTAATCCCGATATTTCTTACATTGATGCACTTGATGAACTAATTAATAGTTTATTGATAAGGAAACCGGATATCGTCGGGACTTATGTTTAATTTTAAACTGCGCATTCTTCATATTGAAACAAAGAATTCATCACTGATTTGTTTAGCCACGGCGCTGGTCATGGCCGGGACAGATGAAACATCCGACAATAACAGTCATGAGTCGGATTAGAACCCTCTACCAGGAGGTTGGCGGCGTACTGCACTAATCAGTGCGTTATCGGGGCGCCATTTGTTGAAACGATGGTAAACAAACTAGATTCATTTGACTCGGTGCATCTGTTCCGGAGAAATCCTGAACCGTGACACAGGTTATATTCGGGATTCAGTCCATTATAGACTGGGTTTTATTTCTGTCCGAGAGAATCATCAGTTGGTCGTTTTCCAATTTCTCTTGATCCCGAGACAACCCTCCAGCGATTATTTCTACCCTCCCTGATATGGAGAGTTAAAAACAAAAACAGGATTCGCTGGCTGAGACAGGTAAATGGAACCGAGACAACCATCCGGGTATAGAATAGGAAATTAGAGGCGATAATTGGACAACAAATAAATATACGAGTGGGAAGGTTAGCAAATATACGGGAACACGGGTAGATAAACTGGTATAAAATATCTGTACAACGTGCTATATATAATATATGTTTGACATGTAATAAATTGTTCATACACGAAATGGACAAAAACACAAAATCGACCAACTACCAATACTTGATACATGTTGTGTGCACGTGCGCGTGTTTTGTGTGTATGCAAGTACGTACGTAATATCTATGTATGTATATATGAATGTATGTGTGAATGTATGATTGTAGGTATGTATGTACACACACACACACACACACACACACACACACACACATATATATATATATATATGTATATGTTTGTTTGTTTGTTTGTTTGTTTGTTTGTTTGTTTATTGTTGTAAGCTTCTTGTTATAATTATTATTATTATTATTGTTGTTGTTGTTTTTGTTAATAATATTATTATTATTGTTGTTGTTAATATTATTGTTGTTGTTATTGTTGTTGTTGTGAAGAGGACCATTCAATTAAACGCCTTCCCGTAATAGGACGCTGTGATGTCCGTGACAAACCGCCTGATACAGTTATAACGTTGGCAGACCTGAATTATTTCGACAACCGGAAACACGTGACCACGAGAGGGCCAACGACAAACGGACAGTCATCGGTGTCGTCTTCAGAACCCCCCCCCCCCCCGCCAATAGTTTACGATGGAAGGAGGACGAGTTGGTCGAGACCGGAAAAACGGCAAAAACAGAGTTCCGGGCAAGCGAGCGATAAAACGTGAAAACGCAAAAAAGGGACAAATCCGGCGCCACTTCCGCCGAAAGAAGCGGCCAATCAGGTGACACCGTTCGTCACGGAATGGATACGCTCGGGCGGGATCATCTTCAGGAAGAGCAACGTAAACATGCACGTGCTGATGATGAGGAAGAGCCAGAAGAAGCATCGGTCGGCGAACCGGGCGATAATACGCCACTCGACGTCGATCAGCTCCGAGTCAGCGTGCGGCGGCCCGAACTCGGCGCTCTTACGGCACGAGCCGCGCCCGCAGTATGCGCAGCCGGCGGCCAGCGAGTCGAGCTCGTGGTCGGAGACCGACGGCGTTATGTCGGCGGGTCGCCGGCGGCCGTCGCTGTTGTAGCAGTGGTTCTTGTAGTCGGTCTGGTGGTGATATGTGGTGAGGTCGGGCCGCTCCGGGATGTACATCGGGTAGAAGTAGGACGCTAGGCGGATGATCCAGACGGCAGCGTGCGTGTTACTGTCCTTCTTCGAGTAGATGTTTGTCACTATAACCGTCATCACAAGTGCTATTGTTACCATGACCATTGTCGAGCCGAAGAACATACCTAGAAATTATAAATAAATAAATAAATATGGCTAGTGTATGTGAGCGTATATATATATATATATGTGTGTGTGTGTGTGTGTGGTGTGTGTGTGTGTGTGTGTGTGTGTGTGTGTGTGTATTTGTGTGTATTTGTGTGTGTGTGTTCTTGGATGTTTATGTTTATATGTATGTGTATTTATTATATTTAGTTTGTACAAATATATATACACGTGAAGGGAGAAGGAGAGAGAGAGAGGAGAGACTAAGATCAAAGAAAACGATATATATATATATATATATATATATATATATTATTTATATATTAATACCCCGTCCTACGTCATTAATTGGTTCCAAAAGCCATGACGTAACCCGGTTTTCACGTAAATCGAACGTTATACCATAAAATGCTTTACGATGCAAATATTTTATAGTATATATATATAATTGTTTGTTTTCATTGTATTTAAAATTTTATAAATTTCTTTGTTGGAACATCATCAATACAGCAAATATTAATCACCATCCAACAACAACAACAACAATAACAACAGCTCACCCCTTCCCCCCCCCCACCCCCGTCTCCCCGATGTACCCACCTAGTATAGGCACGGCGTCGGGTGTCGGTGGCATCATGTCGCCGACCATCAGCAAGAAGACGACTAATGCCAGAAGGATGGTCGTCTCCAGACTGACCTTCTCGCCGGATTCTACCGGCAGGAAGAAGCCGAGGAACGAGATGAGGAAGATGAGGAAGCAGGGCGCTATCAGGTTGACGATGTAGAACAGCGAGCCGCGTCTCATGTAGATCGTGAACGTCACGTCCGGATACGGCTCGACGCAGCAGGCGTAGTACTTGACGTGCCGCTCGGCCCCTATCGAGTCGACTACCCACTCCTGATTGTCGGGTACGTAGTAGATGCTGTTCGAGAAGGACGAGTTGTAGAAGAGGTCGAGTTGGTCGCCGGAGTGCGTCCACGAGATGAACTCGATCTTACAGGCCTGCGAGTCGAACGGGAAGTATCGGACGTCTAGCGTACAATAGGTCTTGATCAAAGCCGGATAGAGCCACAATACGGACCCATCCGAACCTACTATCGTGTTGGTTATCATGTAGTCGTTGAATTTGTCTCCAGCACTGAAATATACCACGGCGGAATGAGTGAGTGAGTGAGTGTGTGAATGCATAAATGAATGAATGAATGAATGAATGAATGAATGAGTGAATGAATAAATGAATGAGTAAGTGAGTGGTGAGTGAGTGAGTGAGTGAGTGAGTGAGTGAGTGAGTGAGTGAGTGAGTGAGTGAGTGAGTGAGTGAGTGAGTGAGTGAGTGAGTGAGTGAGTGAGTGAGTGAGTGAGTGAGTGAGTGAGTGAGTGAGTGAGTGAGTGTTCTGCTGACTTTCGGCGCTGATTTCATATGGGATATATGTATGTACGGAAACAGCCCGGAGAAGCGGAAGGATGCTGCTAAACCAATTTACCGATGGACGAACTATCTCACAGAGACAGGCAAGGCCGTGATTCGATTCAAGGGGCTGCTGATCTTCGGTACCGCGCGTTACCAACTACACCGCGGGAGCGATCGAAACTTGCTATGGAGCGGATCTCTCGATAGACGACATCACACAAATATCCCCCTCCATGCACATACATGCACATACATGCAAACCATATCATTTGTGCACAAATACACCAATACACACGAAGAGACCTAGTTTCTTTCTGTGGATGTCGAAAAATGTACGCATCTGAAAAATATATTTGCCGTACAAAGATTTAACCTGTTCACGAATATAAATCCCCACCCCCAAAAAAAAACCCAGCACCATCACCACCACCACCACTACCACTACCACCACCACAACATTTCACTTCTTAAGGAAAAAAAGTGCCAGGATTAACATTGGACAGACACAGTTTGGTATCTCGCGTGTCCAGTTTTCCGATATATTACGATAAACATCCTTCCACGAAATGAATAACATGCCAAGAAGTGTTTGGAACGAACAGCGAATAATAAATACATCAATGAAGATTAATTCGGGTTTTCGTTTTTCTCCGCAGAACAAAGACAGCGGCATTATGGGAAAGTGTAATTTCAGCTTCCGTAGCCTTTTGTTGTAGTCAGGGAGAGTCCAGTAAATATTGCAAGTATTATTTTAGTTGACCATAATCAATAGGTTCTGTTCACTTTCAAGATCAAAGTCTTAACCTGACAAGACGTGATGGTTATGCGTTTGAGTAACGCGTTTTGCCCTTAATGATAGCATGCGTTGTATGCTCCCTCGGGAGTTGATATGGGTCCTGGATGGAGTCAGCGATAATAATACCGTAAAGCGCCTCAAAACAGGGTTACCTGGTTCTGTCGCTATATAAATATGCATTATTATTATTATTATTATTATTATCATCATCATCATCATCATCATCATCATTATATGATCCTCATCTTTCAAGGTCGAACCGGATTTGTGTGACTCCTGTTGGGGAAAATCCATATTGCTCTCGAAACGGTTCCGTGTGCAAATCGTTGATAAGAATCGTCACTCCAAGAAGTGTTTTAAAAATAATTACTCCCAGTGACTGTAAAAGACTCGACAGTCGACAGATTATTTCCCTATAAAACTGTCATAAAGTGGTCACTAATTGATATAAATATTAAGATCGGTTGCAACATTCAAGTGTCACATAAGGATATATATTTCCTAATTGGCGTGTCTCTTGTCGTCTTCAAGTAATCCCGTTATTTTTCAAATCCATATCACGCCTGATATATTGGTTGATATTATCCGGTGAACACGACTATTTCGCTAAATTACAGTTAATTGGAATATCACATTAGTCACCTGACAGCAGTTTTGTTCGTGTTTATATCACTTCGCGAGGGTGTAGCAGCAGCACTAGCAATGTGCAATTGTTTGAGCACTGCCCAGTTGTTGGAGCACTTGCCAGCTGTTTGAGCAATTGTTAGTGTAGTTGTTAGCGCAATGTGCAGCAGTCCTCCCGGTCGGGGTTCGAATCCGATCAAGTCACCTACGTTTGTGGATTATTTACGTAGGTAGTTGCTCATCTGCCGCGCGGTGGAATGGCGGTGTGGACTAGAGTACTGCGCTGCAAACCTTCAGGTTATTGGTTCTAATCCAGCTGGTGCCTGTAGCTCTGTGATTTGCTCTCGAAGACAGATGCCCCTCGACCACATGACCCAATTGTGATCAGTGTCGACGATAAATAAATCAAACCCATACAGTTGTGTAAGTGATCAGTTCCGAAATCGAAACAGACCACTCACTGACCGTTCCCCTCATAACATACCAATAACGCCGGAATTACATATGGGCTAGTGTGTGTTCCTGCCCAGGAGCCCCAAGGACCCTCTAGTCTTGGGGCCCTGGATAAAACAAAACAAAAAAGATAAAAGAACAGAGGCAATTTGTATATTTTCAGATTTACTGGGGCTCCTCTGAACTAATTTAAAACATATATATCTTTTTATAAACACGGGGGGAGGAGGGAACATACGTAATGAAGGGGCCACAAATTCTATCATCCACAGGACCTCTTAATGCCCAAATCCGGCCCTGCATACTGGATACACCTCATATTACGAAATGCTCTATTTAACTCAAGCGAAAGAGTATTTACTCAAGTGTGAATGGATCTGAGAAAAGCCACTGAATTAATATCCAGTTTTACAAATCGATGATCGACTGTGTACGACTACTGAATGTCAGTTACCGTTCAATGTTTAGGGCTTTACTTGATTCCCAATCTGAAGTAACCAAATATAGAAATTTCAGTCGTTCGCCATTTGTCACAAGATGTTGTGTAATATAAGATCTATTGCTCGTATTGTAGTTTATAAAAAGGAGACAACATACATTATAACTGAAGATAACATAAATATTTTATTTAGCATTGGTACAGAATTTGTTTTATTTTAATTACTACGTATTTACTTACTGGTACTATCTGTCTTAGTGATATATATATATATATATATATATATATATATATATATATATATATATATATATATAGTTTATTTTCTTAGAAGCGTGTACAGTTTGCATTCAGCACATTTGATATTAAAATGATGTTCGCATACCATGACCACTTTTGTTATCATTAGATGCGAGGAGAGAAATCCACAACCCGTGTTAATCTTAAATTAACCTGTTAATTTGTCTGTTTTACTAAATTAACACGACCAAATGGACCGAAGCGTCCGATTGGCCTTCGAGATATGACGTCACCAGTCAAGTATTTTCGCCGCCGTAGCCACATTGCCCCGTGACCGGTTCTTTAATTGCCGCTATTATCGCCCCCGTCAGTAGGTTTGTTGTCGTTAGCAACGGCTGATCCGTGTGCACAAAGACAGCAACCGTAAAACAACAATATTTACATACAGTTAGATAATTCGACGTATGCCCTGATGAATTACCACATCACATTGATCGATAAATTACCTTTGATCTGCATCGGTCTAATTAATCCGCCCACTCACTCACTCACTCACTCACTCATTCACTCAATCACTCATTCACTTACTCACTCACCCATTCACTAACTTATCAATATTTATGATATTTTATTATTATTATTATTATTATTATTATTATTATTATTATTAGTAGTAGTAGTAGTAGTGGTAGTAGTAATGGTAGTAGTAGTAGTAATGGTAGTAGTAGTAGTAGTAGTAGTAATGGTAGTAGTAGTAGTAATGGTAGTAGTAGTAGTAGGTAGTAGTAATGGTAGTAGTAGTAGTAGTAGTAGGATAGTAGTAGTAGTAGTAATGGTAGTAGTAGTAGTAAGGTAGAGTAGTAGTAGTAGTAGTAGTAATGGTAGTAGTAGTAGTAATGGTAGTAGTAGTAGTAGTAATGGTAGTAGTAGTAGTAGTAGTAGTAGTAGTAATGTAGTAGTAGTAGTAGTAGTAATGAGTAGTAGTAGTAGTAGTAGTAATGGTAGTAGTAGTAGTAGTAGTAGTAGTAGTAGTAGTAATGGAAGTAGTAGTAGTAGTAATGGTAGTAGTAGTAGTAGTAGTAGAGGTAGTAGTAAGGTAGTAGTAGTATAGTAGTAGTAATGGTAGTAGTAGTAGTAGTAATGGTAGTAGTAGTAGTAGTAGTAAGTAGTAGTAGTAGTAGTAGTAGTAGTAGTAGTAGTAATAGTAATGGTAATGGTAGTAGTAGTAGTAGTAATGGTAGTAGTAATGCTAGTAGTAGTAGTAATGGTAGTAGTAGTAGTAGTAGTAGTAGTAGTAATGGTAGTAGTAGTAGTAGTAGTAGTAATAGTAGTAGTAATGGTAGTAGTAGTAGTAGTAATGGTAGTAGTAGTAGTAATGGTAGTAGTAGTAGTAGTAATGGTAGTAGTAGTAGTGTAGTATCAATGTGTTTTTAAATACCTTACCCCGCGATTTACAATAATTCAAATAACATTAATTGATAAGTGTCGAAGGTTATCTTTTCAGTAAATTAGAATGTATAAAACTCTACTCAGTGATGAGTTATAGGCAAAGATAATGGAAAACAGCACATATATCACATACTACCCCCCCCCCTCTTTCTCTCTCCACCCTTTCCTTCTCTCTCTCTCTCTCTCTCTCTCTCTCTCCCCCCCTCTCTCTCTTGTGTGTGTGTGTGTGTCTGTCTTGTTACCTATCTATCTATCTATCTATCTATCTATCTATCTATCTATCTATCTATCTATCCCCCGTACCTCCTCCCTCACAGCTGCTTATAGTGACCTTGAATCTCGTCAAATAACCCGCAGGTATCAACCTCCGAACAAGGAAATCGATCAGATTGATATCCGGCTATCAGATATTTCCTGATATGACAGTCTTATTTCTGATCTCCGGAGCATCCTCAACGCTAGCCGAGACATCTTCCAGCATCTGAGCGCTTCTTAAACGTCTACTGGCGCCAAAGATGAGCTCCATAGATAACGAAGAAGAGCAGAGCCGAGTGATGGATATTTCGGCGAAATATTGCCCTCTAAAATGAAGCTATTTGTCTGCCCTTGTCGTTCAGGATCAGATAATCTGACGGCCATACAGTGTCGGTAGGTGGCGTGATTGGCGAAAACAAAAGGCGACCAACGAGAACAAAATTGTCACGTGGCCAGTTTTGTCGTCAAACAACATACCAGGAAAAGAGGTCGTTCAACAAACATGTTATACAAATTAGAACTTGACCATTGGAATTTGGAATATGAACGGTAAAGTGTTATTTTCCGGCCTTTTTACGACCACAAGACAATGTGATATTTCGAATGACCCGTAAAACTGACAGAGGTAGGTAACATAGTCGGGGACGGGGTTTCAACCTTGCTGATAGAGATATGCATGTGTTTGGCCGGACACGCTATCAGCTTAGCCATCGGGACGGCCACAGTGCACGCGTGTCGTGTACTTACAAGTTAGAGATGACCAGATCCGGTGTCCATATCTGGTTGGCAGGGATCCTG
This sequence comes from Paralvinella palmiformis, assembly GCA_025642065.1. Classification (NCBI taxonomy): domain Eukaryota; kingdom Metazoa; phylum Annelida; class Polychaeta; order Terebellida; family Alvinellidae; genus Paralvinella; species Paralvinella palmiformis. Next base: position 108,071 of record JAODUP010000121.1, read on the forward strand.
ACGGTATCGACGCCGGCAAAGTCGGATGGATCCCAGATCAGATATTCGTCGACCCATCTCTATCATATAGATAGTCGGTCAACAAGAGGATGGTATAACAAGAGATAGTGTGACAAATTTAAATAATTGTGGTTAATTGTGATTATTGATATGATATTAATACAAAGTGATGGGTAGATGGGTAATTATATATATATATATATATATATATATATATATATATGTGTGTGTGTGTGTGTGTGTGTGTGTGTGTGTGTGTGTGTGTGTGTGTGTGTGTGTGTGTGTGTTGTCAGACATATTCACATATAACTATGCACTCACCAAGTACACATATAATCACGCACATACGCAAGCACACACACGGTATTTACCTGTCTAATCGCCAAAAGGCACGAGAAAGTTTGTTGTTTTTCATCCTGAAAACAAATATTCGTATTTACACCATGATATTATAAATAAATACATACACACACATAGACACACACACACACACATAGACACACACACATACACACATAGACACACACACACACACACTAAAAAAACACATACAAACACAGACTCATATATATATATATATATATATATATATATATATATAATATATATTTAATATATATATATATATATTCTACTCACTTGTCCAAGTTAGTTGTACAGTGATATTGCTATGTTGACGTGTATTGCCGTACTGTCATTACGTACAGGACGTGTAGTCTTGTCGTAGTGACGTAAAATACTTTGATTAACTCTGATTATCTCCGTTTTTGATTCACCTTATTAAAACATATTAAGCATAACAGTCATCGTGGTATCATCATCACATCATCATATCATCGCTTTTAAGTCATCGATCACATTATCAATATGAGGAGGAACATATTTTAATTATCATATATTTCATATTGTTTTAATTTATGGAGGTATTTAAGATGTTTAGAATGTGACTTCCCACTCACATACACACAAAACCACCACGCACACACACACCATATATATATATATATATATATATATATATATATATATATATATATATATCATAAAGAAACTGCCATTGATATGGCATCTGTATGACAGCCAATGTAGTCGTTGAAGAATTTGAGATATCTCGATAAAATTTCCGATTATCGGTTATTATAGGATATTAAAATAAACGAGATACGACATAAACAAAGACTTCTGTAATAAGTGTTTCTCGTCTTAATATTAATATAATATAATATTATAATCGGCGGCTATCCGTGGCGAAGTTGCTGTTTATCAATAGATTTGTAAACAAAACAGTCGCTAGGCCATTTATTGTTCATTAGAAAGTCGTCGCGATGTCAAGGTCATGTCTCACGACCACGTGATAATTGGACGCTTAATATAGTTATAGATTATAGGAGCAGATAGATGAAACACCCTTCAGGTATGCCCACGTCGAGATTCGAACTCAGGTGGTAGTGATCTGTGTTCCGACTCGCTACCAATTATACCACGGAGGCGCTGGTGGGTGTGTGTATGTGTGCGTGTGCGTGTACGTGTGTGCGCGTTTGTACGTGCTGTGTGTGTGTGTGTTTTTGTTTAGGGTACATAGTAAGAGGCAACAGGCACAGAGCATCAACATATCTAAACATCCTTCGAAACCTACTTCCATAAATCTAAATACCACTATACATACCTTAGTCTAAAAATCCAATAAAATGTGTGCGTATACCTAAGCATGTGTCTGGTCTACTCATCAGCCTGTGGGGACCAGCTAATTCGCTTTTCGTACGCGACAAATATGTCACGCCCACAGGAAAGCGGCTACATGCAGGCTACGTACAAAAAGCGGAAGCACGTAAAAACATACCATTTGATACCACAGCTCGCCGAAACAACACGTGCGTGTGGTTCAATGGTGACTTGCTACATACATATCATAAACTATTTTGACACCACAGTTTACATTCAACAGTAATTTTCTGTGGTCCAAAAGAAACCTGTATATAAAGCATTTCGACACCTCAGATGCTGATCTCAGCTTTATTCTGGGTTCGAATAACTGAATAAATCCAACCTATATGAACCATGTATGTGTGTGTGTGTGTGTGTGTGTGTGTGTGTGTGTGTGTGTGTGTGTGTGTGTGTGTGTGTACCTGTATGATAATACTTTTACCTACAACACATCAGCTAGTATAGACACCTCGACAAGGCCGCTAACCAATCTTCGAGATTCCCTTCCCCCCCCCCAATGGGACGTATCGTGTTCCTACCCTTCCATTGACTAATTAGAGACGGGAAATAAGCGCGGTAATTTTGGCCGACGAACGGGATATATTAATTACCACTCACACTGAGCCACTGTTATAGTGCTACGCTTAAAGGAATAGTTCACCTTCATTTCTAATTTGCAGGACTATATAAATATGTTCTCACAAATTATGAATGATGTCAAAATATGAACACCATTAACCACGTGGTAAATAATCCAGTTCAAGGTAACACAGACCGGATGCTCCTGAAATGTGACGCGACATAATACAAACTGTTTGTATCTAGCGGTAGCGTGTTGGATCACAGATCACTACCACCCGTGTTCGAATCTCGGCGTGGACATATCTGAAGTTTGTTTCATCTTTGACTTCGCTTATTTACCTTTGGAGGCCGTAAAACATAAATTATCATATAATAATGTAAACAGTGGTCAAACAAACATGTAATTTCCAAATAAAAGGCTATATACGAATTTTGTACTTTAATAACACGAAGCATCTACCGAACTGAGATGTCAGATTTATGTAAATGAACCGATCACGTCAGTTAGTAGTAGTTAGAAGGTTGAGCACGAGGGGGGTGTAGGTGACGAGGAAGGTTAAGGTAGAGGAGATTCTTGGAAGCCGTAAAGGCTACCCCCCAAAAGGAGTATTTCCTTATATCGTGATTATTATTGTAGAATCTCTCTCTCTCTATCTATCTATCTATCTATCTGTCTTTTTCACGCTACCCTTTCATTTAACTCGACCAAAGTAATCTGAGTAACCAATAAGAGCTTACTATTCAGCCACGCCCACAAAGCCATCAAAAATAGTTCGTCTATTAGCAATAATGACTGACAATTTCTACGTAAACAAAGTAACTAAATAAGAGCTCAGTCATGATAATAATGGATGGGGTTAGAGTGATGGCGTATGAATATATAAAGAAAGAAAATAATGTCATAGTCGTGGGAACTCTGTTTCTTCTCGTAGGTATCATTGTCCAGAAAATCGGTTGTCGCTAAAGGGCACAAATACAAAATATTTGGATGCTTATTTAATAAGCAACAACGTCCCTCCAGCGCCAACTTCAAATCTAACCGTCATTTTCCCGGCCGGAGATCTGGTTCGTGATTGGCTGTATATCATTGTTTATAAATGTCTCGAAGAAAGCGAGGCCCCCTATTGGAGCATTACTACCATTGTTTGTTTGTTTGTTTGTTTGTTTGTTTGTTTGTTTGTTTGTTTGACTTCAGTGGCCCCCAGCCCAGTGCCAATTTATCTAAATGGGTCTATGAAATAATCAGACCTCCCCGAAACGGGAATAACCCCCGAGTGTTGATTATCCAGATTCCATCGTCTGGATATCCGTCTAATAAATGGCGCAAACTCCGAATTTGGTCCGATCATTTCCGGTTTGAGAGTTACGGATCAGCTTGCTAGCATTAGTCCTGTTATCTCGATGGAAAGATGGCCGTCCATTTGAAATATCTGTATTAATACAGACTCGTTTAGTTATAAGAAAACAAATCTATTCTCAAGCTTGTATCCGTCCGATACTTTATAGACAAACGAGTGATTAACAAAACGAAATCCTGACCTCGGTTCTTATATCCGTAGCACAGAGGACACCATAGATTCCGGGACAATCCTCCCCGCCGGTAAGATCCGGATGCCTTCGGGAGACATCTCGTCATTAACCGATACTGCCATTGGACTAACACGCCGGTCTCGTCGCATATATTTCCAATTGTTGAAGCTGCCGGCGATCACTCACCATACACGACGACGGACTGATCCGGGAGACGAATCGGCAATAACATGGATCCATCGAACAAACTCCGGTCAGGATTGTTGTAAGGATCTCGTTTCTGCCACCCCGTCTCTGTCGGTTAGACAGTGATTTTCCCGAGATGTTGTTTTGGTAATGAAGACACGTCAATTCAGATCGTCGGATAGGGGGCGCTGGAGCGCGAATCCGGATCGGGCGAAGAATCAAGAGTTGACAAGCGAATTACGTCGTTGGAAATGCTGGATAAGGTCGTCATCGACGGCATTATAGGTGAATCATTAGCGGCGTCTTTATATATGGACAACAACAAGTGATTGACATATAGGAAATGTCTCTAAGAATCGGGACAATATAATGAAAATATGCACGCCTTCATTCGCGTGCGTGCATGTGTGTGTCGGCGTTAATTATAA
>JAODUP010000121.1:115000-165000 GCA_025642065.1 Paralvinella palmiformis
TTTTCAATACAACTTCCTTTGTGTATACCGGTCAAACCGTTATAAACGTTCAGATGATATATCTGCGTCTGTGTTCTTGATGTTTGTTAATGTTGATACGCGGTCTTCTATTGGTGTTTGATTATCGATTCGTTCTAGATTCAGCTTAACCTGGGCCATGATGAGATAGTATTTAATCTACAGACAGGTAGCTAGATTCAAAGATGTAACACTATTCATCGATGGAATCATTTCTAGACAAATATTAGGAAAACACATCAAAGGTCATAACCCCTTATTAATCATCTCACCCATATAGGGATGTCCAGACATTTTGTACTGAAAAGGATTTCCTGAAAAGGATTTCCCTATAACAATCGTCTTACACCTGATCCTAATCATTGTCTATAAATCATTACCGTTTTTCTTCTCGTACCTGTTTGTGATGTGTCCCCCCCCCCCGCATCCAGACAGGATGCTCTACAGATGTCGGATAATTAATGTGAAAGAGACACCATTTACTGCAATTAGATTCGACGTCTTTCGCGGAATATTAGTGATAAGACTTCTGGGGAGAAATCGTACTGATCGAAAAACGCGAAAATATACTCTTCTGTGAAATTTATTAAACAAAAACAAACAAAAATGATTGACATTTAGTCAGCGGCGAGGGATTTTTCTCATCTGATATTAAATATTGATGTTTTAATCACGTGTTCCCAATTTTCTATTGACGGCTAACAGAGAATGTTGTTTTTTCCCAAAGGAACTCCCCACCTACTTCACTTAGATCAGGAGGGCTTCTATCCGGCCACCTCTAATAAATACCGGAGAATAAATGAGCTCGGCGGGCGATAATACGTCGCGGCTGGATTCCAACGAAGCCAGCCAGCATTGGCGAGAGTGTATAATCCAGAACAGATCCGGATCAACGATAAATCATTAATAATTATCAAGTCACGAAGATGATCTTTACCCATAGATCAAAAGTTCACTGGATCTTATTTACTCTATGTTTGTCGACGAACTGGTGTCTGACACTAGGTGTAAATGTGGTGAAACGGTGTGTATATGTGTTTGTTTGTGTGTGTATGTGTGTGTGTGCGTGCGTGCGTATGTATGTGTATGTATATGTCCATATTGTTTGTGTGTGTGTGTGATTGTTTGTTTGTGTGTCTGTGTGTTTGTATGTGTGTTTATGTGTGTCTGTGTGTGTGTGTGTGTCACACTCACACAAAAACACAAATACACACACACTGACAAACACACACACACACACAGAATACACACACACAAACACACACAGAAACAAATACATAAACACACAGAAACAGAGAGCGATATAGAGAGACACACACAAACACACAACTGGTCATATTTCTGAGTAACAACACTTCCTCGATTGCAAATCACTGGATATGATCAGATCTTCACATCTCTAATTGTTTTTGTTTTTCTAGAGAAAGTGTGAGTGGATGAGCGACTGAGTGCGGGGGTAAAACAGTGGCAGAGTGACTGAGTGCGGGAGTAAAACAGTGGCTGAGTGACTGAGTGCGGGGGTAAAACAGTGGCAGAGTGACCGAGTGCGGGGGTAAAACAGTGGCTGAGTGACCGAGTGCGAGTGGCTGAGTGACCGAGTGCGGGGGTAAAACAGTGGCTGAGTGACTGAGTGCGGGGGTAAAACAGTGGCTGAGTGACTGACTGCGGGGGTAAAACAGTGGCAGAGTGACTGAGTGCGGGGGTAAAACAGTGGCTGAGTGACTGCGTGCGGGGGTAAAACATTGGCTGAGTGACTGAGTGCGGGCGGGGGTAAAACAGTGGCTGAGTGACTGAGTGCGGGCGGGGGTAAAACTTGCATGATTTAAAGGATGAATGAATGAATGAATGAATGAATGAATGAATGAGATGAGATGATTAGTTAGGACTAAAATAAAAATCAACCTAACACCAATATATTGATGTGTATAAAAATATGCAGATAATGTACACGTGAGAGACAGCCACACTGTATGATGTAAGAGTCCCCGATGAATCGAGCTCGCTTCCTAATTACAGGCACTCAACGGCTGCCACAGACACACACATACCGGGTGTTAATTACACCTTTAATTAAATGGCTACTAAGAGTTCTAATTATTATTCTGGTTAACATTTGCACAATAACATCATAACATCATAACATCATAACATCACCGTAAAATGTCTTAATTGACTCACTTCTCAAATATCAAAGTAAACTCTGATAAAGGAAGGGACACATTTAACCCCAAAGGTGACTTATCGATTTGTTTCATAATGAATTTCCAGGTAAAGACATATGATGTTATTAATGATTAATCATCGCTGATAATCTCTTTTATCTAATGATAACTCGGATGTTTAAGTATAATACGATCTCTTCCTTGAACTGGATTATAATCGATCAGTAAGTTTGATTGACTTGTTGGGTGTGTTGACGTTTGATTGACACCTGGACGACAAAATACCAGTCAAGTAATTCCAGTCCCTGTGTGTTGGTCAGTAAGAATTTTATCCAAAATAAAGTGAAAACTTTTTGGACTAAGAAGGAAAATGATCCCGTTTTCTGTTTGCGTTTCTAGATACGAAGTTCGGAAATAACCCGCGGACGGGATTTGAACCCAGGAGCTATATAGTGAGGTCACAGAGGCGGCGTAAAAGAAATATTAGTTATTGATGTGTTTGAAGTTGTCGCCAGATCTCGTGGATTAAACTATGTGTAAAACTGTTTGTTTCAATTACTACTAATACTACTACTACTACTAGTAGTAGTAGTAGTGGGAGTAGTACAATACTACCACCACCACCACAACTTTAGATTATATTTATAATACTAGTTTTGTGGGATATGTGTTGCTTTCTATCCGACCTTGGAATCAGCATTGTGCCATTCGAGTTGCTTAATCAAGCACTCATTGTGTTTTATCAACAACGTAGTGCAGTTCTAAAACGTCTCATCTAGCCCACTTGCGAGCCATCGAACGTATCACTGGCGATGTCCGGTTATGGCTTCCGTCAGAAGTGAGCGCCGCCGACGGCACGTTCTCGCTCTCGGCTCATTCCTCATTTTCAATCAGAAAATTAGCCCATTATCGGCCGAGATGCACGACCTCGGCACAATGAACGCTCCCCGCTTCCGTAATCAAATTCGATGGCGCGGAACTAAATGGCACCCGGAAACTGCGATATGCGAACGAATGGTTAATGATAATGATCCAATGGCCATTTAGGGGCCATTTGCCGTCATTCGAAGCATTTCCTTTAAGACACCAATCATATCGTCTGACGTAACATCCATCGCCATAACTCAAACTCCGGCCGCCCTACTTCGATATGCCGAGTTCCCGCCACTCCGCGGGGGGTTGATGTAGCATTCATCGCCATTAGATTAAATGCCGGTTAATTCGAATTAAGAAGCCGCCGCGAAATGGCAACCACTCGCCCACCGGCCGGCTGATGATCGAACCACCGATCCGTGGATCCACCGATGATGCGTGATGCTCCGGCAACGGTGACTACCCCGACTGGGGTAGTGATCATCGGTGGAGACGAATTGGCCGATCCTTCACCGCTGTCCATTACATTCCCGCCATCATTACGGAGCTGACTTGGCGCCTTCTCGTCCAGTCATGGGAATGACGGCTCTAAATAGGAAGACGCACGCACGCACGCACGCACGCACGCACACACGCACGCACACAAACTAAGATGGCCACCGTTCGGCATACGCGCTCTATTAGTTCCGGATTCGGCAATAGATCGACAGTCCGATGTCATTCTCATCAATAATATCCCGTTATATAAGGATCCGGATTAGTTTACGATCCCGATGACTGTTCCGCTGCCACGATACGCGACTCAATCCAGGTTAATACCGAAATTTTAGGGGAAATATTTATCAGTTTATCCGTCATTTTGACTACCCCTTTTATATTTATATCGCCGTGATATCACTGATCGGTGATATGATATGAGATAATAACGTTTTGATCTCTGATAAGACGTCCGGATCTGAGAGATAACAGACCTATCTGACGGAGCCGAGTAAATATTTAATCTGTCGGCCAATCTTCATTACCTGAAATTAAATACCGTCCGTCTACAATAACATATTGAGGTAGCAGCTCGGTGCTATATGAATATTACACCAATAAATGTTATTGTTTTATGGTGGACCATCTTTTTTTGGGTGAGACTATGGCAGGCCAGTTGGGTAAAACGATCTTCATCGAAGGCTCGTCCTAGAGGTCGGTACGCAATCGCGTTACTCGCTCGGACACAATATTTACAGGAAGATAGCGATAGATGAATAATAATAATAATAATAATAATAATAATTACAAAACTTCTATTGCGCGAACATCCTCGAAAAGAATCGAGCTCAGTAGGGATTGGGCAAACTCGTAGTCCAGATATTGACAGTAGAATAAGTGTTGTTTAAAAAAATAAACTGTACAACACGATAAAATGACAACGGAAACTGAAATGATAAGAAGATGAAATATGTTGATTAATTCTTGATCGTCTTCTTCTGATGATGATGATAGATGTTTTACGGCTACTTTTGTGCACATCGTCTTCTTACTACGCCACATAAATAAAAGTGTGTTATAAGGTGTGAATGGGTGTTGGGGTGGGGGTGGGGGTGTTTGAAGATGAGACTTATCACCGGGAGTAAGTCACCGATCTACAACAGCAAATAAAACATAATGACGGATCTACATAAGGTAGATTTGGGCTAAGGCAGATCGTGGATCTACAACGATGTGGAGTACACAACACATTTACATCGAGCCGAGATGATGGGACTCGATACTAATCTGCTGCGCTCCGGAAGATCGAACCGACATCGAAGAACAAAGATATTTCGGGATAAAAGTCCGCCTAGTCCCCGCCCAAGGAAGATCGGCTCCGGACACGTTGTTTATCCGAAATGGTACTCGTAAGGTGGCAGGAAGTGTTCCCGAGAAGTAACGCCGGACAAAAACTCGATGTTTTCGAACAGGATGCCGCAACGAGGAAGTAGCTTCCAGCGAAAGGTGCCCAGCGGCGTGCACATTCTACTCATCTCGTCAACTCGGAGTTATCCAGATGCCACTTCACGCTGGCGCCACCTGGCGATACACATGGAGAGGCAATTGTCTGCGACACTCGCCGTACAAGTCACGTGCTGTTGGTGTTCTTTCAAGTTCGTTCTTCTTTCTCGACGTGTGAACCCGTTCCGAAGAACTTGGAACGTGCTCATCTCACGGCAACACCCCCCTCCTCGAGTGACGATTGCGCTATATACTTTTGTTCTGGATTCTCTGATCCGGAAGAGCACCTGCCATCGTGCTGGCATTCATTATGTGTCGTGCGGTGTGAATCACGACTCCGAGTACAATTAGGAAGTCCGAAGAAACTCGATCCAGACCGGAAACAGAAGAGTTTCTATTGCCTCTGGGCTCCAGAACGTTTATATGGGCACGATGTCAGTACTTTACAAATACAATGTGTGACGTGGCCAGAGGCGCGCGTGAGTACGCATCGACTCACTCACTTGCAGATATAAGTATGGATACCAACGGACATAATATTACACCATATTATAACATATCACATCGTACCTCATTAGGTAACATAATATTACACGTTATCACCTCATACCATAACATTCCACAACATCAAGCGCTTTTGATAGCTAACTGGCTTAAAATGCGCTATATTAAATCAATAATAATAATAATAATAATAATAATAATAATAATAATATTATTAATTATGCACACTATCTCATCACATCATATCGCATGCTATCACATCATATCATACCATGTAGCACTGTATCACACCTCATCATACGCTATCTAGGAATTGTGCCGGCATTGTCACACTTATACAAAATCAATTTGCGAACAGCAGAAAATTTGCTGAAACTGCAAAATACGAACATGCAACACATTTAATAAATTCAAAAAAAGGAAATAAAAACCAAGGTCCCCCCCCATCCCCTGCCAACCTTGATACCTCTTTCGTGAATAATCTTTTTGGCGCTGGAAATGACTAGTTTGTATTAAATTGGTAAACAACATCCATCGGGATTGATCCGTTGGGATCAGTTATGTTTCAAAACATAGGAGGTACCGGAGTGGGGAGGGGCCAAAAAAAAGCCGAACATGTTCAACTGCCATTCTATCACTTAAAACAGATGTTTGTTGTTAGCGCTGTCTGACTTATTGATGTCCAGATATTTGGAGATAATTTGTCAAATCAAAGAGTGCTATTTATCAAATAATGGAGCACGGGGTCAGTGGTTAGCGTTGACCTTTTCTAACTGATATCAGATATAGGTCATTATGTGTGTTTCTTACATTTCCTGTATTCAGTCACCTTTAACCGGGTGGAGGATTACATGGTGTGTATGTGTATGTGTGTGCGTGTGTTTGTATGCGTGCTTGCGTGCTGCGTATATATATATATATATATATATGTGTGTGTGTGTGTGTGTGTGCGTGTGCGGGGGGGTATGCGTGTGTATACAATAAGCACCAAATCAGTTACTTATACACAAGTGAGCTCCGGTGGCCTAGCGGTTAAACACCCGGCACTTGGTGCCAATAGTCACAGGTTCGAACCCCGTAAGAGGTCGAAACTTTTCCAGGGATTAATTTCTCGGCTCACAACATCGTGGGTGGCTGACCACGTTAAATGGCGTTGCCGTCTCCAATGAATTATTTAAAATAAAGGGAGACGTTAAAACCCCCCTGAGGACGTAAAACACTCTGGCAGTGACCACCCTCATGGTATTTCGGCTCCATCTTTCCGTACTGCTCCCATGTCAGTGGTGGGGGAGGTGATTCCTCAACCGGTCCAACATAGAGGCAAACCTATACACGTCGTAGTTTCAAACTGAGATTAATGACGAAAAGATAACAAAACAAAGACAACGATGATGGAATAATGAGAAGAAATTATGTCATCTTCAAAGACGCCGAATAGCTGACAGAGATAGAAGCCGAACCCATCACTTCCGGCGTATAATTATAATAGTTTGTTCGAGTTCCTCGATAAAAACTTTACTCGGTGATTTTAACAACATAATCTCGCGACCAGCCAACCAACTGTCCGTCTGCTGTTGTTGTTGTTGTTGTTGTTGTTATTGCTGTTGTTATTACTACAGCAACAGCCGCTGCTATTGATGAATCGACTCATGCGACTCCGGCCCGTAGCCACTACAGTACCGAGACCCGTACCGGTCGGGTTCGACTCAACCGCCCTCCCCCCACACCCACACCCACAGCCACCCATCCAATGAGCCGAGAACGTCTCACATATAAATCTCCCACTTCGTTCATTGATTCATAAACGAGTCGCCGTTGCCATGGCAATTGTAATCAGCTATCAGATAAAGTGGCCGAAAATCGTCTACAAACGACTCGATGTTTGTTGGCCGACGAGTCGAGAGACGGGAATCCGGGACCCGAGACTCGGGTCGAGGAGAAAGACAATCTAGAAGGTTACTAGGGTCGTCGACTGTGTTATATACGTAAAGGAGTAGGGCGGGGTGGGGGGGGGGTGGGGGTTCATCTCCACCCCAACCACCAATACCACGGCCGCCCCACCGTCCCCGGGCCAGTGTGAAGTAGACTAGCCGGAGTCCCGTGGACTGATAGCGGCCAGTTAGCGGTGATTGGATTAAGCGTTATGGGGATCGTAATGAAAGCCGGACATCCCTTCCCGATTTGTGTCCGGAGAGTTGTCTATTGGGAACGACGAGCACGTGGTCATACGTCCAGACGATGTGTTCGTCACTGGGGTAGACAGGGACAGTTTGATATGATATGATATCATATATATATATATATATATATATATATATATATATATGCGTGTGTGTGCATGCGTGTGCGTGCATGTGGGTGCGTTTGTGTGTGTGTGAGAGAGAAACGTATTCCGTATGTATGTTAGATATAGAGAAAACAAAGATATAGATAGACATATAGACAGACACATAGACAGACATATAGACAGACATATAGACAGAAATATAGACAGACATATAGACAAACATATAGACAGAGATATAGACAGACATATAGACAAACATATAGACACGTTTAGACAGACATATAGACAGACATATAGACAGACATATAGACAAACATATAGACAGACATATAGACAGACACATAGACAGACATATATACACGTTTAGACAGACATATAGACAGACATATAGACAAACATGTAGACAGACATATAGACAGACATATAGACAAACATATAGACAGACATATAGACAGACATATAGACAAACATATAGACAGACATATAGACAGACATATAGACAAACATATAGACACGTTTAGACAGACATATAGACAGACATATAGACAGACATATAGACAAACATATAGACAGACATATAGACAGACACATAGACAGACATATATACACGTTTAGACAGACATATAGACAGACATATAGACAAGCATGTAGACAGACATATAGACAGACATATAGACAAACATATAGACAGACATATAGACAGACATATAGACAAACATATAGACAGACATATAGACAGACATATAGACAAACATATAGACAGACATATAGACAGACATATAGACAAACATATAGACACGTTTAGACAGACATATAGACAGACATATAGACAGACATATAGACAAACATATAGACAGACATATAGACAGACACATAGACAGACATATATACACGTTTAGACAGACATATAGACAGACATATAGACAAGCATGTAGACAGACATATAGACAGACATATAGACAGACATATAGACAGACACATAGACAGACATATAGACAGACACATAGACAGACATATAGACAGACGTGTAGTAAAAAATAAATAACCAAACATAAAAATAATGTTTTGCTTATTTTAAAATTTACTCTTTCTCTATATGACGTCATTTCTGTACGAATTAAGTCCAAATATAAATATTACCCTCGCCTTGTTTGAGGGGAGTTACGTCATAATTGTTAACGGTATATTGACATACCTGGCGGCGAGAGATGGAGACAACAGACAACGGATGAGCAACCCGACCATAATGATACATATCGCCACATCCCTGACCTCCGTCCGTCATCTCGAACCAAATCACACAGAACGGCAAATTGACCTCGTTCTCTTCAGTACAAACCCCCCCCCCCCCCCCCCGGGACAATACAGAACACCGATCAGCAACCATAACAACAGTGTCTTCATACAAAGTCGCACGCGATACAAAAGTCCGTCTGTAAATATGAACACGGGCCGTAATATCCATTTCAGCCACATTTCCATATTGTTCTATTCCCGGAAGGGGAGATGGTGTAGGCGTTTTCGTTTGACGGTTTTCCCGGTCTTTCGACTATATATAGTTTTTAAAAAATCGATGATCTGTTCCGCACGAAATTGGGCGACTCCGTTTAAACTTTTCGAATTCCGGATATCTTTGGTAGTTTGGAGTCCGCGGACTCTACTACGTACAGTTTAATATCCGATAGACACTAAATCGACTAGTCGTATTTGTAAACAGAAGGAGCGCAGTTAAAATAGATGCTTCATTTTTGTTGTTGTATTTCTACGACCACGTTTTGCCTCCATAGTCTAACTGGTAGCGCGTTTGATTACAGATCACTGCCACCTGCGCGTTCGTACCTCGGCGTGGGCATATCTCAAGGTCGTTTCATCTTTGACTTCGCTTCATTACCTTTGGAGGTCGCTCGGCCCATTTAGCCTATCCATGAGCAGAAAGGTGGCCGTAAAATATCAATCATCACCCCCTGTTTAGTTTTATTCTATTAATTCCGATTCGAACCAAACTTTCTTTCCTTTACTCAAATTCCTCAAACCTTTGTTATATACTGTCGCTGTAAATAAAACATTTAGTTAGTCCAAATTGTTTTTAACAACTCCATTATCGTCCATTCGCGAAGAAGAAAAATGGGGAGAAGAAAAACACGCTTCGAGGTTATGGGAATCCGGAAAAAGCTAAATAAAAAAGGACCTAACCTAGATCGGCGTAGATCAGGATCAAACATGCCACGTGCTGATGCAGCCATATCGTATCTGGATCAGCTGGCTACGTATTTACCTGGAAGTCTGCCCCCGGTTGATAAGCAGTCAATCGGGTATTGTTTAAATATCAGCTCCCTCTTACCTCATTGTTGACTCAGGCATCGGATAATACTCACCGATGATCGGCTTAGAGCGATCGTGGCGACCTCTTTCGTCAAAATGGCTAATAAATGAGGGGCGTGTAACAGGTTTCGAAGCTCAACTAATTCCCGCCAGCTACCGGCCTAAACGTGATAACGATGTCCCGGAGAAACGGCTCAATGCATTGGGATAGTGTTATGACGAATTCTGCCTCTTTCCGGAGTTGCTGATAGGTTTCGCGAATCCTCTAAAAGATGATCATCTTTGATGCCGCGATAAAAAAAAATGTTTATAAAAGTGTCAATTAAACTTTTTGTTTTGTTTTTGTTTTGATCTTGAAGAAGCCACCATAAAGAATATCATCGCCGAGATAATCTGCTCATCTTTTCCCGGGATTCCCTTTAAAAAACAATTTGATGGGAGCCAACAATGAACCGTATGCGCAGTGGGAAGGACATCTTTGATAGTGGATGATATGCAGATAAATGTGCTATTTACTGCACAGCGCATCATTTTTTTTTGGGGGGGAGGAATGAGTTCATTCCTTTTCAATGCATGCGCAAGTTATTCACGTTCTGACAAAACGCCTTTTTTTCCTTTTTGTATCGTCATGAAATGTGGGCGAAAGTTAATGGATTTGATCTCGATCTATCTACGTCGTATGAGATTATGCATTTTAATGCCATTATCCCACATTCGTAGAATGTACCGCATCCTCCCGCAAAATGCCCGTACCAGAAGCTGGCAGCAACCAGCAGCAAATGGGTTGATGACGAATGAAACATGCTACAGCCATTGTTCCACGTCTACTTGGTTGCGTACTACTTCCGGACGGGATTCAGGTGTTAACCACTGCCTGTTTAATATGGCAGTGTGTATTTATATTTGTGTGTGCATTTGTGTGTGCATGTATATATATATATATATATATATATATATATATATATATATATATATATTATATACATTATATATATATATATATATATATATATATATATATATATATATATATATATATATATATATATAATTGTTTGATATATTAGTTAAATTTGGGAAAGCTTAATTCAGCTTGAATTCCACTAAACATATCCCGAAATAGTGGAATAAAGAGAATGAGTCTATGAGTACTTCGTCTATCCCTGGAGCTGGTGGGGCACGTGGGACACAAGGTGAGGGGGAACCCCAATGAGGAAACATAACATAAATACAGGCATGACTGTGATGATGCATAGCGCCTTCCTCTACCCTCTAACGCTACAAGTGATGTCAATGGAGATACCAAATACCAACAATCCCTTACTATTGGGATATAATGCGACATATGATGTTTCGTCGACTAACTCAACACTCCAGGTAGTGTAGACATTATCAGTGGCTATGTTGCTCCGTAGTCTGAACGAGTATCGGTTAACTCGAACATGTGACAACAGAATGAGGATATTTCGAAGCTTCATCCGACCACAGACTAATGGGATAAGGTCTGTGGGTGTTTCAAGCTAAGAGAGAGAGAGAGAGAGAGAGAGAGAGAGAGAGAGAGAGAGAGAGAAAGAGAGAGAGCGTGAGAGAGAGAGAGAGAGAGAGAGAGAGAGAAGAGCAGCCTTTGAGTACACAACAACAGGTTGGTAGCACATCCCAATACTGAGCTCTATAATAACAACTATCGTGTCCTGGATTATATATATATATATATATATATATATATATATATATATATATATATATATATATATATATATTTCTATTGAAAATATCCTATGATTGGTTCGAAATCAAATTACATCTTTACTTCTTTCCGGATTAAACACGGCTGCGATTGGAATGACTATTTCTTTAATAGAAGTGTTTCATTCTACAGTCCGGAACTGGATTGACTTCGGCTAAATGGCATATTTCTATGTATATGACTTGGTATGAAAATCACCATTTTGACGATGTAGTATGCCGCAGAACATTATATGTGAATTGTCACTCTTAAGACAGACCTCTTCAATGTTTTGTTTTCGGATGTTGGGGCGGGGGGGGGGGGTTATGGGATACACCCGTGAACAATTGATGTTAGATCTTTATGACTCATTGACATAAATCTAACTAACCTAATTAACTAACTGACTAGTATTATTATTAATATTAATATTAATATTATTATTATTATTATTATTATTATTATTAGTAGTAGTAGTAGTAGTAGTAGTAGTAGTAGTAGTAGGAATATTTGTAGTGATATTTATGTCAAAATAAGTTTATATATTGTTTATATTATTTTTCTATTTTAAATTTTCAACAGAAATGAGACCTTTCTATTCTAAAGACTTTCTTTTCTTTCTAGGATTAAGTGATTTAATATCTTCACACTTCACAACCACTCCCCCCACCACCACCACCAACCCGTATGGATCTATACATTCCACTGAGATCGTCAGTTCCCTGAGGTGTATACATTATCTATCTATCAGTTACAGATCAATAATCTGAAGAGTAAGTCATCATTATTGTCCAATACCACGTGAATAATATATGGCTGAGTTAATATATTAGCGTATAAATTATTATTATTATTATTATTATTATTAGTAGTAGTAGTAGTAGTAGTAGTATCTGAATAATTTACATTTTAACGTATAATATGACCGTTGTCTATCATACTTTCAATCATACTTCCCTACTATTCTCCCAATCAAATTTCCCAATCATATTCCCAATCATAGTCCCAGTTATAGTCTAGGGCGCCTCAGTCGTACTAGTGCGTTGGATCACAGATCACTATCACCCGTGTTCGAATCTCGGCATGGGGGCATATCTGAAGGGTGTTTCATCTTTGACTTCGCTTCATTACCTTTGGAGGTCGCTCGGCCCATTCAGCCTACCAAAGGCACAAAGTGGCCGTAATACGTCAATCATAATCCGAAACAATGTCATATTCACCGTTTAAGACTCTTTTATCAGAACTTTGTGCGAACATAGACAGACAAACAAACAAACAAACAAACAAACACACACACACACACACACAAACACAGTCGCTTTTATTTATATAGAGATGGTAATAATTGATCCATACGTATCCGGCAATATATTAACCATAAACATAATTCTTTATTAACTGAATGATAACAATAAACAATTGGTTGGGTACATCGTGTTAATGACGTTATTATGGGATTACATTTTTAACAGTTACACAACACTGTCAACAAACAAAACGAACAAATGTTACTATGTTACTATAGTCAAGCGTGACATCAACGAAAATCATCCCATCATGTCACAAAATAGCAACCGTGTGACGAGGATGATCAATTATAAATTGATAAATGATGTTCTTGATATCTTTCTGTTACGAATTCTCCATTAACACTTCAATAGTCATCATATATTGTACATACTTCTGGCACTTCGTTATTAATATATTATATTTCTTATTAATATATATATATATATATATATATATATATATATATATATATATATATATATATATATATGAGAGAGAGAGAGAGAGAGAGAGAGAGAGAGAGAGAGAGAGACGTCTAGACATGATTTGTGTTCAACAACGACCTTGAACGGATCTTTAGCATCTGCTCACGAATTTCTCTTTTACAAATTGTCTAATTAAAAACCCGGTACAACTCGTGTGGAGAGGGGGGAGGGGGCGGGGGCGATGGTGTAGGGGCGTAGATCACGCATCTTTCTGGTGTAAGATATATGAATTTTGAATTTAGAAGAAGAAAAACCTCACATAATACGGTTAGATAAAAGACATCCAGTGATCATTTGAGTGAGTGAGTGAGTGAGTGAGTGAGTGAGTGAATGAGTGAGTGAATGAGTGAGTGAATGAGTTTACTTGTAAGTTTCCTTTAAGGCTGGTGGTGTTTCAATTGGGATATATCGCCGAATGTCCACTCAGTGGAGGTAGTGAGACGATCTGCCCGACGCGTTTATTTGAAGAATGGCACATCCAATAGAGACAAGTCGCACCTAGATTCGATCCGATGACCTCCCAGGAGTAAGCGCATTAACAACTGTGCCACAGCAATATCTCATCCTCACCCTGTTGTTAAGACAACAATCTTTACAAAATTAATATCAGCCAGTTAGAATCATTCTGAATGTTTTTTTTTTCTTCTTTTCTTTCTTTCTTTACACCGGAGTTCAAATTTTTGACCTAATTATATATGAGTCAGTTGATGAGTGAGTCGTTTAGCCTGTTTGATAGTCACACCTGGAGAATATGGCCGCTAAATAACTCATCATAAGAGAACAGCTGTCAAATACAGCCAACATTAGGATGGGAACTTCGAAACCTGGAACGTATGGAATCGCTCAGCTAGCTTTATGTGAAGGATGTTTCATCTCTAAACTGATTACGTTCGTAGAGTCCCTATCACCTTCTACTTACCAGGTACGCACAAGTGCCCGTAAAACAACAACATTTCATTTTCCCCTAAACTTGATGAAACGGTCATTGTCATCTGGCGGAATTCTGCTTTTGCAAGTAAACTTCCACATTTTGTATTCCTCGTGATGCGGAATTAAGTGGAATTGGACCATTCAGTTTTTGTTATATTTCGAGAAACAATCTATTGCGTGGATCGAAGGTACGTTAACTCTCGTCGTGGGCAAATTCTGTGAAATGCTCAACCGAATACCACAAAATTGTTATTAAAATCACGATTGTACAAGGAAGGAACAAGAGCTCTTCGTCTTAACATTTAGCTGATGTAATATGTGTTTTCTTCTCTAAGGTATATCCTGACGTGGTTCTAAAATAATTTATTGTGCGTTCGCTCATCACCTACCTCGTTTTGTTCCTATCAGTTCTATAGCATCCAGACAAATCGAACTTTGATTATTTAAATAAAAATACAGCTCAGCCTACAATTTCAGTTCTTAAATATTATGATTTTATTTGCTATATATACCTAATATTATTAATGCATAAATATATATATATATATATATATATATATATATATATATATATATTCGGAAATTGAAAATTAACCCCAGTTCCGCTTTACTCTTGCATTTTGAGTGTCATGAAGGTTTCAATTAGCCAATAATCTGGTTGTTTGCAAACATCGACTACGGAACATCGCTGCTCCATAACAATGTATATTATTATAGTTTCTG
The DNA here is from genome assembly GCA_025642065.1 of Paralvinella palmiformis. Taxonomy (NCBI): domain Eukaryota; kingdom Metazoa; phylum Annelida; class Polychaeta; order Terebellida; family Alvinellidae; genus Paralvinella; species Paralvinella palmiformis. Next base: position 130,301 of record JAODUP010000121.1, read on the forward strand.
GACACCTGTAGGGATCACCGTTAGAGCAAGATTCGGGATCATGGCACGCGGCGCTCTGAAGAGGTCGGTCCGGACGAAGTGCGATCCAGATGTCCAAATAATGGTGTCGCTAGCCTACATTGCGTGCCATATGTCTATTGGAGCCCGGCTATAAACACAAACTAAGCCACGTGATACCGGATCTCGGAAGGCCGGAAGTGCGTACAGCCATTAAAGCGAACCTTGAAGTATAGGTTTATTGTGTATCACATATCTAAAATGTGTGTTACCTTGGAGCACAAACTATTCACGTGTATTACCTTGAAGGTGTACACTATTTTCATATATTACCTGGACTCACATACACTATATAGGTGCGCTATCTTGACGCATAAACCATATACGTGTGCTACCTTGAGGCATAAAATTATGTTAAAAAAATAAAAGAGGTTTCTCGAACTTTGAGGGATGCGCCGAAAATTAGAACAGATAACGTAAAAACTAACAATTGATACAAATACTGATTTTATTATCGTCGAAGGTACATCCCCTTAGTTGACATTTGTTTTGGGAATCTCCAGACGACATCGCGCTCTAAGTCGAGGCCGACTCCAGAAACGTCTGCATCATCACTAACACCGGTAGGATCCCGTTACCGATGTCAGCGTTATGTTTAGAACAATTGACAATAAATATATTAGACATCCCGAATCAGTCATGACCTCGTCTTCAAGCTAAGACGACAATTACCGAACGAGTTCCGTTATTCCAGTCAAAAGTTCACGTCCGCCCGTTAAGAAATACGGGGCGGCATTTTCGGGATTTTCCGTGACAGTAAAATGACAACCCGGATCACTTGAGGAATAATTCTCAGGTTATTTCTGGTAGAAATAGTCCAAACGTGTCAAACGGACAGCATCAAATACACTGTATACTTAGCTGAGATAATATGTCATGAGAGGTCAGGTAACGAAACTAATCCGTTATTTTAAGATGATGATGATGATGATGATGATTATGTAGATGATGATGAAGTTAAATATGATGGAAAGGTTATATAAGATAAAAAGGCTAAGCGTTCTTACCTTTCTTGGCTGTAACCAAAATGCCGACATAAAACGTCAGCAGCCACACCTCAAAGACAATTGGTACTCTCATGATGGCATTATCGTACCCTGAGGAATCAGACACGTACCACCAAACCTGTACACGTAATTGATAATAATATCTTAATGGTGTGTATAATTTACGGTTCCTGTTTCTCTGCATGCATGTGACTTTGAGTGTGTGTGTGCGTGCGAGCGTGCGAGTGAGTGAGTGAGTGAGTGAGTGAGTGAGTGAGTGAGTGCGTGCGTGCGTGCCTGTGCGTATGCCTGTTTGTGTGTGCGTGCAGGTGTGCGACACTTTGTTTGCTTTTCAGGCATTGTTCGGATAAGCGCTTTGAAAAAGGACTAGTACGGATCTGTTTTTCGATATATTTACCTTGGAAAAATTCAAACGTATTCCAATCTGAAATCGTCACCACTCAATGCGCCGTTGACTTGGAAATAAGTTTCCTCCGTCGAAAATGTTCATTTCCTTCCTCGGTGAGTCGCATCTGTGACACACGTCCTCTCGACTAGAACAATGAACTCATCCGAACGACGACGTATCTACTCCGAGCGGTTTAAAAAGGCGACAAAAACCGGTGACGATTGGCTTCAGACACGAACGCACCTGCCACCGCGACACCTGGCGATATTTATGCAATCTAGGAATTTTTTAACTAAAAATGGAGTAGCCAAGTCACCAGTTCCTTGTTATACCTCATAATCGACCGCTGCTCTTCCGTGGGGGGGGGGGATTAATCCGTTCGGCTAAATCGAAGTCAGTATCTGCTTACCGGAGATGACACAGGCGTTGTTGTCCGACCGCGCATTTTAATCAACTATTTGCCCATTTAATTGGGCGGTTCGATTAAAAGCGAACAAAATCGACTCGCATCTCGATGCTGGCTACCTTTGGGAATACATCCGCATCAACCGGTGGGCAGTTCGTTTGGGACATCTGCCCGTTTGTGTTTAAGACGAAGATGGCACGGTGTCTGTCTGTCAGTCTGTCTGTCTGAGCGAGCGGGCCGAGGTCGGCTGAGAAGTCCGAGCCGAGATAACTTTAGAACCGACGACTGGTTATAACATCGGTCGAGCCAGCCAACGGTGTGGCAGCAGCGGTTAGCTACAGCTGCTACAGCTGCTGGTGATGCCTCTAGCTCGTGCTCAGCCGCTGCCAGCAGTGACTAGCCCAGGACTCGTCATTTGCGAGGGAACTGATCGGAAGTGGGGATTGTCACTGGGTGGTCTGAGTAGAAAACGGGAGGGGGTACACACGCCCCCCTCCCGTCCCTCTATATTGGGTTAACTTTATCCCTAAGTGATAAGATAAACGGGATCATCTCTAACCGTCGTTGGTACAATTTAAAAGGAAGCCGATATTTGAATTATAGTAGAACATAACGAGACCATTTCGTGTAATATTTGGTGATAAAATGATTAGTGAGTGAGTGAGTGAGTATGTAATGAGTGAGTGTTTTATTTGACCTTGTTGCTGTTTAAATGGGGGCATATGGCCGAGGGATCACCTATTATAAACAAAACCCCACAAATACAGATATAACTGAGATTTTAACCCAGAAATGGAGCTTGGAAGCTCAGTATTCTAATCACTGCGCTATCGTGGCGCCATCTACTGTTTGTTTGGAGGCGTACTTTTTTTCCGGAACTTGGCTAACAAATGAAAATATAATAACTAGATAACGCGTAACTGACGAGGACTCGACCTACATCAGTCATTAGAGACGTGATGTGAAATGTTCATGGTCTGTGGCCACATTTTGGGCATCCAGTGACATCCTTTAGACATAGGCAGGTTGAGATTCGAGCACGGATGCAGGAGATTTGGGCTAGTACCGCGCTACTGTAGTTAGAACATGTAATCGTTCAGTATATAGAAAATGGAGCTTACATAACATTGTAAATTCTACCGGCCTACAATTAGTTCAGTGAGATGGACTGTTTGTGTGTGGGGGGGGGGGAGGGGAAGGGGGGGGGGACTTTGAGTTTTCTTTACGTTTTCGTGTTTAAGCGATTGTAAACTTTATAACAATTAAGTTGGTCTCCCTAACAACGGGCAACCAACAACGGCCGTGTACATTCAAATAGGTTCGTTTGTTTCGAATATAAAAAGTCTGGCATAACTGCCTTCATATAATTCGTATTCTGATATATTCACCGGGTTGACGTTAACACCCTTTTTTCACATATCCAGTTAGCACATGCCGTGCTTGACTGTGATTTATGGTATCGTACAGTAATGTGACATGCCCTTATTCACAGAACCTGGTTGTCGTGATATCACGAAATCAGAATTCAGCATATATTTTTGTCGAATATTTATTTACCTGATCTTAGAGAGCCGCGAACGCAATTGGCGCTGTTCCGGTTTAGCCCTTTGCGGTACACTTGACGTTCCGGGCTAGTACATCGTAGGTACATTTAGCACGGATAATTGTTATTATCCCAAACCGTGGGTTGTTCAAATTGTAAGGAGTATGAACAGCTATCCAAAGCCAATGAGTCAACGAGTTGGCGAACTCGATGCAGGTCTCTGGAGTTCTAATTCCGATTCGCAGTACGTGGATGATTGGAAAGGCTCTAAATCCTGTATAAGTAATCCTGACTGTGGGATGTTAGAAGTATGTGACTATCAACGACAAGACATTTATGGCATATCCAGATGATCCTTTTTTCTAGCCTATGCTGTTTTATATATATATATATATATATATATTATTATTATTATTATTATTATTATTATTATTAACGAATATAATATATTAATAACGAAGTGCCAGAAGTATATACTATATATGATGACTAATGAAGAGTTAGTGAGGAATTCGTAACAGAAAGAAACCAAGAACACCATTTATCAATTTATAATTGATCATCCGTGTCAAACGGCTACTATTTTGTGACATCTCTCAGATTCACCATGTTAACGATAGCACTGTGTTTACATTGCGACTTGGTGAAGTTTTCTCCTCTAAGAAACTTGTTTTACACAGTTTGAGTGTTATGTCTGACTTCTCAAACCTCCAGAATGGTAGATAAATGTCCATAGAACATTTATCTGCAACTAGATGTGAAGTTTTGGCTTTACATATCTTGCAGTAGATCAGTATTCTTCTGTAAGATGTTGGAAAGCTGTTTTGTGGGCAGTCAGCCGCGACTGCTGCTAATGCCCGTGCTGAGTCGAGGTGTAGAAAATCGGCGGCATCCAAGTGTGTAGGAAAGTCTCTGTTTCAACACCTTGGAATACACGTCGTCGCACAAGACGGAGAACCCAGGCCGGCATAAAGTTAATCAGCCATATTAAATGTGTTAGATTAACTGCTGCCAGCCACAAGGTAAGTGCTTATCACGATAAACCTGGTGTAAATACAAGGAATCTTATTTCTTTAACTGGCAATGAGCCGGCGAAGACTTTGTTTCGTGTTAATTCAATTGTTAATACATGGTATTTCGATTTTTATATCTAAGTATATTAAAGTAAATTTGCACCCTCGTCGTAGACAACTTGGAAACTTACCAAGGAATATATGCTTTGGGGAATTTACATGATGCTCAGAAGATTGAGGTTCCTATGAAAGTTCAGGCCTTGAGAATTAAAGCCATGCCTGTGACTGTGACTGGTGGCAGACAAAGTGGCAGATGATGATTATTGATGTTTTACGGCCACTTTTGTGCACAGGGTAGGCTAAATGGGCCGAGCGTCCTCCAAAGGTAATGAGGCGAAGTCAAAGACGAAACAACCATCAGATATGCCCACGCCGAGATTCGAACACGGGTGGTAGTGATCTGTGCTCCAACACGCTACCGCTAGACCACGGAGGCGCCCTACGGTAAGATTGAGACAACGGATATATATATATACCATTTAAAAAAACATGAACTGTACACGGTACCATAAATATAGGTAAAGTTAAGGTTACAATTTATTATCTATCGTCTCCTTATCTTCTAGACAAATTGACTTCAAAATATTTAAATGATTAGGTAAGCTAGCCATTATTTCATACGATGTCATGATGATTGGTTGTTTAAGTTTTCATCTGGATAATAAGTCCGATGTTGAAGCGCGAAGGATTCAAATGAATTAACGCAGCTTCTCAATTATATAACTGACAAAAGAGGCCACGCACTCGATTTCGTCATCCCTAGAGACTTCGAGCTCCATCATAGGAGTTCCTTCTGTATGTGACCTCAGTGTCAACAGAGGTAAATCCTTTGGAAATCTTCTGGCTAAACAGTTCGTTATTAATATGGATAAGCCCGATTGAATGTGAAGAATGATCACACACGGAACATATCGTGGTATAAATATCAAATAATTTATGGAGGATTTACAGTCGTCTCAACAGCTAGGTAATTGTGAGGGATCAGTTAATGAACTGGTGGAAGCCTGTAACAGAGATGTGCCAAATTAGCATTAACACAAAGCTCCCTTCTGCTCAGAAATCACCAAGTTGAGACCGGAGACTCATTGGTAATCTTAAAAGCTTAGATCTGCTTAGAAATGTTGGGAGGAAAGCAGAGAGAACCTGGCGCCGAACTTCCTTAATGGCGCACTTTGAAATAAACAGGGATATCTGTAAAAAGAGAATACCCTACAATTGCAGGAGAAGAAGTATTTCTATTCGATAATTAGTTTTTGAAGATATTAAAAGAAACTCTTCAAATTAACTAGGAACTTGATGGGTGTAACGTATCCAAATACACACAAAGCAAGTATGGAATCACCCAGCAGTATATTACAATTGGAAGTAACTCGAATGAAAACCTTCCACATTTTGCCTCTGCTGAACCCCTGGCGGACAAGTTCAGCAATTAGTTCATCAGGAACACAATAACATCAGGAATAACATCATTTCTGATTTCCCAAATGATGCCTGCAATATCTCCATGGATGCAAATATTATGTTTAATAAGAAAATACTCGTGGTGTTACGACGAGTATCTGAAGTTGAGGTTAAGGAGGTAACCACAAAGACTCCGGACAAGTCACGTGACTTGGATCCACTGCCCACTTGAAGTTTGAAGAAATGTGTCGATCAACTCCTGCCACTGATAATAGTCATGATAAATGGGTGAATGGCCGAGTCAGTGATCCCACGGTGTTTGAAACGAGCCATCATAATCCCACTGCTTACGAGATCTGGATCGGATAAGAAAGATATGATGACCTCCATGACAGTTAGTCTCCTTCTCGTTGAGGTCATTCAACAGAAACAGCCCCTTTTAAAGTAAAATATGACATTGCTGAGGCTCTTGATGAATAATCCTTGGCTGCATTAATTATAGTTGATTTAGCTGCAGCTGTTAATGTAATCGCTCACCAGATACTCATACATAATCATAGTATTTACTCAGGATTGAGGCGAAATTGAGGCGTAGTCTTGTTACTTTGTTTTTAGCTTATTCATTTCGCTGCTTTCATGTGTAGATAGTGTACACTATACAAATTTGTCACCTGTTCAACAAACTGTTATGTTGGTTGACGTGCCAAGAGCCTATAAAAGGCCTAACTTTGTACTCAGGTTAGAGAAAGACTTGCGATTGATTGATTTGTTTATTAGAGCTTAGAATAAATATGATGTCACGAACTGTGGTGTCGGAATGTTCTATATATAGGTTTCTTTTAGACCACACAAAATTACTGTTGAATGTAAACTGTGGTGTCAAAGTAGATATCCTGTGTATGTATTGCCTTACCGTTGAACCACACGCACGTGGCTTGTTTTGGTTACAGCAAGATGTGGTGTCAAATGGTACATTTTGTTTATACTTCCCTTTTCTGTACGTAGCTAACATACAACCGCTTCCTGGGAACGTGAGATATTTGTCACGTATGAAAAGCAGATTAGCTGGGCCCCACAGGCTGATGAGTACCCTAGACTTATATATTATATAGAAGATTAGGTTTAAAGGATGTTTAGATGTTGATGTTCTGAGCCAGTGCCACCTATATATATATATATATATATATATATATATATATATATATATATATATATATATTAACATAAACACACATTTAGATATCTGTGCCAAGCCAGAGTGAGTTAGAAAGATAAATCCGGCATTTATATAGACAAACTTAACTAGTTCACCCAAATCACGATCTGAGAATAACAAGTTCATGGGATGGAGTGTTTTGGGGGAATCATTCTCGCTTAAGCATCGTGAAATTCGTCATCATAAGCGAACTAAATGTGAAGCCGATGACGTGAAGTAAGGCGAGCACCTTTGTTTGCATGCAGAACATTCATGTTTGATTTAAAAGTTACACATTTAAGGACAGACATAGAGGGATGAGATTTTTCATTTTTTTCCCTGGATTTTCTCTTTGTTTCGTTGTCAAAATTAACGTCCTTTTGATTTGTGTAAATCCGTTTTAAACTTTTTAGGGTATATACCATATAGAATGACCGTGTTTTTCGATCTCTGTGATTGGACGGATAGGCGGTGTGTCGGCCGACCAGATCTTCTGAAAGAAATAACGCTAATATCTGTGTGAAAGATGAAACAGCCTTCTGACATGGCCTGGCCAGGGTTTTGACCCAGGTGCTATAGATCCAACCGCGTTACCTGTTAGGCCATTGGAGGCGCCCAAAATGAATGGAAAGGGCATCAAAAAATTCAATTTGAAATCCGATTCATATCTGCCACTTTAAAGCCACCCAATCACAAATAGTTTATAAATAATAATCAAATAATCAAGTTCATGAATATCGCATTGGTCTATCCATTAATTTGGTAAGAAATATTTTTAAAAAAAGGTTATTTTGATTTATGAAATCGACAGATGATAATTCTATTGCATTCTATTGACCCGTCCTCATATATATCCTCTTTTTTCGTGATGACACATCCAAGTCAGAGTTTAATTGAAATATATTTGTTTTCATGTGTGTCCTATCCCTAAATGGATAAAGAGACCAATATTATGAGTCACATTTTGATTTTTTCATGCATGTTTACTGGACGATAATATGTGCTAAATGTACTATTTTCACATTATATATGGCGGAGGGTTTTCAAGGAAACGGAGAGAGAATGAGCTAAAGGCAAATTCACACCAAAGCAATTCTCTAATGGACTGAGGCTTCACTCGCGTAGAGATATCTTGCAAAATATTTGTATTTAAATCTAGAAACCCAACTTTTGAATTATGCATAAATCATATTATAACGAAGCCTTAGCTAACCACTGTCAACATATTTATAATACTTGTCAAACACTTTAAACCCTTTGAGCACCGAACATGGATGGAATATTGAAACAGGTTCCAACTGCCATGCGAGTTCGTAGGTAAAGTGTAGTTGTCTAGGTAGGAAGGATGTTACCTTTATCATTAAAGTCACTCGTCTTGATTTGTTACTGATGTCTTAACTTATGACAAGTCATTAATACGATGCTACTGATGATTGTCCAATTAGATCTCTTCAAAATAGTTTATAAGAACTAATATAGTTTTAAAATGCCCAATACAGCGTTTACTCGTCTATTGTTGTATCACACGTCTGTTGTGTTCTTATTGTGAAAATATGTTGTAGTGCGAGCTTCATAGATTGTACGAAGGAAAGAAGTTTTATTTCCAACTACATTCTTGGTGCATGTTTTCAGATGCGTGAACCCAGTTTATCAGTTCTTCTTGGTTAAAGCCAGCAGGTATGTAAATAAACAAATGCATTTAATTAATTTTTTTAGTAAAGTTGCATTCCTATTTGACACCCCCCCCCCCAAAAAAAAATAACACGATTTGATTATTTAGAAAAACAAATTCAGCCGTAGTATACAGATTATATATTTATGTGTTGGTTATGTGTGGTTTGTTTAAGTCATTATACTTGGAATCTAAGAGGAGAGAACCTGTTATAATAATTTTGTTTGTAAGAAATCCATTTTATTTTGGGGTAGGTCCCTCTCCCATATAAAATAAATATGAACATTTTATTTTCCTTCTAAAATAAACATTTTATTACAAAATATTTCCAAAAGGAGGTATAACTCACAGTAGGGGGCACGGGGGGGGGGGAGATTACATCACCCTCCGCCAAGTCGATGCCGTCACGGACCGCGGTCACTCAACTTCTGGATACATTAGATATATTTAATTTGTTTCCGTTTTTTTCTCCTTCTGGATCTCACATCCCTGGACATAGGAACGTGTTTGAGTAAGCCACTTACAATGGTGGCCTTCAGTAACTATAAGAATGAGTGGACCTCTAGTCCGACTTACCGCGGGTCAATTCCATCAAGAGACATCGTTGTATCAGCTTTAAGTATAATGTTTAAAGAAGACATGTTTACACTAATTTATTCGCATTAATCATATTTACTTCCACATCACGTTTAATTAATCCCCAAGTTCTTTATGACAAAATTTCGTAGAAATAGTTTGTTATACTTTCATTACTATTATTATTATTATTTGTTGTTGCTGTTGTTGTTGTAGTATAACAGTATATATATATATATATATATATATATATATATATATATATATATATATACATAATACATACAACACATATATATATATATATATATATATATATATATACGTTGTGATACACCTGCTTTAGTAGCATCAATACGCCGAGAACCCTCCCCCTCTCTCACTCTGTGTGTGTGTGTGTGTGTGTGTACGTGCGTGCGTGCATGCTTGCGTGCGTTTATTTTCCCATTAGATTGGCGACGAAGTAGTAAATCATTTGACTATGAACTGAGTATAGAACCAAAATACAATAAACTACAGAACGAGCATAAATCGTCCCTTCATTTGATGCGACTTCTGTGTGCAAAACGGTATCAAATCTGGTAATAATATTGGCTGTTAGTGCTGATGGTGCCCGAGAGATGTTTCATCCATTGGTGATACGCTTCAGCTGAATCAGGCCATTTTACAGTGGGAGATGCCATTCGATTATTTATCCCATAATAATAATAATAATAATAATAATAATAATTAACCCAATTAGAAATTTGAATGACCAATATTATTTACTAGTGATAGGATCATAGAACAGGTTGATTATTAGCAAAGATTGAACGTATCGAGCGACAACAGATACCAGGGTCGAAGCTTACCAAAGCGGCAACTCGCTCCAACTTTATAGATCATCTGAACTACAAGTTGCAGTCAATGGCATTATGGCTCCATAGATATTATTATTTATTATTGTTATTAGTATTATTATTATTATCGTCATGATTGTGATGACGATCATCACATCATAAAAGTGGACATAAATTGTTGCTTTTCCCGAGACTTTCTCTTCAGAGATGATTTCACAGCTAGATCAAAGGCGGTTTATAGTTGGTTTCCCAGGTAGGTACAGATGACATTTGTCAGACTGTAATCATTGACAGATGTTGTACTCCTTATTTCGTTGTTCGGTGGCCATCAATGTTCTGGCTCGGTAATTTCCAGTTCTAGTTTGGGTACGATTTTCCGTTTAGTCCGATAGAGCGTCGTCTCTAATCTAAACAGACTTGGACGCGTGTCTGAACTCATTAATGTATGTCCCACACCTCTGATTCATACACGTTCGGACAGACGGTAAGAAAGCCAAAATAAATCAAACACACACACATTGAGAGAGACAGACAGACATACAGAGAGGGGGAGTGAGATACAGACGCACGCACACACGCACACACACACACGCACGCATGCACGCACACACATATATACACACAAACACAGACACACACAGTGTGTGTGTGAGAGAGAGAGAGAGAGAGAGAGAGAGAGAGAGAGACATACACAAACAAACACACACACACACACACACACACACACAGAGGGGGAGGGATGAAACCCTTTAAAGAAGCGACGAAGGCCAAAGGTTGGAGTAAGCCAAAGGGTCCTTATGTGACGGTTGGTAAATGGTTATCAAGACAAGGAATTATCGGTCGGTGATGGAGCGTGGATGTTGACATAAGGAGCTCTTCGTGTCATAGATCAATGACCAGTTCAATATCCGGTCTATTGACTCCCTTGTATAATGCCGCTTAGATGGCCTCCTATCAGGACACACACACACACAGAGAGAGTCTCTCTCATTTCCCCCCCCCCCCCTCTCTCTTTGATCAATTTTTAATCGGAGGAAAGCAGGTGGGTTAACTCTGACCTGACCATGATAACAGGTATATATTATTAGAACTGTGCATACCAATAAATTCGATAGATATTTATTCGTTTAGAGTAAGTTGACTAGACACGAATTCTCCAGAATAAAAACCAATTTCTATCCCTGGGAGGATATTCTTTTCGCACAATCTTATTTTTACTAACAGATCAGACAAAGTACACTCATTAATAGTGCGGAAAACATCCGAAATTGTGATAATTTCTTGAACTAAATTTATTTGTTGGCGTTGTTTTTACCTCCAGTTGTCTTCAATCATTTTTTTACGTTAAAATTTATATTTTCTCTCTCTCTCTCTCTCTCTCTCTCTCTCTCTCTATATATATATATATATATATATATATATATATATATATATATAATATCATTTTATGTTAATCAATCAAAATACGACCGAATACTCCATCAAAGGTCTCTACAATCTGCTGCCAAATATCAGTCGAGTTATGGCGGATATCTCATAAAATCTGCACATCTTTCATTCGTCTGTCACAAAACTGATAACACTCTTATCGTCGTGAAGTAGACAGTGGATGTCATCGTGCCGTTATCTCATGTCGCCAATCATTGTCTCAGCCAGACGATAATAGAAGCGGAAGAACGTTGGTCCTGATGACTCCTCGTTTGGCACTCAGTTTGGACGTCAAAACATTGGTGCCGTCCATATTTCACGTGAACCAATCAACTAGCAGAAGGGTGCAATAAATAAGGATTCATTCTCAAAATGGGGATATGGTATATGTTCCGTATATACTTAAAAACATTTTTTTTAATCAATCATCTTCAACGAATTCAGAATGATGCAGCTTGGACGACGACAACTAGTCGAAAACACATGATCACATCACACCAATTACTTAAACAAAACCTATATTAGTTATTGGCGTAACTAGCTATTATCGATTTTAAGGTTTTGCTAACAATTGATAAATTGCAGTATAAATGGGGTGATGTATACCAACTCGTGTCCATAAGAAAACCTTCCCCAAAATGGAAGTGATCCAGCCAGTAATTATTGCAGGTGTCCGTGGCTTCAAGTCACGAGACTATGATTTAGTTACGGTGCACCGACTGCCCCCCCCCCCACCACACACACACACACACACACACACACTCAAACCTTTTTGAAGAGGTTGCCGGAGGAGATTTGGAATTGGTCGTTTCTTGATCGATTTCAATCAATTTATATCGATCCTCAATATTTCTAATTATGATTTATCGATGGGGGGGGGGGAGAGAATTACTATATAGCACATTTGAATGGCCGTTGCTAGTAAGGGCTCCTTTCTCTGGTTTATTATTATTTTTATTTTATTAATTCAAAAAGCTGCGAACAATATCAGTACATTTTTGGTAATTTCGAGTTTAATTCTTGTGTAATCTTGATCAATATTGTTAATGGCCAAATAATGGCCTTCGTTAGTTCCGAATCTGTATGAAATATTACTATTATTATTATTATTATTATAGTATTACTATTGTTATGATGTAAAAATAAAATAGACAAGAGACAGTTAAACAACTAGAGAAAGTTTGTTCGTACCTAGTACACCATATTAGTGATATTATATATATATATACTAACATTAGGGAGAGAATATTAAAACATTCCTGTTTTACACCAAAGAGAATTAATAATATACCCCATATCTTTGTTCTGAATGTTCATGGACGTTAGCCAAGCTAGCACATACCGTATGCATTTCAGATTTACACACGCGTACGCGCGTGCGATTTCACATTGAAGAAAGCACTAGCGAGATCTGAAGTCAGAATATGAACTCCATCACCTGATAATTGGTAGATTTATTCATACTAGAAGTGAGATGATTATCGAGTCCTCCAATTCTCTTTAAATTAAGCCCAAAAATCTGATTTCGTAATAAAATGCATTTTCTTACACTTTGATATACAGACAGTACAGTAATAACATCAGATGATTGATGTTTTACGGCCACTTTTGTCCACATGGTTGGCTAAATGGACCGAGCGAACTCCAAAGGGAATGAAGCGAAGTCCAAGATGAGCATGTTCGTAGTATGAGCCACCTTTAAGTCTCTTACATGGGAAAATATGTGCTTCCACCTGCCGAGTATTCCATGAGTGTCTCTCAACAAGGGAGATTTCAAAGTTCATGAATTTATTTTATAGCTGCACAAATTATGTTTTTTCCCTCCATTTTCTTAAGATTTCATGATTGATGATTGGTATCTTACGACAACTTTTTGGCCGAACTACCTCCAAAGGTAATGAAGCGAAGTAATCAAAGATGAAACACCCTTCAGATATGCCCATGCTGAGATTCGAACTCAGGTGGTAGTGATCTGTGGTGAAACGCGCTACCAACTAGACCATGGAGGCGTCCAGATCATAATTTGATTATGATATAAAACATAAGTACAATACACGAAATCATAGAAGATAACAGACACTTTAATAACCGTGTTTATATTTTTTAATGTTACGGATGATGCCGGAACATTACTCTGTCACTGAGTCATGATCCGGATAATCCGATCGAGTTTGTATGTGTGTTTACATAGACACGCAACTTGTGTTGTTTGTCGACTTCCAAATATCCAGAATTATCAATATTTATATGTTTAATATCTTAAGTGAGTGGTTATGCTGATAAAACAAAATTAAATATTAATGGACGCATCCCGAACGGGTGTAGGTTAATCGCCCCCACGTTAAAAGCCCTCACCTCTTATTTTGAAATAAGTAAAAAGCCCTCACTTTCAGTTTAATATGAAATTGATTGTTATCAGCAAAACCCTCACCCTAACCCTTAACCCTAGGTGGCTTCTGACCTACTAAAAATGTGAGGGCTTTTGACCGGAACCCATCCCCAACACATCGTATCAAAAGGGAACAAGTACGTCCTACTTAGTAACCAAAACATTAGAATTAAATGTTACTTAAATCCTTTACCTTTTAAACAAATCATTAGCCATAATAAAGTTAGAAATAAAAATCTAGAATATAAACTAATATTTAGTTACCTATAGTAAAGGACCTTCGCTCTGTTATGGCCGTGACTTGACTGGTGTTTACGTTCTCGTGGTGAACATTTCAGGTAAGCTGTAATTAGGTCACTCTCGAGAACAAGGTATTAATACCAAACTACATCTACATACATATCTTGCTTAATACGTTGTAGAATGTTTACAAAAGATTCGAAAGATCTCTGGACACTGTGAGGAGGGGGAGGGACTTAATTTTCAACCACACTTTTATTACGAGGCTGGAGGGATCCCGAAAGGACGCCACAAAATGCGTCTAGTCCATATAATATGGTACGTAACGTATAATGTTCCTTAATAACTGGATAGAGATACAATATAACGGATTGCAGCAACCTTAATAGGGCACCCCCGTGGTCTAGCAGTAGCGTGTTAGAGCACAGATCGCTACCACCCGTGTTCGAATCTCTGCATGGGCAGAGATGTAGGTTATTTCGTCCTTGACTTCGCTTCATTATCTTTGGAGGTCGCTCGGTCCATTTAGCCTAGCATATGCACAAAAGTGGCCGTAAAATATCAATCATGGGATTGTACTTTGGCTGCGTCGTAGTTATGAACAATGGGATCGTGTACGACCGGGTTGGTTGTACAGTACTTGGATGCCGCTAGCTTCTTTTTTAACAGAGAAAGACAAGGAAAGGTGTGCACACGCTATTTGGCTGAAGTTATTCCAAATGGTGTTATTATTTAGCCGAAGATTAACGGATGATGGTTAGGTAGATCCAGGACCACCTATTTTGGAACTTTTGAATTTGTTTAACATGCATCCACCCCACCATCACCTCCTGCGCCGGACAGTGATGTGATACCTACGTATGTTTTATTATTTATTTTTAAGGGGCCAATGGGAAGACAGCTCAGGCTTCATTGGTCCTTCAATTTCCCTTTTTTTGCTGACCCTATGAAAGCTTTTCATATATTTGATATATTAATATTATTATTATTGTACAATTATTTGTTGGAAATTGAAAATAAACTTCACACCAGATCTAACTGATTTCACTAACATCGAGCCACCGGTAAGTGATTGTTCATTGACCTTCCGTTTTCTGACCTGGTACAATTTAGTTTGACCTTACGGATAACACGGAAGAAGTTACTAGAGCGTTAGCAAGATTAAATCGTCTATACATAAAACGGAGATGTACTTTATACGTTAAACTCTAATGTTTGGACTGGATTTCTTTCGTCCTATATCCTATAATCATTAATTAGAGATGATAACGGACGAAATTATTTACTTGGAACTGATTCCGGAAGACGACGGAATCGACCGATAATTCGAAAGAATCCCGATTGTCAATTCTGACCAACTCGCTTGTTTGAGGGCATTTATCAATAAACAATCGGAACATATATCGACTCAAACTTAGCTTCCTCCAGGCTTCAGCAGTTGGAGCCAGATGCTGTTTTAAGATCAGCTATCAAGGACATTTAAGTGTGTATTTATAATGCTATACCAAACCATATATATATATATATATATATATGTATATATATATATATATATATATTATATATATATATATATATATTATATATATATAAACCGGTGCAATTTACGTGACTGGACAAATTATTACTATCACAACATTGACATGGGAGGATATCGAACCCCAAACTCCCGTACCCCATAACTCGGAATGAGAACCCTCTCATCCTAACTAGGTCGGTGACATCCTCATCGCGAACTCGATCCGAAATCGGCAGCCGGCTTCCTCTCCGTTCTAACACGTGGTCGACCAATTGGCCAATGAGTGGGAGATCCAGTTCCGGAGAGGAATTAATCACTCCGGGTCCCGTACGAATGCAGATTAAAATCCATAACGAACCAGCTCCGGCTTCGTTTTGGCTCTAAAAAGCTAGCCGTCAATACGATATCTGTTTATCCTCTCACCTTCGTCGTATGACGCCCCGTCGACACAAACCCCCTCCCGGATTCGAATCTCCCGAAGGCTAATTTGTAATCCAGTAACAGTCCATGAATAAACAGAAGTGACGTGCCGCTTAATTGGCTTCGAAGACGTCCTGGAATTGCGACTATTCCCAATTAATGGCACCAACCGGGATCGCGGCCGCCATTGGCACCTACGTCATTATGGAGTGCCGAGGCCTCGATGAGAAGTGCGCCATGAGGTGTGCGGTAAAGTGGGGCCCGCCGATTTCTCGTCCCCAGCCTTGTTCGCCACTTCGGCGAGGCGACGAGTGTCGTGAAACAAACTTGTTTTAGGTCGCGGATGACTCTTTGCCTCGCTACTCCATCCACGGTTTGAGAGCATCCGCTACGTACGGTCGGATAATGCTAAACGTGTCGCTGAAATCCCCCCGGGGACCTAGAGGCAGGGACATTTTCGGACCCGTGGTCAATACATACACAGGTCGTGTTGGCACGATCCACTCATCGGCGAAGAGTGTGCTAACTAATTTGAAGCCATTTGTCTCTCGATAAAGCACGTTGAAGCAATCAAACAAAGCACGTATTGCAATTGCGATTAGAATACATTGCTATAGCTTGCACTCTTCGCCCAGAAATACCGTATACAAATAAAAAAGAAACAGCCCCAAAACTAATTTGTGCCTCTCTTCAGTTAACTTTTTCTGAGTCTACCCGGCAACCCATCATTCCTCCTCTGTGATAAATATATACAAACATTCATACATACATACACACACATATATGCATGCATACATGCATGTATATATACATGCATACATACATCGGTGCGAACGTACGTACCTATATACTCATAAAACAAAATACCCCCCACACACCTCCCCCCCCCCCACACACACACAATACAATGAACGATCCTATAAGCATGGAAACTTACGGGAACGCATATATCTAGTTTATTTTTTGAAATGTGTCTCGTACAACAACATGGTTACACCAGATTGACCAATAGTGAGAGACAAAAAGACATGCACTCACATGCACACAAAACACACACACACATACAGAGAGAGGGGGGGGGGCTCGTTAAAATTCTACTATTTCTGCGATTGTCGGAGGTATTAGGATTATTATGATAATATATATTTGTACTGATATATATGCTTTGTTTCCAGTTATAGCTGCGTTATATATGTACTAATATATATAATTTCTATTTAGGTAGTGGTCGTTTTTTGGTCACATTCCCTCGACCAAGTGCCGCTCCGTTTAACGCCAAATTACCAATAAATAATGAGTTCGGAGCCACAACAACAACTAGCGCTGATACAGAAGAAATATATTCAATAAACAAGACCACTTTATCCGTCTCTAGTTTTGTCAAAGAACATCAGTGGGTATTAGTTGGCAACCTTTGCAATTTTCTGATAGCTGGCCATCGCCTATATAGGAAATCAATACGGAGTTGGCCCGAGGGGAATATTATATTTGTGTTGGGAAGAAATATTCTTCTCGGAAGAATCTAGGTCGACATTTGGCCAGACGTCACATGACCCGACCTAGTTCCAGTGCTGCCATTTCGATTATAAGGCAAATTAATTGTATTTATTTATTAGAAACAAATGGCGGCGTATTTTAACTTGTTGACCTTATAGTCAGTCGTCTGAGTTGAATTTAAAAACGGATTAGACGGAATACGCGTTATAGCTGTTCATCATCATCACCACCATCATCATCATCACTTCCACACACACACACACACACACACACACACACACACACACACACACACACGAAAACACACACACACACACGGAGAGAGGGAGAAAGACTAGATGTGTCCAGCCATCACGCAAAACGTGTATTGTGTAAATCAATTAAAAGCTGTCAAGTGAAAGAGGACACAGAAACATCTTGTTATCTAGCTATAAACACTATCATTGTGATGACAATATTACGTCAGTAGCCAGTTAACAATGATTTTACAAATATGTTATGACTCCTCTGGGACATTCCCTGTTCTCGTGTACAGTTGATGACATGTTGGCACACACATACACACACACACACACACAGAGAGAGAGAGAGAGATGGGGAGAGACGGAGAGGGTCAGGTATTCCACGTTCTAAACTGACGCCGCATTAATTCGAAACTAACTACTTTCAGCACATAAAACGATGGATGGCTTCAGACCTTCTCTCTCTCTCTCTCTCTCTCTCTCTCTATATATATATATATATATATATATATATCTTTACCTGTAATATCGCCCATGGTATTTTCAAGGAACGTGATCTCCATAACATAACAGGTCACGTATTAGGAGCATGGTGCTGGACACAATTTCGGTTTTCCTTTTCGCTGTTAAGAGCCCATTGAGCGTCTGGCACCAGTAAGGTGGTGACCTTTATAGTGTGGTTACGGTGAGTGACTGTAGAGTTTATTTCTCCGATGATACCTCGGCATCCGCGAACGTGTAAAATTGACCCACACTTGGCATTTGACCTTTTAAGATCAGCAGAGCACGTGATATAAAGCGTTCATTAGCTAGCATCATCTCTGAAACGTGATCATCCGTCGCCAACAATTTGAAACGCTTTTGATACGCCCTCCTGTATATATATATATATATATATATATATATATGTGTGTGTGTGTGTGTGTGTGTGTGTGTGTGTGTGTGTGTGTGTGTGTCGATCTGCCTGCCTATGCGTTCTCTCTCTCTCTCTCTCTCTCTCTCGAAATACGTGTAATGTTAGCTGAGATTTAATACACATTACCTGAAAATTTCAGGTAATATACACATTACCTGATTATACAGATTAACTGTACATACACGGATATGTGTGGCGAATAGGCTCAACCATCAGTGGTGAATGGACTCAGGGAATTTGGTGTTCGCTTAGGAATGGGCTTCAATGGCAAAAGCCCCCGGAAACACCAAAATCAACAACCCCATCAAGAACAGTTCCAATGATGGCTGCGGCCATGGAACAACAAACATTCTTTGGGGGCAAGATTTAACACGATCCGTGTATGATAATTGATTGGACATAGTCGGTTAACAAGCCCGATAGGTGGCGCATCGAATTGGAACAAAGATGGCGGTTCGAAAGAGACACTTCGAGCAAAAATATCGGAAATTATTAAAAGGGTCTTTGTATTATACAGTAAACCGCCATGTACGACCACCTGCCTTAAAAACCAGAAGAAATTGATCTCCCAAATTTCCCTAAAAACATCTATCATGATACAGGGTTCCCACGCATCCTGGAAATACTGGAAAATAACAAATAAATTTTTACAAAATCAGGAAATGTCCTGGAAATATTGCTTAGATCAAAAAAGCCCATGAATAAATATTATGCCTGTAGAAGAAAACCTCGATTATAGAAGAATAAAAGTACCTGTATATAGTCTTGATATCCCATGTTAGTTCAAATTTAAATAAAAGTGGGCGAATCAGACAGCGAGAAGGGGTGAAGAGGAGGCTCTATCATAAAAATATCAATACTCGTTCATACATTAAATAAATATGCTTTTTCGCACATATCTTTACTACCTTTACATCTTGTATACTTTATCCTGGAAAATAGTAATTTTGTCCTGGAAAAGTCCTGGAAAATAATATTGCCTTGGCTGTGGGAACCATGTCACAGAAAACATGTATTAAACGACCATCTACACACGTCAAATGACTACCGTCTATGGCCCAATGCGGTGCTTTTCCAATGGAAATCTTAAGCGACCATGGTCGGTTTGTGGCTGTATATTTTACTCGCCGTTCAATCTGACATTTATTGACCAATCATAAGTCAGTTAATCACAGTCCGACCCAAACGTCCGAGGTCAGTAGGTCGCTGTTTCAATCCCGATGAAGATTTGATGATGGCTTCTTCCATATCAAGATTGGGACATAACATGAGCAATTGGAGACAACCGAGTTGACGATGATCCTGAGACGGACTCCACACCTGATCCAGTGATATCGGATAATGCCGGGTTGTCAACACATCATCAATATCCAGCAAATCTATTTCGCAAACAATAACCAGAGAGACCTGCATCCTGAGATATTAACACCTGATGATAAAACGATCCAGTACAGAGTTGCCATCAAACGTAGCACCAAATTAAAAACAGTTGACAAACACTTCAAATAAACAAACACTAAACGTACAATGTACCAGGGTTGGGTAATCGTAATCGGTAATCGTAATCGATTGTAATCGATTACATGCTCTCAAGTATTCGTAATTCGTTATCGCCATTTCCAGATGCAATGTAATCGTAATCGATTATATTGTAAAAATAATCGTAATTAACGATTACTTTCAAGATTACACAAGGTGTTTGATTATTTACCCGTTATATCATGCCAGAGATATGGTTTCTTATGTATATAACAAAAGAACTGATTTACCCATTGACGGCCTACTGTCATATTTATACACATGATAATTTGTCAGTTTATTGATTCGATTAAAATGAAAGGAAACGTTTTGAAACAGTTGCTTCAGATGTTGCCGCTATTATAAGTCATATAAACAGGAATTTTAGATGAACTCATGTTGTTTTCACA
This sequence comes from Paralvinella palmiformis, assembly GCA_025642065.1. Taxonomy (NCBI): domain Eukaryota; kingdom Metazoa; phylum Annelida; class Polychaeta; order Terebellida; family Alvinellidae; genus Paralvinella; species Paralvinella palmiformis. The sequence continues at coordinate 151,037 of JAODUP010000121.1, forward strand.
CTGTTAAGCCTAAGCTATTCGGACACACAGCCAGCAATTGTGCTCCAAACGACCCTGATTGGTCAGCAGTCGGATGACAAGCAGCCAATTAAATTAACGCATGCGATCGTGAATCATAAACGAGGCTACATCTTGGCCCGCGATCGGGGCCCCTGTTGGTTGCCCCATTAGGAAAGGTGAGGTCACAAAAGTCGAAATTACGGATTTGGTAATTGGGTGGTGACCACGTTAAAACCGTTAGAATATTTAAAATGGGGGTAAACCTCTAAAAGGGATAATCAACTAACTCTTAAGGACCACTCAAAAAGGGGGGTTAAGCACATGGATTTAAGAGGTGGATCAAAGTTACAGAGGGGGTCGAAGTTGAGAGGTTTTGAAATATATTCTAATTATCCTATATATTATATAGACCGTAGCCGGCTATAGTCAAGCCACACATGATGCATTTTGTTAACTAAATATACATTTCCCAAATATTAAAACAATTCCATTTATATTGTTTGAACTAATCTCAGTTTGCACCAAACCCAGTTATCTCTATAAATGCATTACTTGCTCCTTTGCTCTATGATGAATATTGATCTCAGAAATATTAAAACAAATTAACTTCGTACTGGCATCAAAGTCTGTTGTACATTTTCATTTCAAGAACGTACCGGAAATTGCGTCTGGTTCTTACAAATCAACATGTAAACATTGTATCATGTTTATATCGGTATTATACATGTAATTGAGTAAATTATTGATGAAGAATCACATTCATGTTTATGTTATATAGATTGTAATCATGATTGTTATCGCGATTACTTTACATTATAATCGTAATCGATTGCATTCAAAAGTAATGTAACCGTAATCGTGGTATTCTCAAGTAATCGTAATCGATTACTTTCGTCCGGTAATCGCCCCAAATCCTGCAATATGCAACCAACTGAATAAGAGTAGGAAATGTTTACTTATTGTCAAAAAATGTAAACAAATAAATTTAATGACAAACATTATTCAATCGACATACATTTGTATAAGACAAAAAAGTTAAGATGAAGATACAATATCGAGGTGAAAATGTATACAACTGATATACTAATAAATAAAATACTATTATTATTATTATATAATATTCCCTACGCATTCAATTTACCTATACATTGGAGGAATATATGTTAAAACTTGCACTGTTACAGTAGGGATGTTGAAATATTTCATACATCCATAGTTACAGATGACCAAATCCGGTTGATATAGGACTTGTACCGATATCAAATCAGGATATTGCCTATATCTAATACATCCCCACCCTAAAACCTGAAGAGCATCTACGAATTAGTTAAAACACCTAGTTCGTGAGAAGACTGAGGAGAAAAACGCGAGATAGAACTGGATGGCCGTCTTACCAAGACCAGGTAAACTGTCACACAGTAGTTGGTGGTCATCTAACCCGTGACTGTTAGACTGTCTCACACACAATTAATACATCTTCCACCGTACAATGAATGGATTGATGATGGATGAAAGTGATTTGATATAATGTAAAATACATGTAAATCACTCTTGTGTTTAATTTTTTGTGTCTTCTCATTATCTAGTAAACACATCAGATCAGATCTTGCCTTATAAGACCACTTGTCTCGAAAGACCACCTAAGTTGGTGCGATGGGTGGTCTGAGACAGGTGTTTACTGTATATGAGTGAGTGAGTGAGTGAGTGAGTGAGTGAGTGAGTGAGTGAGTGAGTGAGTGAGTGAGTGAGTGAGTGAGTGAGTGAGTGAGTGAGTGAGTGAGTGAGTGAGTTGAAGATAGTGAGGAAGTAGGATGAGTGAGTGAGGATTGGGTGAGTGAGTGAGTGAGTGAGTGAGTGAGTGAGTGAGTGAGTGAGTGAGTGAGTGAGTGAGTGGGTGGAGTGAGATGAGAGGGTGAGTGAGTGAGTGAGTGGTAGTGAGTGAGAGGATGAGGGTAGTTGGATTAGAGTGACGAGTGAGTGAGTGAGTGAGTGAGTGAGTGAGTGAGTGAGTGAGTGAGTGAGTGAGTGAGTGAGTGAGTGGGTGAGTGAGTGAGTGAGTGAGTGAGTGAGTGAGTGAGTGAGTGAGTGAGTGAGTGAGTGAGTGAGTGAGAGTACATTGGTTGGTAACTTTGCCGGTTGGTCTGTCTGTAAGTTAGTAAGCCAGTCTGACAGACACATTCACCCACCGACCAGTGCCCAGGAATACCCTCCCCCTCCTCTTTCTCTCCGTATCCGTTTCTAGTCACCGTGTCAGTACGTGAAATAAAAACCAGAAAACCCCCACGCCCCGCTCGGCTCCACACAGTAGACGTGGTTCTAACTAAGATACTCCGATGAACTGTTATCAAACGTTATCGATAACGTCGGTCACGTGATAGTTGCGTGTTACGGCCACCTGGAATGATGCAGATAAACGGAGGACGACATCCCTAGGGACATCACATAGATACTAATACAATCAGAACAGGGAGGGGGGGGAGTGGAAGACGTGGTGCTGATCAGTTCAACATGTCCGGTCAAGGTGATGTTAAATAGTTGAATTATTGTTATAAAACATTAATATTAAGATCGAGACGTGTTATTATATAGCAATAAATCTATGTTTATAGATTTATTATCTTAAAACGGACAACGATTGTTCCACTTCTAATATAAAATTGTACATGAAGACTTGTGTTATTGATATATGATGAGGACTAACATAAAATGGGTGAGTGAGTGAGTGAGTATGTGAGTAAGTCAGTGAGTGAGTCAGTGAGTGAGTCAGTGGTAGTTGAGTGGTTGGAGAGTGAATCAGTGTTGTTTGAGTGCTTGGAGAGTAATTGATTGATCGATCGATTGATTGATTGATTGATTGATTGATTGAGTCAGTCTTTCAGTCAGTCAGTCAGTCAGTCAGTCAGTCAGTCAGTGAATCAGTGAGTGAGTGCGACAAGATTCTGAAATGATGAATAGCAACAACGGGGTCCCGACACAAACATTCGTAAAAAAAATGAATTTTTATTCGGCTACTGTTCCTCGTCTACGAGGTACGGTTTCGTAGGTTACGATTCCGAACAGCAACACTTCAGCACAATCGGTCATAATATATACTGTGTGTTAAATAGGCAGACCGTTAATCTAATGGGAGATAATAAGTGAATGAAAAATGTTACGTGGGATATTCATCATGAATATGTACGTCACTCTCATTGTTTATCTAGGATTTGATGGAAGATGAGGAGTGCTCGTTTCCGATGTTACTTAGACCCGTAGATGAAGTCCTTTGGATTACCGCGAATTGGGAAAACCTCCCTAGTTAATTCGGTATCCGGACATTTAGCCAACGGACATTTAGCCAACGGACACTTAGCCAACGGAAATTTAGCCAACCCTGACATATTGCATGTTGCATATCATTATTTATATTTATGTATAATACCGGAGAAAACAGTATACATTAATATAAATATACAAATTGTACAAAAAGCAGCAATAATTATTATGTTGCTAACATCTTATCTAAAGATAGGCCTATATTTGCAACATCCATAAAGAGAACATAATATTGACAGATCATACACAAACTCAAAAATATAACAATATACATGTAGATGTAAGATGAAAAATTTGAATGTTGGCTAAATGTCCCCCCTGCAAATATTGGCTAAATGTCCGTTGGCTAAATGTCCGTTGGCTAATGTCCGTTGGCTAAATGTCCGTTGGCTAAATGTCCGTTGGCTAAGTGTCCGTTGGTTAAATGTCCGTTGGGTAAATGTCTGGATACCGTGTATATGTTATTAGCTACCTGACGAAGACATGGGAACTCATCTATATATACATTATGGTTATTTACGAATGTTTGATGTCTGATGATCTTTCACCGCCGCCTTTGTGTACATTGTTGGCTAAATGGGCCGAGCGACCTTCAACTGTATTGAGGCGAATTGAAAGCTGAAACATCCTCAAGATAGGCCCACGCCGAGAAGTAAGCGTGTGTGTGTGTGTGTGTGTGTGTGTGTGTGTGCATATATATATATATATATATATATATATATATATGTGTGTGTATGTGTGTAGCTTGCATCGGTTAACACAAACACGCACATAAACATATACACATACGCATACAAATACACATTCACTCAAACACACAAACGGGCACATATACACACACACACACACACACACACACATATATATATATATATATATATATATATATATATTCTGTCAAGAGGCTGTCATGTTTAAACTGTCCCCCAATATAAACTGTCACAAATTGCTGACAATGATCGAGATAACATCAGACCATTGCTAGGTAAATGAACACAATAAAGTGTTGTTGTTGACGAGGACACGTGTCACATATCGATGCTTAAATCAAGATTCGCGTACTTAAGACCATTCGAGTCACGTCCACGTCTCTGATAACCACACACACACACACACACACACACACACACACACACACACACACACACACACACACACACACACACACACACACACACACACACACACACACACAGCCGCGTGCCCTTGTCAGAGGTCAAGGTCACTATATCGCGTCGACGTCCTGTTAATGGTCAGTTAGGGAATACTTTCAACAAATTCAAGGTCACGGGATTGGGGGGGGGGGCGAGGGCGATGCAATTGTTGATAATTGATAAAACGAACTTGTTTATCTTGACTGACAACAACAAAACACCTCGTAATGACCGAATTTGTCGGTAATTAACTGTTAATCTTCCAACTAATTAACTACCGGCGTTTTGTTTATGTTTTAAGCCCTTTCGTCATTTTTTGTTTGTTTGTTTGTTTGTTTGTTCAACTATCGTATCTGGCCAATAATTAGTGTTTTAGAAACGCCATTTTGTAATTGGCACTTTAAACTAACAAATATTATTAATATTTGAGTCATGATAACGTCTATCCGGGCTTCCCAATGTTACAGCCCTACATTTAAATAGGAAACGAAGACAATGTGAATGAGACAATGTGTAAAATAAATATGATGTTAAAAAGAACAACTGTTGTTAAAACCTCGGATATATGGCCGAGCAGCGGCTAACTGGTGAAACATCCCACAGATATAGTTGTGTGTGTTTGTGTGTGTGTGTTTGTGTATGTGTTTGTGTATGTGTTTGTGTCGGATTCGAATTAAAATCTCGTACTTTCTATCGCAATCCTCTAACCGGAGATAACGTAATCCATGTATCCAACTTTCCGACAGATATCGCCCTCACCCGATAAACTCTCCATCCTAAACAGAAATATTTCAATGGACTTTTATGGTGGGGGAGGGGGAACCCTACGACTTACTGTAATTACAGATATTTTCGCGATAATCTAATTCGCGAGGTCACTGACCTCGCGAAAATATGACACGCGAATATTCTTTGGTTTTCAACGAAATATTAACGCTGGACACAGGGCCACTATTAAAAGCTTGTGTTCCTACATATTCACCTGCTAATATAGATTATTGTAAAGGAAATAAAAATAAAAATAATTAGCCATATTTCAAGCAATTATTGTCTGTGATAATGATTTGACAGTGCAGACTCCTCATAAGTGAAGCATTGGGGTAATTAGAAATTTGTTTCGAAAAATACACGAATGTTGATGAGGTCAGTACACAACTCGGTCCACGGAACTTGCCGAGTGGAAAGGGACATAACCGAATATTCATGTCGATACCTTATATGGCAGCTGATTGTGTTATATGGTACGCGCTATTGGAATGTGTATATGGTTTACCAAGATTATCACTCATATAAACTTAATGTATACAATGGCTACAATTAATCTTATCTATATTATTAATTAGGAGTTATAGATTGATTAAAGTGTACAAAGAATCACTTGAACTATAGAACATCGTACGGTATCTATGTGTATCTTCTATAAACTTTGTGTTGTTGGCAGGTAGCTCGGTATGTGTTTATGTGTATATAGTTATCTTTATTATCTTTCTCTAACCAATACATTGAAGCTTCTCTTCTGATCGAAGTTCATTTCAATCATAATGTGTTGGATATTTTATTCCTCTGTGGCGCCCCCTTTAGTCAATCTCTTCGTCATAATGTTTGTGTAAATCCTCAACGAAACCAGAACTGCGCTCATTTTCCGATATCCCGCTGTTCCAAACTCTGACTTTTCCGACACACCTTAGTCAAGGAGTCGGAGCAGGGAGGTCTAGCGTCTAAGCGTGTATAGTTGTATTTGAGCCTGAACCACTCAGACTGTGGAATGTCAACAGAGGGTGTCCATGGCGTAACTGGTAGCGCGGTTAGCCATGGGCCTCTAACACCAGGGCTCATATTCTGTGGGGCGCCCGATGGGTTATCCTCGAATGTTTTAAATCGGGCTACTGACATCTTGTTGATCATTAATTAGAATGTAGGTGTCGCCTCACTCATCTTCACCTTTCACTCCTACCGCATTGGCTGTGATCCCGTAAAACATTACGTCCGATGTTACGTCACTTAGCTATGTCACCTAGGTCATATATATATATATATATATATATATATCGATGATGGGCTTCAGGTTAATTTTAATTTACGTTTAACGGTAGTCCACTTAATTTATTTAATGTATACATTTAACAAATAAACAAATTTTATTTTCTTTCCGTAACTTATTTAAATATCTGTATGTACTCTGTATATCTATGTACTCTCTCTCTGTCTCTCTCTCTCTCTCTCTCTCTCTCTCGTATATATATATATATATGTATATATATATATATATATGTGTGTGTGTGTGTGTGTATGTTGAGAAATCTCCTCCCCCACCACTCACAGGGGAGCAGTACGGAAAGATGGAGCCGAAATACCCTGAGGGTGGTCACTGCCAGAGTGTTTTACGTCCTCGGGGGGTCTTTAACGTCTCCCTTTATTTTAAATAATTCCTTGGAGACGGCAGCGCAATTTAACGTGGTCAGCCACCCACGATGTAGTGAGCCGAGAAATTAATCCGTGGAAAAGTTTCGACCTCTTACGGGGTTCGAACCTGCGACCGTTGGCACTAAGTGCCGGGTGCTTAACCGCTAGGCCACCGGAGCTCACTGTCTCCTTGAATCCTAAACTGGTCAACTTTTGGCTATCGATCCAACCATTCGCTGGACTCATGCCAGATCCTGATTCATCCAAATCGATTTGATGCTGACTAAATTCGCTTGAATTCACCTGAAACACGACTGATAAATTCAGTTGTTGTCGTTGGACTGCTACACAAGTGCAAGGATCATTCGCTGATCTTTCACGAAAATGTAAAGGAATTTGAACATGATGATGATGATGATGATGATGATGTTTATAACGATGATGATGATGCCAATAATAATAATAATAATAATAATAATAAGTGTCCTTATTAGTATGATCAATTCGAATTTGCTGATCACTAAACCATAGATCACAAACATAAAGTGTACTGTAAGATTTTTAAATATGTTTATGATCAATATTACATAAAAGTCAGATAACAGGAATTTGACTAAATTTACTTGCATTCAATTTATAAGTTATACTAAAATAAAAAAATAAGAATAAAGTAGACATTGGATCTAGATATTTAATACATTACATAACAATATGGGTAGTACACATAGATATACGAAGCTATTTTTATATATTGCATAATACGGTATATAATACACCTAGATACTTTAATATATAACATAATAATGTACATATTACACCTAGATATTTCAATTGTGTCACCGAAGTTTCTGCCCGAAAATAATATTTTGTTAACCACTGAAATTTAATTTAGAGTTTTGCTAATTAATCAGATAGTTCAAAAACGCTGAACAAGCACATGCAACAACACACAACGAGACGTAACATGAAACTTCCATTCAGAGTCTTCCTTGACAGCTGACATGGTAATACTACTACTACTACTACTACTATTAATACTACTACTACTACTACTACTAATAATAATAATAATAATAATAACGAAATTCTATAGCGCCAATATCACCGAAGAGATCATTGGCCCACCTAGTACTAGGTTAGGCAATCTCATAATCAAGGTACGATGCAAAATTCATCAACAAATGATCAGATGCAGTTAAAACGTAGGAGTGAAAAGCAAGTCTGAAAAGGTGAGTTTTCAAATGGTGACAGAAAGAAACTATGCTAGTTGATGACTTAACACGTTCAGGTGGTGAGAAGCAAAGAGTAGAGACGGCAACTGAAAAAGCAGTAGTCCCAGCACGAGTTTTAATCCTGGGAACAGGCAACGAGTGAAAGCCAGATGAACGGAGGAGCCCTCAGTGGTTGGCTGCTAGAGAAAGCATGCAAAATAGATGCGAAAGTTTCCCGGAAGAAATAATTTGATAGGCTAGAATTGGAAAATGATGCGAGATTGAACAGGGAGCAAATGGCGTGATTTAAGGAGTGGCAGAGAATGAGAAAACCGAGGAGACCGGCTGACAACCCTAGCTAGCAGTTCCGAACACACTAATCGTATAATTCAAGTTGTCTGTATGCGTTCGTACGTGCGTGCGTGTGTGTTGCTTAGTATTAAAGTTGGTTAGTATAGTTGGAAGAGGTCGTTCATTGTGGTTCAGTGATTAGGGTGGCAAGCGTAAAAGGTGACGGTTGTAGGCTCAATTCCGTTAACCGGGAGGATGTCCCTTCATCTAAAGTCAGCGCTTGGAAACCACACCCCTCAGACAATTGAATTCTTTCCAGATTGTACAGATAAATAATAGAAGGAGGACACGTCATTGGATAAGAGGCCTTAATCCTAACCAGGATATATAGTCTTGTATGAAATGTAATCCGGTAGAAGTTTTGTACTAAAGTTTCCAGCTCCTCTACCTCCTTCTGGACGGGATCGTTCTTTGATCCACGACTGACTCACTGTCTATCTCCGCTAATAATGGACCTTTTTGGGGGTGAGGGAGGTGATCACGTTGAATCCATTTATGACACTATTATACCAACAGGAAGTGGCTATTCCATGTCAGTGAATGTCAGAAATCCATTGTCAACAAGGAGATATATTGACAGGATATAAAAGCGAGATTGATTTGATTCTCTAACTCGATGGTATCAGTGCCCTTCTATTATTTCTGAGATTGTCCGACCTAAATGAACAAAACAAAACAAACAAACATCCGGAACGCAGAGAGGTTTGTCTATTTTTCCTGTGCAGTTTTTGTCCTACCAATGATGCTTCAGGCTGATCCACAGCTTTATGGATGCAATCTCGTGGAAATAAAGTTCAAGTCTCGGGATGACCATTTCAAAACTTGTGTGTCCGATTTGTGTGTGTACTGTAGAGCCCTGCATGGGTTGGGTTAACCCGTTAGAGTTTTGCTAATTAATCAGATAGTTCAAAAATACTTCAGATAGTTCAAAAACGCTGAATAAGCACATGCAACAACACACAACGAGACGTAACATGAAACTTCTATTCAGAGTCTTCCTTGACAGCTGACATGGTAATACTACTACTACTACTACTACTACTACTACTACTACTAATAATAATAATAATAATAATATAGTAGTAGTAGTAGTAACGAACTTCTATAGCACCAAATTGGCGCACCTAGTACTAGGCGCACCCGTTCGGGTTAACCCAACACTGACCCATGGGTCGGGTTGGGCGGACTGAACTTTTCGGGTTGTTGTCTTGTGGGTTGGGTTGTATATATGACGCTTGAAAAAATATGTGTTTTATTTATTTAAAATCCAAAATATGTGCTCAGCCGCCTCCCGTTATTCAGCCACCGCCAATGCTTACGCAATACGACTACCATACATTGCCATATAAATACCCCCAGCTATTACCACCACACACTGACAGTGAAATGTTTCTGATAATCTATGAATTGATTGACAAGCCGGTAAGATTATTAGGTGGCGATTGTGACGGTGTTGATAGTACTATCAGCGATAGATTAAATGAAAGCCATTAATATATGTATTTTTACATGTTTGGGAATCAAATAAATTTGGTTTATTAAGCTAATTAAGTGATAGTTGGGGTTAACAAAGGATCAAAAGCAGTGTAACGAACCACCTCCCAAGGCTGACCGGCGAATATTCCCCACTCTAATCCCACCCCACCACAAAACTAACTTTCAACCAGGTCCCAAAGTTGACATAAAAGTGAGATTATACCGTGTGTATGATATATATATATATATATATATATATATATATATATATATATATATATATATGATCACCCGTTACATAATTGGTCCAATGTGTGCTTATGTAGCTAACAATCTATCTCCGGTTTGAACAGTTCAGAAGGAACCTGTTATAATAGCAGTAGGTAGTTAGTTTCTGGGACTCTTTACAGAGAAGTACTGTGTTGTTACAGCTGTTAATTAGTAAGTAGTTTGATTGCTTATACATATTTACCTGTACTCATAATCATTGTGTTCAAGTGCTATCAAGCAACACATATTTTGTTATGTCAGATATGAGAAAAACTAAGTATAACTACAAACTAGATTACTGAACAGTGGATTATGAGCAGTCGCGTTCTGTGTGCTGAGGAGTTTAAGCCATCTCTAAAAAGACAGGGGTCAACATTAAATCTTCTGTATTGGCTTCACTCTCCGCCTTCGGCATTGATACAGTACTGACCCGCAAGTGTGTATTTATTACAGACTGTGGGTCAAATACGGTTTCGGCTTTGCGAAGTGATGAGTGTCTGGACTGTATAGACCACGTGATCAACACATTACTCACTCACACCTTTGATGAAAAGACAGCACCAAAGCATATGAAGGGGCTAACAATGTCGTACGCTATACGAATAGGTCGTCTATACAGAACCTGCTAGACCGCTCACTCAAACAGTCATGTCACACTCGCTGGAACAACACTTGCCTCATGCTAAAATCGGTACCTGAGGAGATGGGACGCGTCACTGTCCTGGACACGGTTCTCTTTAGCAGCCTTGTGCGGTTAGAGCCATTCTACACGGCTACCGGTGAGTTGGAAGGCTAGAGCGCCGCAACTCTACATATGGTCATCCCCTGGGTTGTTAAACTCGAGCAACATTATAGCGTAGCTGATGAGAACTGTGACAAGATAGTGGCACTGAAGGACACTTGCAATGCTAGAGGAAAAGGTCAACCCTCGCATCCTGCACAAGGCAGCAGTATTTATAAATCCTAGGCAAAGGTCCACGAAGGCCATGCTACACTCTGAACAACAACTCGCCCTGGACTACATGGCTGATCGGATGGAGTCCCTGCATCTGAGTCATCACCAAATGTTTGGCCACAGCAGTGATCAACCACCTCCACAGAAGCGAGGACACCTGGACGAGTTCGATGATGAAATGAAACAACAGCCCAAATATGGAGAGCTCCAGGCTCATCAACAGGATGTAGTCAAAGACTGTTCTTATCTACTACAATGATGGAAGGAACACACAACTGAATATCCGTCACTCTCATGTATAGCAAGTTCGGACTCCATTCTTGTGGGTCGGGTTGGGTACGGGTTCAATATCATTTTAATTATTGGTTCGGCTTGAGTTCGGCTAGAGATTTGTGGGTTTGGGTTGGGTGTGGGTCCCGGTTGTTGAGATGGGCGTTGAGATGGGTGTGTAGTTAAGCTGAATGGTGCAAACTTGTCAACTTTGAGGAGCTGCCGTGTAGTTGTTAATGAAACGCCAACCTAACTGGCGCCAACAACTGAAAATATCATTACTCAACCGCTTCCAAATGCACAGTTTGTTAAATCGTTGCGCAAAAATGATCCTGACAAAGTTATCTTCCAAACAGCTTATAACAAAGGGGGTGGAACTTCGATTTACAGGAAAACAAGGACATAATTTGTCTTTTGAAGAATATGACCAACATCTCAAGAGAGGAGGTGATACAGCAAAACAAATGGTTTCGATGTCAGTAGAATGTTAGATTCGCCCCTATATGAATCTTATCATGTCTCTCAAGGAAACTGTATCCACCTCCAGGACCAAAAGCATACTAACCTCTATTTTCGCTCAAGGTTTGCTGCAACGATTTTCCAGAAACAGTACCATCGAACTTGTCATTATGTATCACATCAAGATCAAAGGCTGTCACGTTTAAGAGAATAATTCACCCAAAAGGGCATTAAACTCATTACTTCTCATCTCAAGTCCTTCGTTCTAGAGGGAATAAACCAGCTATGCGAGAAGTCCTAGTTTGGTCATCTGATGTAGATATCCCACAGCTTGTGGTCATCTTGTAACCAACGGCGCATTATCAGTAAGGCTGACTAGGCTGCAGCTTAGGGGCCTCGCGGGAACTAGGAGGTTTGTTTTGCTGAGGCATTGTTAGAACCTCTCTACCGTTGATTAAAGACACTTTGTGCCGTAGAGATATATATATATTCGAGACTCCCGCAATTTCATCAAATCTCCCGTACTCTCACAGATATGCCGAGATTCGAACTCAGGTGGTAGTGATCTGTTGCCCAATGTGCTACCAACGAGAGCACGGAGGCGCCAACAAAGTTCAATTAAAGGATATAACTCTCTCATATGATATCCCGAGCCTCCAAAACTGTGTTATATGAGTGCATTATCATATTGAAAATGTGTGTAGTGAACGATAATAATTATTTATTGAATGCCTTTTCTTCTAATTTTAACATAATGCCAGTAATAATAATAATAATAATAATAATAGTATTTGATATAGCGCCTTATTCAACTGAAATTGCTCTAAGGCGCTTAACATTTAAAACACAATTAAAACATATTCTGAGCTCATTTAGATCAAATACATTTCATAGATAATAAACTGGTTTAATATTATAAATACCCCCAATTTAAATCAATAGGTTTTAGGAACCTTACAAAATATGTCTTTACTTGCTGCGAGTTTAATGTGGTTTGGCAACTTGTTCCACAGCCGGGGGGCTGATGCGCGGAAGGATTTCTCTCCGTACGTTGCTGAATAGGACTCAGATCGGAGCATTCTCACTGGTATATATTTTTCGATCAGATCGCTTAAATACAGTGGTGCTGTGTTGATCCACTCAGTACGTTGAATGTATGAAACAGGATCTTGTACTATGATCTGGAACGTACAGGAAGCCAGTGCAGCTGGAACAAAACTGGTGTTATATATTCCCTTTTTGCGAGTGCGTGTCACCAGACGTGCAGCACAGTTCTGTACTCGCTGTAGGCGGTTTGTCAGAGAGAGGGGGATATTATATAACAATGCATTGCCATAGTCCAGTCGCGAAATAATAATGGCTTGGACTAAAGTATTGCATGTCTTATCATTTATGTACCACCGCATAGTGCATACATGTACCTTCCGGGTAATACGAGCCACATGGATTTGTGGTAATATGAGCATATACTGATATTACCTGTGAGTGGTTAATATTGGATCTATGTATTAAATGTTTACAATGCTTAAAACAAAAGTCATTTCCTACAATATATGGTCCCTATTTGTGATAAGTATTTGATATAATTAAGTATGTTTATCTCGTTAGCGGAGAACAATAATTGATAATGGCATTTCTGGAGAAAAAACCCTAAAAGAACAAGAAATGAAGCTTGGCTAATTTAAGCTTCTATATATGGAACATTATGTTAAATATGGCTAATAACAAATGCTCAAGTTTAATAATGGCCTTTTGTGTCGTTGTAAATTCAATATTTTGGGAGCTATTTGTTATGTTACAGAAGATGCCAAAGTTTATGAAGCAGCATATCTCTGGCAAACGGACACACGAAGCTCTCTGGGCAGTCGTGAGAGATGTAGAGATGTAAAGATGTATAACACATCAGAGAGACAACCTATCACTGCAAATGGTTTCCCCCGGCAGGCACTTGGGCGCTACTTGAAGAAACTACGCAGGAGTTAGGAAATCTCCCCTGGGCGCTTAACGGTTCTCAGACCTGATCAAGAGGAGGAACGTATCACGGATAGGGAAAATAGAACGTATGGGTTACACTTAATTGGTGTACGCCAGCTTGTATTC
>JAODUP010000121.1:167500-240000 GCA_025642065.1 Paralvinella palmiformis
ATACATACAACATACATACATACAACATACATACATATATACAACATACATACATACAAACAACATACATATATACATACATACAACATACATACATACAATATACATATATACATATATACAACATACAACATACATACATACAATATACATATATCATACAACTTATATATATATACCTACATACATACATACATACATACATACATACATACATACATACATACATACATACATACATACATACATACATACCGGTATATGCATACAAATAACGAAATAACATTTATGATGTAGAAACTTAATCAGTCAATCTGTCAGTATCAGTGAGTCAGTCAATCAGTCAGTCAATCAGTCAGTCTGTCAGTAAGTCAGTCAGTCAGTCAGTCATACAGTTTATCTGCCACTAGACCGGTAAATTTAACATATCGGAGATTAATCTTCTCTTTAATAACAAAAACGAAACGAAAGCGAGAGATTTCTGAAAACTTTCTGTCGTCATCCGATGACTCATCGAATGATAATCGTGATGACCTTCTATCTATCACACTCCTTCTGTGGCCGTAGAACGTCACTGTCGGTGTATCGTCGGCATGTCCATGTACACGAACGTACCGGGTTGTCGTTTGTTTGCTGACACTTATCATCCGGGGCACAGATAGCTAGCTGGTCGGCGTCCTTAGTTACGCCAATAGAGAAGATGACAATTATAGATAAAGGTTATGTTAGAAGAACAGTCGACTTGACAACGAAGTGCTAGACAACATCAACAAAACGATACTACACTTTCATCAACAACAACTAGTGATCTATAAGCGAAAAACGTCCGCTATTTACCGTCAGAAGACTACAAGAAACGCGCAAATTATCATCAGCGACCGGGCCACATCCGAGCCACATCCGGGTCACATCCGAGCCACATCCGAGCCACATTCGGGAAAATCGTACCTTGGACGAGATGGGCAAGTTAGAATCGCCGATGGACAAGGCATTCGTTGCCATGAGCATAATAACCTGGGTACGTATGGATCTGTGTGTTAATCGAGGGCGTTGTGTAGTCATTAGATACCCTTCCCGCTCATCTCAGCCACAAATGCGCGTAAAGGTAATTCTTTTTTTAAATCGAAAATTCTGGTTTTCAAAAAGAATTGCAGATGACTTTTCATTCGATTAGTTTGTTCCGTCGTCAAATTTGTGGTGAAAAGTGAAGTTTTTTCCCTTCAAAATACGTTTCAGGCCATCACTGATTGGTGAAACATCCGGAACGTAAATACGAGGGTAAATCACTTCGGTAGGCATTATTGCGTCGGAATCCTTAAACCAAATCGGAGACATTTAGAAACGGATGCAGAGCAGATTTTTGTCAGGAGAAATAAAAATGAAACTAATTTTCATTCCGGATGACGATTTGTAGGCGGATAATAAATTACTTGAAACATATAGCGTTTTTTATTTGTTTTCTTTAGACAGTGTCCGTGAAGCCTTACTTTCTTTATTCATTTGATGCGGATTAATTCTTGATTGCGGCGTAGGATAGAATCCGGTGTATCACCAGAATAATCATATAACTCTTCAATTTCTTAAGGACAGCTCATCAACCATCTCGACGCTCTCTGATCGTCTTATCTCAATCTCATCCCATCGTTCGAACCAAATCCATATAATTGCGTCGCCATTATTCAGGTCGTAATAAGAGGAGAATTGCTCCAAGATTTTAACTTCGTTGTTGACATGTCATCACCATCGCGTCATCCAGAAGGACACTTTAAATGGTAGCTTCTAATCGTTGTTTATCAGATAACTGATCAATATGATATACAATCGATCAGTGGACAGCTCGTCATAGAGATTAGACCTCGACTGAAGAACAAAGTCACGTTTGTGTACAGCCATAAAAAACGTCTGGGATTATAAAGTATAAATTATAACGTTGTCAATCAGTTCTGTGCACATTGTAACTTGTACATTTTATGGTTACCACTAAAAGTTGTCAATTGATGCGTTATTTTCATTTGAGAGAAAAATGTTCTAAATTAGTAATGTTAATTAAATATGGTCTAAGAGCTAGTGTAGGTACAGCCGTAATCTGCTTTTTCTCCATCATAGCTCTTGTAGAAGACATTTCGTGGCGTGCAAAAATTGTTACTAGTATAATTTTCATAAATTTCCGCGTTCCCGTATATAACTATGTTGGTGCACCTGTTTGCGTGTGAGTGAGAAAATAAACTCGGAAAATAATTACTGATGTATGTGCTCTTTTCTGAGCCATGCGATTATTTTTAATTTGTACATTATAATGTATAACAGCTAGTTCTGATTCACATAAACATTTATTCGCCCATTTTATCAAACACTGAGATCTTGTATGCAAATACATTTACAGTTCAACTTCGATTTTAGGCACCAGTCGCAAGGTGACTAGTATAAATCCAAGTGCCTCTGTATTTCGAAACAGAGTATCAAAAGTACCGCATAATACAAATATGTACAACAGCTGAACACTTGGTCTACTGTCAGATCCCGCTCTAATACAATGATTTTAAACATTAGCTAAACAAAGTACAGATTATAGCCTCAAAATCCTCAAGATACTCACAAAAATACAGAATTTTTGTTGAGCTTTTGACATTTTGTCTAGCTTTTTATGCGCACTGTACTGTTTTAAAATGGCTTGTGTGATCAATGTTTATGTGTAGTTTTGAAATGGCATATACTTGATATGTTTTCAGTTTCTTTTTGTCGCGACCCAAGGTACTATTTTGCTACGCATCTTTGTGAGGCTTTCTGATGTAACCTTTTAACAAGGGCCTCTATTATCTATCTATAGCCAATTAGCTGGTAATAGGCTCTTCCGATTGCTGTTGTATTTAATTGTGATGGTTTAGATCTGAAGCGTGAATCTAAAGGCACACACGTAGGTCTTATTATTGAACCAAATGTTTTAGTAATATAATGCCGGAAGCGTCTTGTACTCAGTGTCAATTCTGTTTTAAATAATTGCATATATTGTTCTCATAATGTTAAATATACCTTTTTTTAAATCATATTGCACTTCTTTTTACTATCGTTTATTGTGGGATGTAACAGGTCACTACATTTCGAGATTTTATGTATCGTGGAGAAAATCCATAAGAAAAATATTTGATCTTCCATAAATAACTTATTGTATTTTATTACCGGTGACTGACGAAAGTCATCCCATCGAATGTAAAGTTTTATGTCGCATTTTAACATCTATATGCAATTCACTATCTATAGTGAAAATATGTACCTGTGTTTGTTAATGAATCTCGTTACCGGAGACAGTAGATCTGTATTATCTAAAACTTTTAATTATATGCTATATAAATATAGTTTATTTTATACAGAAATGGCTCGTAATAGATGTAAACAAAGTATTGTTGTTTTAGTTTTGATGATGAGGTTCTATATAGAGGTGTTTCTGCACAAGGGAGACCCCCCAGTTATTATTATTATTATTATTATTATTATTATTATTATTATTATTATTACTATTATAAAATATGGGTCATTAATTACCGTGTACTGTATATAGTAGTTACCTCCCTCGCCAAAAATACCCACACTAAACGTCAAGAATCCGTTAATTTAATAACGGATTCTCCGGATCTGAATGTACTTAATACCGTAGTCTGTATAAAGATTATCGACTAGGCTCCATCGCGAGCTCCATTACCTTAGGAACACGGGTTCGGCGCCAGTTTGTGGCCGGCAGAAGGAATCTGAATTTCAAGTTTGCAGAGTCGTCGGCTAACAACGTTAATTATTACCGCCACGTAAGCGTATTAAATGTGGGAGATAAAAGCTACTCTAAGGACGTAAAATACTCCAGTAATCACCATCTTTATAATATTCCAGTTACATTTTTCAATCTTTCCGTCATTTATTGGGTGAGGTTAGGTTAAATAGTATAGCCATCTAATATATATATATATATATATATATATATATATATATATATATATATATATATATATATATGAATTATAAATAGACAATAAGTGTTCATCAGTTTTTATATTATCCTCCTTTTATCAATATAGATCATGATAACAAAGTAAAACTAACCGACTCCTTCAAGCTAAAGGTCACAGTTCAGTATCTCGAGCGGTTGAAAGAATCATTTTGAAAATGTCAACTCAATGTTTGTTTCAGGGATCCAGTAACTGTACGGTGGCGAATCCAAATGGAAGGAGGTGGGCCGTATATAAATTACTATGAATATTACAAATAAACCTTACGTGCTATTATTATTACTATTGTTATTGTTCTTCTGTATTTTCCAGATTGCAGGTGGCGCCGTATTAGCTATAGGTATTGTGCTGTTACTGGACGAGAATACCTTCGACCATGTGAAAATGTTGGAAACAGATTACACCACTCCATTGATATGGCAAGCCGCTGTCATGATGGTGGTGGTAGTCGGAGGTTATACATTCTTAATTGGCTTCGTCGGCTGGATAGGACATTTGTTTGATAACAAACAGACCATGCTGGCTGTAAGTGTTTCAGATCGTTTCAAGTGCAGTCATGATCCGGAGATTTCGGGACGCCTTAAGAAATGGGCGTTTCATATATTTCCTATCACTTCATGGCAACATTTTAAAACAGGAAATATAAATATAGATTTAATCTTCTGCAAAAAACAACAATAACAACAACAATAATAATAACAACAACAAATCATATCCAAATATTAAAATTTTAGCAATATTTTGAAAGAATCAAATTAGCGAAAAATATAAAAATGATATGCCGACCAACGAATAATGTCATATGACTGATAAACCAAAACAAAATGTCGATGTTACAACATTTCTCGCTGTATATGACTCCAACAACTGTTCTGGATCATATATTTACCCCCCAAAAAAGAGCTCACATCCGTCTGAATGATGGTTTCTGCGACCTGTTGGTCTGGAAACAGTCTCCGGGGAGAGGACAATGGGTTTCCATCAGATGAAGGATGATGATGATGATGATGATTGATATCTTACGGCCACTTTTGTGCACAATGTGAAATGGGAGGCTAAGGCAACCTCCAAAAATAATGAAGTGAAGTCAACTATGAAGGAGTATATATATATATATATATATATATATATATATATATATATATATATATATATATATATATATATATATATATATATATATATATATTGTCAACACCGATCAACTTTTAACGTTGTATTGATAAAGCCAGATGTGTCATCTAAACTATTGTCCTTCTGAAATAGGACACTGCGGTCAATAATTAACAGGTGCCTAACAGAAGGCAGATGCGCACCCCTTTAAAGAAGAGAACCATAAATTTCGTTAACGTCACGTGTACGACAATTGGCCAAGAATTTATTAGCGTGCTATCTTTTACAAATGTTTTACATCTGGTCGACATATGTAAATAGGTTTAAATATATGTGATGTAAACATGTTTGTTTCATTTACGACGACGACGACGACGACCATGATGATGATGATGATAAACATTAATATGGTGATAAATGTAATAATCATAATAATGATGATGATCATCATCATCATCGTTATCATTATTAATGATAACACTGTACCATCCTGTAGAGATGTTCTATTTTCATTTGTCCACAAAATGGAGACTATAACATCATCAAACAGATAGCATATTTCCTATATCCATCTTCTTATCTTATCTTATCTTATCTTATAGTATATCGTCCTGGGATCCATTGCCGCTGCAGCTCTACTCAGTTCCGGTCTACTGGCGACTGTATTCAAACTGGATGTAAGTAATAGATAGTCCCATCAACGTCATACACGGGATAATCTTCACCCGCCCCAAACCACACCACACCATCCCACACCACACCACACACAATTATCTCACCCCACATCACCCTACACCACACAACCCCATGTTATCCACCACATCCCACACCACCCTATATCATCCTGCACCAGACAACCCCGCACGACACCACCCTTGTCACTCCCACATCACCCCAGACCACCCAATACAATAAAACCCGACACCACATCAAGCAATAACGCCCCACGTACTGCATCACGCCCCCACACCACTCGATATCGCGCCGCACCAACCCACACTACACCAACCCACGTAACACGCAGCACCCCACCCCACGCCATATCATCTCACCCACCCCACCTCTCTCAAACTCTCTAAAAAATGCTCTTCCGGATTTTTCCGGCTCAGACCTCGCTGGAACGTTTCTTCCGACTTATGGCAAATGTCTACCTAACAAAATAAAATTACATGCCTAGAATAATACCACGGGGGTAGTTGATAAAATGTATTAACGTCATGGCTAGCTAGCGAAATAATGCCAACAAATGCCATGATTGGTATACACATAAACAAATACACAACCAACATAAATATGCGTAGATGAAAAATGTGTTGTTTACCTTTTTTTGTTTTCTATTCAGGTGAGTTCTGATGAGTCGACTACAACGTTTAAAAACAATTTTTTTCTCAACAGTAATTATTCGGATGCATATCAAACCCAGGTAAGGTGACAGATGTTACTTAAATAGACATATATAAAAAAAAACGATTCAACTTAATTTACAACTAACCCATAACAATTAGGTGTACTATTGGTTAGAGATGATATAAAATAGATCAGTTATCATCTTGTTGTACTTCATTGTTACGTGTGTGTCGTTTACTAACCAACTGCTCGTCGGTGTTAATGCATTTCACTTAATGAGCATTACGCTAATTAGTGATAAGTTATTACAACAGAACGTTATAAAATATTTATAAAAAAAGAATAATTTGTTGGAACTAACTGGTGAAGAAATTGATGATGTTGATGGTGCTGATAAAGTTGATGATGTTGATGATGATGGCGAATACGGAAATGCAGCTGTAACTTTTCTTTCTCCAGTATGAATGCTGCGGGATTACGGGTCCAGAAGATTGGCTGAATATGGTACGTTAAAGAGGAAAATTTCGACTAAATTACGGCACTTGACCGTTTTGTACGGGACTCGTCTGATGTTTATTCCAGTACTTTATAGAAAACGATACTTCTTGCTGATGAAAGTTTTGCACTCTAAGTCGATTTTCCTTTCTTTAACTCATAGACGACCACCCTTCCACAGAGCTGTTGTTCAGATAATAGCACGGCGGTGTGTGTAGTGGATAAAGCCTTTGCAGAGGTGAGTCGATGAGAAAAGGCAGAAGATACACTACAACTAGGTCAAGTTAATGTATTCAATATGGCCGTTGTAATCGTTAGCTCTAAGCAGACAGCTCATATCATTGACCTAAAAGGTCAATGGCTTATATATATATATATATATATATATATATATATATATATATATAAGAGAGAGAGAGAGAGAGAGAGAGAGAGAGAGAGAGACGCGCCATTTTGGATTTTGATATCTCAGATAGTGGCAATTGCCAAATAATCAAAAGTTTTTTTAATGAAAACAATTAGATAATACTTCATAAGTTCATTTATAGTCTACACCTCAACAATATAGATCAATATAGGCCTACCCAGCTGAGAACAGAGAATATACATCGAATATTAACAATGTTAGATATAGAGAAATTAACAGTAAAATACTTTTGTGGCAAACGTTGACAGTTGTTATGCTTGCAATTTGTTAGATCTAGAACTATTGAATTTGCAAGTGATCTGTCAAAAGTCTCATTACACAAACCTTAGTCGCGAATGGGCACAGTGATTTATTAAAACTGGCACTTACACAAACCAGAATGTGAATTTAGTTCTGATCTGCTGTAAGATGATCAATTACGATTTCAAATTTAAGTGAACAGAACATTTTTATTTCTCGCAGCCGTTCATATGAATAGTTGCCAAAAATATTCACTGCAGCCATTATTACACAAATAGTATAAATACTATCACGGTGCATGTTAAATTAAAATGTCCACAATATGGTTGCATATCATATATGAAACAAATACGAAAACAAGTTATGCAAGTAATTAATGATACAGAGATAACATTCATAAGACAAATAAAATTTAATAAGATTTTGTCTGAAACAAATATAGATCTAGATAGATCTTGGGCCTACTGCTTGGCTGACATTGTTAACCTGAAACATCTAGATATCTCTTAGTGATCACAGCTCATCACACTAATTCCAAATTCATGATGATTCAGTTTTGATCAGACCCCTTATTTGCAGTAAGTTAGGCTTAAGAATATTGATTTTCTTGAGGTCATGTAAGAAGTACAGGTGGGCGTCGCCGGGGGTCATGTCAAGTTGGGGCGTGTCTACTTCATATCGTTATGCTTGTTTTAAAAATATCCTTTATTTTCGTGGATACAAAGGTATCCAACTACATGCGTCATTGTACTCGTTGTGTTTCAGATTGGGGATTTCTTATCTGGATATTCTGATCGGGGAGGGATAAGTCTGGTATTAAAACTTGTTTCATCTGTTTGTAATCGTTTCCATGTTTTGACCTTTTCGGGATCTGTGAAGCTATGACTTGAAAGCCTTGATAACTCGTCTCAGTACCACCCTATCCGGAAGGCTAGGCCAAGCAGCTACAGTATTCTCTGTGAATTCATTTGATCTCAGTTTATAAGACTTTTGGGGCTTCTGCTTCAATACGTTGTTTCTAATTGGTTAATGGTGGCTTAAATAATTTAATCCACGATCTTATAATTATGTTATGGATCGTATATTTCAATTTAGACCTGGAATCTTCTTCAAAGTGTTATTTGCCTATTCATGATCTAGAAGTATTATGGCCCTGAATTATCATATGGTTTGACCAAGGTCACCTTCTTCCTTGTGTATTTATCAAATGGCAATCGGCTATATTTTCTGATCCTCATAACCTTCCCCAGTATCATTCTATCTAAACTCAGGTAAGCTATGCAATTGTGTGTGTGTGTGTGTGGGGGGGGTATTTTCTTTCCGATACTGCCTGATCCCGATTTAATTGGTCATTACGACGTTCATCATTTTGCATTTCTCTGAATGGAATATTATTCCCGCGACTTGTTGAGGTGTTCGTGTATAGTTTATGTTGGCTGTCCCCGGAAGATGCCTTCCAGAAATAGTTTTGTATTATCATCATCATCATCATCATCATCAAATTTAGGCACGTTGTTTATGAATGGTACAAACAAGATTGACGACAGTGTCCTTCCTTCTGGTATTTCATCCCTCCCTCCCTCCCCCATATATCCATCCATCCATACATACATACATACATCCATCCATCCATATATACATATATAGTATATATGTATATATTATATACATACATACATACATACATACATACATACATTCACCCATCCATCCATCCATCCATTCGTCCACACATCCATCCATCCATTGTAGGCTAGTTTGATGTTTATCCCCCCCCCCTCCCGCCATACCCATCTTAATCCATTTCCCTAACAATCCATATTTCTCTCGGATCCCGAGTTCTCCTTAAGAACAATAATCGGTGATTATTATACGAAGTCCGTTACCATTAGGAAATGGATTGTGGTAGATCTACTGGATTGACAGATCCTTATATTAGCTGATTTGTATCATCATGTGACCTTTCAGTTGAACCTTGTTCATGGACGCCATTTTCCATGTCTCATTAACTGTTATCTATCGTTCTCCCACTTCCTCTCTTGGTACCCAATTTTCAGCGATGAGTTATATTTAATTTTAAGACGCTGATTGATCTATTTACTGTTATTGTTTCTTTCAGCATCCCGCGTTGGCTACCAACTGGATTATTGTTTAGAGATTTGTATAATAAACTAGTCAGCTAACTAGTCTGCCCAATTTCTCTTCCAAATTATATATATATATATATATATATATATATCTTTGTCCAATTTTTTTCCCAAACACCAGTGAAGGATGTTTCATGCAAAATCTGCCCTTTGTTGTTCCATGCTATCCGAGCGTTGTCGTCCTTCAGATTATAAACAACGGCCAACTATCCCGTTGCTTATGTTTTAACCTATCACCCAACGTAACTTCGGAATCGTTTTCAGTGATGTTTGGAACAGTAGGAGAAATTACTCTCTTTGTCTTTCTGTGGTCTTTCTTTTAGTCGCAGTTTGGAGTTTGTGACGGTTATTTTTGTTTATTTACTGTACACCAGTTTTTGGTACGTTCTTTATTCGTCATGCGCAGGTTTAAACATTGAGATTCGTTTCCAAATCTTTTATAGGGATGTTATACGGCAATGAAAAGTGCTGTAGACTTTGATACAGCCTTGATAATGGGACTCTCATTCGGCGTGTTTGCCACACAGGTATGTATGTGTGTGTATATATATATATATATATATATATATACACGAATTTTCTTGCATCACCATGTGTTTTAAGATGCACACACATACACATGAACACACACGCCCCCCATATATATATATATATATATATATGGTACTCAGAGCACCAAGACCCAAACATCCACAAAAACCTACATCCCCATGATTCTATACATACACAAACCCCAAAATACAATAACTTAAAGATACATAATCCCGCACGTCTACAAGCCGAACGAACCAATATCCAGATGGTTGATGTACAATGTTCCATATTGCAGCTCTGTGGCACGGCGATAGGTGGCGTGCTGTTCGGACAAATGGACAACCGCGTCACGCCAGCAGCGTGATGCCACTAACTCCTGGCTATATGATGGGATCGTATCCGGACACGATATCTGAACTGGCTAAATCAGCGACCAACACGCTATCAGGCTGATAGTGTTTACACTTGGTATTCCGTCAAAACTGTCTGCCTCTCCGAGTGTGTGCGCGCATGTCTTTGTTTGTTTGTCTTAAAACTGATGTAAATATTGTATGCAGTATCTCTCTGGTGATGCGGTTTGTTGACAGAGATGAAACTCTGATATTTGGATGCATCTGCGTTAACATTTAATATGCGATTATGTGAACTCCGATATAAACTAATACAATTTATAATTATATATATATATATATATATAATGTGTGCTTGTTTCTGTGTTTATGGAATTTTGTGATTTGAGAAATTTAAGATTATTAATATAATTATAATATATGTTTATTAACCTTTCTTAAAGAAAGTCCTGAAGATGGTAAGATTTGTAATGCAATTTTAACTGATAACATTTACAGCATAGCTATTGATTAATAGCATATACTTATATTTGTATACGAGAAAATGTCTCCACATATATGTGTTATAAGATGCTTTCTGTGATTTAAAAATACGTTAATCAGTTTGAAAATAAACCAGAATATAGCATTCTTCTATTGTCTGCAAGGTTGGGGAGGGGGGGGGGTCATGAACCGTGCTGAAAAACAGATGACGCGTCTATTTAGAACACGAGTACCCATACATAGACATAACATATCAAATATGAATCGTACAGAGATTCGTCTTGTATTCAGCTATCTCAACTTCACCTACTCAGATCCATGGGATAGGTTGGTAAATGTGTACAAAGTTGAAGCAGATTACTGTACTGCCTGGTGTATGTACGCGTGCGTGTGTGTGCCAGTATTAGGACAATCGATGGACAGCTGCTGGTTATGTAAAATGACACTGTATAGTTAATTAATTTTACTAGAATCATGGCGTAAAGTGGAATATACATAATCATATTTATTATTAAATATAATTACAACAAATATAACATCATGCAGTTTGCTTTAAGCTCGGCAAGTGATGATCGAGTACCTAATGCGAACACACAAAAAAAAATACATTCTGTCACAGGTACACTAATTGTATAAATATTCATGGGATGTAAATTAATTTACCTTACAGAAACACGCAGTATATCTGACTCTTATTGGAATAACGGAATTGACATTCGTCATCCGAAGGCGAAGAGCAACGACAGAAACTGTCTTAAGTTTTCTCACTCTAACCTAAATATCAACGGGTCAGGACCAATGTCAACAACACTAATATTTACCTATCCAGATATCAACAACAACGAAAACAATACAAATTTAGAAGAACACAAAATATAAACAGTCTTGATATGGATGCTTTTACGTCAGCACAGAAAAATAACCCCTCCCCCACGAAAAAAACCATACAAGTACAGTACCATCATAACATTATAATGACAATGGATAGGGATCAATCTTCTTGCATTGTGATTTTTCTTCTTGCAAATAAATAAACAAAGAAAAATAAATACTTATATGATATTTTACAAAGCAGTGTTCCAGCACAATAATTTAAATACAGATACAGCTTAGGGCCTACAACAATCTGCAGAAGCCTCACAAAATTATTTGTCTTTTTACAAATACTGAATAAATAATATTATACTTACTAGGTAATCAAAATTTGGCCGAAGACCAAGAATTAAATTATACATATGCGAATGCATATGATATGTTTTGTTTTTTTGTTGTCACATGATCTATGTATAAATAAATGAGTAATATTTTAGGCCTACGTTTACAGATTTATAATGAAGAGAAAAAGACTACCTCTTAACGAGGGACCATTAAGATTTATATACGTCAGGCCGTCATCGAGTCCTAATCTAGCATTGCGCAAATAATTATGATGTGATTTAAAACAAAAATTCTCACATCACAGCGTACACAGTGTGAGATTCATGACACAGAATGTCTTATGAAATTAATTAAATTCCCATGGAAATCTGAATATTAATACAGTCAAAAGACGGTCAATGAATAATGGTTAGCATAGTGTAAAGATCAATAGGACTCTTAATTACTAATGAATAATGACATTAAAAAACAAACGTGTGTCACACATTATTATAAACAGTTATCACAAATATCAAGATTTAACTTGGTACTCATTCGGATATTAATAGTTAATATGACAAAAGGAATATTCATAGCAAAAGGTTACTGATTACGAACTACTACCTTGTTATGGAAGCCAAATAAATGTAGTATACAGGCGTATAAACACAATATAGGGACTGATAACTAAATTTTTTGTTTATCAATGACACCACCAAAGGCATGAACCATTTAACATTAATACCATGTGGTACTGTATACAAGTATTGCACTTTGGTTTGATGGAGTAATGAATACTACCTGTTAGTCCATCCACAAGAAGCATTTATGTCAGTTAAAACTCTTAAATTAGGTAGCACCTAAGTGTACAACCATCTTTTGGAAAAGAATTCATTGTCCATTACTTCTTGAATATATATATATATATATATATATCTGTCTAGCTTCAATTATTTTCAAGCCTAGCACACCTGTAGACAGACTTAAAGTAAACCTTTAGTCAAATTTTCAAGTAAACCAAAATTATGACTTTCTCCCACTGTACATATTGACACAGAGACAATATAGAGTAGAAAACTTTCCATAGGACCACCAACTTGAAGAGAAAACATTTCAAAAAGAAAACATTAAAATATGCCTACTTCAGAACATTAGCATTGTCTGGTTGCTAACCTACAATATCTGCATAGCAACTATCTGAGATTAATGCTCTTTAGAACAGACTTGACAGGAAATACATTAAAACAAAGCACTCATTAGTTTAGGTGATCTGCCTTTCTATGTGATAATGGCCAGGAAGCAGTGTTTATAAGTTCACTCCCATTCTAGAGTTTGATGCAGACAGCACATTCATTGATACACATTTCCACGTTTCTTCCCGCCTCCCCAGCCACCACTCTTGTTTACATCCGGACTGCGCCATGACATCTTCTCTGGTCGTGTGGATGGTGCTGAACCCGACTTAATTGGAGGAAAGCGGTCACCTGACAAGTATATGTTAATTTTATCATTTGATCGATCATATCCATTGAAAGGATAACTTCCTAAGTGAGTGGGTGTGTCAAGAAGATATTTAGTTCAATTTAAATCAATATTTCATCAAACAATCAGCCAATCAATCAAACTCTCTATTTACCAGCTGAGTCAGTACGTGGTAGTGACATTCGCCGTGACCTCACCGTCTCCGACATCTGTGACACATCATCAACAGACTGGAGCTCCATAGACATTGGACTTCCCTGGAAAACAATTACTGATAAGATCAGAACAACATCGATGACCTTTACCTTAAAAAAAGTATACGCTGTATTTAGTAAAACCACAAAATCTAAAACTTAAAGCTTAGAATAACAATTTTATTAAATCCAAAATTTATTCTAATATGAAGTAACTACCATATATACTTGTGTATAGGCCGCACTCGTGTATAAGCTGCACCAGGTTTTAGGGCAATAACCCCCCCTACAGTCGAACCCGTGTATAAGCCGCACTAAAATCAACAAATTTATTCTAAACCCAAAAATTCGTCATCATCACATATTTTCATTGAACATTTATTCTATTTGTTCATTTGTCAGCATGTCATCGTACACCTCGTCACCTTCTTCGTCAGAGTCATCATCTTCCGTGCCATCTAGATCTAAATCATTGCTGACAGCTAGAGCACTTGTTGAAAGATTTAGAAATGATGGCAGGGTCGATAGAATCCCAGGCCGTTTTCACCCACTGTGTGACGATAGGTAACAACGGCCTCTTCAGATCGTCTGCTGCTGTGCCTTCGTTTCCGTAATGCTGTTTGAAGTAGTTTATTAGTGGTTCCCATGTATGTGCCAGCTTTGGGAGTAATTAACACATTGTTTGCTGTAATTGTTTTCCTTTGATGTGGATTCTATTGTCATTATTGCGTGGCCTCACTTACACCCTCACTCATTTCAATTGTAACAACATGTCTTAGACTTAGATAAACCAATTATATACATTCCAAAATTAACATCTGCCTCTAATAGTTTATGGAGGCTCCCTTTTTGGTCATTGTGAGGCCATTTTCGTATCGCAGACGATTTGGACCTACACCTTTGTGGTCATGTCACTAATTAGAAAATCGGATTAAACAATCATGGCGGTTATCACAATTAAGTTTGGCTTCGAAAGACAACAGCAAAAAGACACCTAATTAATTATTGTTCATATATTCATTTTTAATGTTGAAAAACAATATTATCGTATTTCCCGCTAAATTATGCCAAATGTTACTTTCCCTTTTAATCTGACCTGTGTATAGGCTACACCCGCTTTTGGTGGCGATTTCGTGGTATCAAAAGTGTGGCCTATACACGAGTATATACGGTACTTCTAGCTAAATCTCGCATGCCACTTGACTGTGATTATCATTGCACAAAAAATTAGTTATAGAAATAATGTTTTTTTTTAATTACAAGTCAGAAATATCGGTCTACTGAAATTTTCTATTAATTAGAATTAATGAAAAGAAGCTATTTATTCATATTTACATGTGTCAGTGTGTGCGTGTCAGTGTGTGTATTTCACGTTTAGGTGCTACTAGCAATTTGTTAGTACAATATATTATTTCTGGTCTGTTTTACTGTCATTGTGCTAGATGGACGAAGGCAATTAATTTCCACATTTTACTTCACTGTATTGTTACTATTGTATCATATATATATATATATATATATATATACACAGCATTTTATATTCAGAAATAAATTGATTGAATTTCAAATGTTGTACATCTATTTAAACCGGACATTCAGAAATAAAGCGCTGCCCAAGAGTAGAAAAGAAAGATTATCCATAGATTAACTCGTGGACACTTGCTATCTAAGTATAATTGAACTAGAGTCAAATCGTATGTGTTAGTAATATTATTATAATATGAATATTATTTTAGCCAAATGAAGATGGCTTCACTACATATCCTACATCAGTAATATTACTGACAGCATAGTCTAGGCTAATATACATCAGCCTTACACTAGTTGTAAACTCTATCAGATCCAAATGGTCAGTTTTGTCCTCTCTGGATCTCAAAGTCTCCTGATGACCACTTACCTGGATCAGGTACAGATTATGCAGTTGTACAGTTGAACAAAAATAGAATTTGATAAAATATCAGTCTTAATTAGCCAGTTTATATTACATATCGTGGAATACTCATGAGCCAAGTGATCCCTTAAGTGAAATAATCAAGATAATTTTTCCATTCCACGACAAGTTCAGTGCCATTTTGTATAAATGAAACTATGTTTCAACCCTTCACTTCATATCATGTGATAGGATGGAAAATAATAAAATTTCTGTATTAGGTATAAGATAAATTGCAATTAGATTTTAAGGAGATTGCTCTCAAAAATCAATAAATTAACAAGCAAACCCACAAATCATGGTAATTAGTCAAACCGTTAGCTATGAGAGATTGTTATGAAGGCTGGGTAAACATTTGAGAGAAAATTAAATATGACTTGGTGTTACTTACTGTAAGTAATGCTCTCCCACCAGCCAGCACATTAGGATCCATTCTCGGAAGATTACCATCATTGTTGTACAAATTTATCGGCATTCGCTTGTTACTCAACCTGAAAAATTATTAACGACATAATTATGTGTAATACGATCTGACTCTGCTACTGCATGATCTGGTATACAGTGGATATAATGTGTTGGAGTGGATGATTGCTCCCGACTATTTGTACTGAACACAAGTTACATCTTTTGCTGATTTGCTGAATCAGACTCCACTGAAAATCCTTGAATACCATAATAATTCCATTGACATGATTAACAAAAATTCAGACGGTGTTTTAACACTTTGTATTTGTCACAAACAAAAACGTTATCAATGATCACTAATTTAACCCATTTTGTCCAGTAATTCAGGTAAGTTGGAGAAATTAATGTTTACTAATTTATTTGCTTACTTGAACAAACACAATTGCTGAGGTGGATGGTTTTGTCTGTTCCTTTGAAAATAGCCCACAAAAGGTTATATCATTCTGTACCCAATCCCTTCCACCAATTATGCATACACAGAATTAAATCCTTTGAAGTCAAAAATTACTCCCTGCAGTCCATTTATAACACTGTCCATGACCTATGAACCCCAGTCACCAAATCATTGCCGGGACTAGATCATATGCATTTGTTAGAACAGAATTTATTATGTTTTCCATTTTTTTCAATGTTACAAATTTCCATTGTTATAATTTATATAACGACCATCAATTACATGAAAATATATACATTATATATGACTAGAGTAGGTTTTGTTTATACAGATATTAATAATATATCAATATTTTGTACCCCCCCAGGGCTTTAGCCGCATAGGTCTTTACTCCTTAGTTACTTTGGCCCATTAGTGTGACTTTGGTGATTGTGAGTGTAAAATAAACAAAATAAAATAAAAATATATATCTACATGTATATATTATGGCTTTAATCAGTGGCTACTTTTCTTTGTTTAAAAAAAAATTCTCTTTATCCACTATCTGTCATGATCCCTTGATCAGAAAGATAAATGGGAACAGACCAGAGTGTAATAACATAAGGGGAGTTTCTTAGTTCCAGTGAGTGTGTCCTTAATTACAATAGACCGATTCAATTACCCCTGCTGCCACCATGCAGCTGAATTTCACACTACAGTCTCGGGTTACAAGTCTAAGAATCACTGTGTGGCATGGCGATTTACGCCTGTAGTGGCGATAAATGTCTTACTGAAAAGTCGAATATAGACTATTTACCAGCTATATTTGGATTTTATTTATAGTCCATTAAGGATATGTGATATCCAGATAATAATTTAGCATTTAATAAGAATGGCATAGACTTCATCCAATATATATATGCCACTAAACTAAGTAACATTCAGCGCGATTTGCATCGCTGTCATGGTCCGGTCTATCTAGTTCAAACTTATTTTTTGTATTAGTTTTGCCATCTGACATGACGATGTGAATGGATTTAATCAATTATTTTTTTATCAAAATATTGCTGGGGGGGGGGCCTTCCCTATAGTTTGACCATTAAATATGGTATTAGACTCAGCAAAGTACTTGATGGCTGGCAGTTGTCTGCAAAGAAATGGTTCTGTAACCGTTGCAGTAACATATTAATAAAGGGAATGCCTATTGATCTCTTGTAATAAATTTAAAAAAGAGGTGTTTCAGCAGGTACATTCGACCTATTACAATGAACCCTTGGAACTCTTGGCATTTCCTCTTCTGTACCTACATATGAAGCCAGCTGCTTTGCTTCGTCGTACCATCTCTGGAATTCTACACCAATGTCATCCCTCAAACACTGAATCTCTGATTTGATATTGTCAATCATTGAATATGGCCCAAAGCGTCAATATCTCTTCTTTGTAGTTTATCTGACAAACCTTTCAAATAATCCAAACTATTCTTCAATACTGTGAAGCCAGCAATAACTCCAAAACTCTGCAGACTACTTTTCAAACCACGAGCTGTAGTTTTGGCGTCACCATCCCAATTCCAACGACTTTCGTTAACCTCTGGATAAACATGTGGATTAACCACAGCATCAAGGCAAGTGACCACTTCTTCATAAAGCTCACCAAATGTTTCCAAACAAAAATGTCTTTCAACTCGGCGTGTCTTGCACAGATCTCTAGGTTTCTCGTGATGAGTATTGGAGCAATATTGTTTGAGTGCAAGCTCCAGGAATTTTTGCCTCTTGGGAGAATTGTCAAAATACTGTACTTGCTAAGTTATTATTTAACTGACAAATCACAATTATACTTAATTTTATACTAAGTAACTTGGGATAAAATGAAGTATAATTGTGATTTGTCTGTTAAATAATAATACTATCAGACACGCATTACACAATACTCAATGTGTGGTTATTTAAGAATGACAAGTTAGCAGTACTACTACTAGTGATTATGTTGCTAAATGGTATATTGCATTTAAAGATGGAGGATCCCTACTAGAGATGAGGTCGGGTTCTGACCCCTGTAGATCCACCACCACACACACACACACACACACACACACACACACACATTTATTTATTTATATAATATTTACCCCTGTTGTGTCGGTTGTATCACCTTTTCCGCTTCACGATTCTGTATTCTTGATGAAGTCACCTCGTAATGACCTACTTGTGTATGAAGCCACTCGTACGTCCGAGCTTCTTTGGTCTGTTTCTCTTGATATTCTCATGATCTTGTCTTTTTTCTTCTTCATCACG
Organism: Paralvinella palmiformis; assembly: GCA_025642065.1. Taxonomy (NCBI): domain Eukaryota; kingdom Metazoa; phylum Annelida; class Polychaeta; order Terebellida; family Alvinellidae; genus Paralvinella; species Paralvinella palmiformis. The sequence goes on from JAODUP010000121.1 coordinate 186,507, forward strand.
AGCTATAACAAATAATGCCATCAGTATAAGATGAAAAAAGGCATAAACATCATATGTGGTATATCTTGTAAAATGATTAATTTACTGTTTCATATATATATATATATATATATATATATATAATAATATATGTAATGGGTTTTTGTGATGTTTAAAACTAGAACTGAGACTGAATGATTGCCACCTGAATAAAGAATATATATATATATATATATATATATATATAAAATATATATCAGTCTCTCCCTCTCTCTCTCTGTCAGTAAATAAGTCAATCAGTCATTGAATGTCAGTATCAATGTGACTACTTCATTATATAGCATGAATGTGATGATGATGATTTGTGCACAAGGTAGGCTAAATGGGCCATTATAGCATGAATGTATCTGTCTTTCTAATTATGTTTCTAGCTCAGTAACTGTTTATATAGTTACGTGATATGTTACGCTTGTCAGATGCATGTCTTTTCACCTAATATTTATGACAGTTCATCAGTATTTGTCTAACAAATAACAGACATATATATTTCTCTCTCTGCCTGCCTTCTTGCCTGTCCCATTATCTCTGACAGTGTGTATCACATCTGCCTGCTCACATCTATGTGATTATACAATTCAAATTGCTGGATATTTTCTCCATAACCCTATCTGTTTTGTGTCTGTCTGTGCCTGTCTTTCTGTCCGTCTATCCAATCAGTAATCTGTCACATACCATGGAAGTATTCCTTTCTTTCTGTTCCTCGCTTTATGGGTACAACTGGTTGAATTCTTGTCGTCTCTTGAAGCTTTCTAAACAGCGCCAGCCTCTGTTTTGGATCTGACAAGAAACAAAATGTGCGAGAGTAAAGCTAAATACGAACAACATACATGACTGAAAATAATACCAATACTAAACGACAATATTTATGCAGATAATGATTATTATAATTAGTGTTATTATTTTTAATGTCAAATCATTTATCCACACCTTTTTCTTCACATCGAAATCATATATCACTCAATATCGTGGGAAACTGTCTAACTTGAATATAAGTTTAAAATTTTTAAAAGATGTTATTTTCAGAAAATGACGTTTCCTTTTTGATCAGGCATGTTGAAATTATCAATAACGTCAAACTTATAGAGATATGTATATGTAGAACTGATTTCACAGCCAAAGACAGCGATATTTACACATAAAATTAACTATGAAGACACCTAATCATGCTCAACTTATTAATTATTGCTGGTACTCACAGCATTATGTTTTTAAAGCATCGAATGAAAAAAATCAAAATACAAAACTGTCGCTGATAATTGCGAATTAAACTGAACTGTTTAGTTAGAAACACGAGTAGATCTAACTGAGACATCAAGTAAATTATATCTATTATCACTCATCAGACCCGACTGACTCTTGTATATGACCAGTAGGAAAAACATTAATCATTCCAAGGATTAAAACCTTGTCTTATACACAGGTATATACAGTATTATAAATAGATAACAACAACGTGATAACGTGTCATTTTTCCGCGGGTAAGAAACTAGGCCAAGTTAAAACGATTAATTGTTCTAATAAGCAAAGAACATAATTTTATCAAAATGATTCATTTATGTTATGTTCCAATAGTTATTAACATTCATGGGTTATTACCTTTATGCTCCCTGATTATTTGGAACAAATCCTTGTGTTGTGTTCGGAAACACACGGACCACTAATTTGTTGTGCTAAATAGGCTTCAACAAATAAGAGCTGTTTAAAGTTCTATCTCACATGACGTACCATTCACTAGAATGTTGTGCATAATACACCATTTACGCTATTTATAGGCAGGCGTGCGTCCACAAACATATATTAGCCCTATATTATGACCAGTGCTTATGACGTCCACAACATCACGCGTATCAAATATACGGGCATCACTTTCAGATACATCCAGTATAGCGCCACTATAACATGGATGTTGGGGTCCACAAGCTGTCGATTGTGTTATTAGGTGAACCATGAATCAAAACCGATCAGTTGCACTCATCAACATGATCACTGTGTGTGGGTGGGTGTGTGTGGGGGGGGGTTAATCAGGATTCCACGTATTCACCTCATTTTGAACCACCCTTGATGATTGCATACAACTATTTATTTCACAATTATTCCCAATAATCGTTTCATCATTTGTTGACTTAAAAATAAATCCCCATGTTTGTGTGGAAAATCTTTCTGCAAAATTGTGCAAAAAGTAACAGCAAGTTTTTATTTTGGTGATAGTCATCTGCCAGAAATTGCGCCTGTTTTCAGATGAAGGTAGCAAATGTATGGACCAAAATATTTATGTTCATAGGTGCATGTGCATAAATTAACGTCTACGAATCAATAAATCTACTCGTGGATAATTTGTGGCCATTGATTATATTTTTTATGTGTGAATTGCAAACTGTGAATATGCATTAAAATTATTTTGAAACATTTGATCACACAGAGGAAGATTTCGTGCCATATTTCATGGAAAATGCAATATCATGAATCCCGCAAATTGGGGTCCAAAGTCAGACCGTGTTATAGCTGATTCCACGTTATACTGGTACACATTAGAATGGGGCCACGCTGTAACTAATAAAATCAGCAATATCTGTCATTATTATTAAAAAAATAACATCTCTCTGCCATCAATCACAATTACAAATATAATTACCTAACTGTCCAAGTTTCTTTTTCTTAACGGCATTGTATTTCAGTTTTCGTGCTCGCTGAAGCATTAGTTCCGCAGTCCGACTATCTTTGAATCCCCTGAAATAATGAGGAAATTTGTTTTCAAACATTGTCTGGGTGAAGCTAATTAGTTCATAAACCAATTATTTCCTCCCAAGCTTCATCCTGAATAAATGGAGAATTGAACAAAATAGTTTACTGAACTACTGAGGGAAGCAATTAATTCCCTTTATTTCAATGACTTTTAACAAACCATTTTATGATATTACTCAATAATCATATCTCAGTATATTATTATCATCATTCTCACATATAATATTATAACTTCATAATCATATTTCAATTAGCTGTATCGCATAATCATTAGTTCATCCATAATGCACATGTAATTTTTTTATTGCCAAATATATTACGATACATAAATGTAGGATTACCATTACTTTATTATTATTATTACATTACTTTACCCCCCCCCCCCCCCCATCATAGCGAGATCAAGTTCGACTTCTTGGTAAATAAATACATGTAAAATATGTGGAGGTTTAGTTAAGAGACGCATAAAGAAATTAAGTCAGATTAATAACTGGACAGGTTTAAGGCATGAATGATGTCCCAATACCATCCGTTTTACATTAACATCATATTTTACTGATAACGTGACACACATATAATGTCGCAGATATGATTTATTTCATCAACATGTTATATGTGAGAACAGTGTAAGCAATGTGTGTGTGTGTGTGTGTGCGTGTGTATGTGTGTGACATATTTATGTTATAACAATTGACCACTGTACCATTCCTCGGTTATTTTTTCCTCCTTTTTTGATATCCTGGATCTGTATGTATGAGCACCCTCCATCAGCGTGTCTGACGTGTGATTACTGAGACGCGATAATGGCGGCAGGGGAGGTTTTCCACCAGTAACGTCTTGCTGTTCCTGTGTATAGTCACCGGATGGTGGCAATGTCAAACCCTTCCACACTTGCCTCGGATTGGGTGGGGGATGTGGTGGTTTGGGATAGAGAGCACCCTCTAGTGGCTGTTTTATTACTGGATGGCTGTAACCAACAAAGCACATCATATATTTATTACAGATATAAATAATGATTAAAAATAGTTGGATAGGCATATACAAAATATGATGCTGCAATGCAATTAGTTCATGGATACCCAGATTACAGTTTATTATTAGCACTCAGATCTCCAGATACAGGGTCCGCCAATGGTACAGTGGTTAGAGCAATGCACTGCAAACCTCCAGGTTGTGGATTCGAATTCAACCCACACCTGTGTTTGTGGGATGTTCCTCTAGGGATTCATCCTTCAGCCATAAGTCCTTGGTGTGGCCTGGAGTGCTAAAGCTTAATAACTAAAATAAACTCAACTCAACCGATCTCCAGTTAATAGTTCGGACATTTTTTCCAAACCACAAAAATATTTTAAACCAAAGCCATCGAGAGGTAAATAATTTTGTATCAAGAATTACTGGAAACACATGAATATTTACATCATTTAATAATATTTATATTAATATTTACATAACTTCTGAATTTTTATATTGTAACAAGTGTGAAACTTAATGATCCTAGTTTTAGATTAAAATTTTAACATTCCAATATGTTACCTCATCCTAGTATAGAATAATAATGAACAGACAATGAATATGAAAACAAAAAAAATCTATAAACTTTAAACACCATCAGAATGTGGTGTTTATGTTAGGCACCATAAACAAAATATCTTGTTTCCCATCGCTGCCCGACCCACTTTTGACCATTCTTTTTATTTCCTTTTTGCAGTATTTTCCCAGTTTCCATATTTTGCTCCAGGACTAAATTTATATTTAACGCTTTGATCGCCAGGCGGCAGGAATGCAGTAATGTTGCACGCATCTTTTTTAGATGTTCGTGCACATCAAACATGGCATTCGTAATACAGGTACTTCAAATCACGAGCAAAATCTCCATCATTAAATCCTGGAAAGGGTTGATGGTGGATGGGAAACATAAAATGAATATATTCTGTATCATTTTTATGCCACGGGCAACTTGGACAAAGGTTTGTTTTCATGTTTTGTTGTCCCATGTTGAACGAATTGTTTACACCTACATGTATGTCTATGATGTTGTGTGGTATTCAGATGATGATGAATCTCTGTTAGTCTGTGTCAGTGTGCCATGAATAAGAGGTGGCAGAGCTACCATGATGGTAAAATTATATATCTGCGGTGTAAACAATAATCTAGACATGTGTATGGTTATGCATTAAATAAATCCAATAGATTTTTTGCAATGTTAAAGTACAACTGTGAAATCGTTTGAGTTGACATTCTAAATTAAAGCCACGAGAAATTTAGCAATGCCTGCAATATTCATAAAAGCTGTTACTATTCTAGGGTTGCCACATGACTTTGTCATTTTGAAAACAGACAGCCCAAATTTTCAGTAGACTCTATGACCCCACGGGTGTATGTGCATGTGTGATACTTGCATCCACATACTCATTTACATATGTGAAACACGCCATAAGTTAATTTATTGAAAACAACATAATAAGGAAATATGTCGAATAAATAACTTTAGTGTTACCATGGGTGGGTGAAGTGATGGTTTTACATATCAAATTATCCGACAAAGTATATTTATGACCCAAAAGCATTTCAACTGTTGTAATCCACACTTAATCACTGGCACCAATAAGCTTTAAAACATTAAAAAAATAAGCATATTTTTCCACATTTTTGGAAAATAAAAATAAAAGCCTACCTACCTAAGTTATTTATTTTATCGTGCATTTGTGTCATATACTTCAATCATTGTTTAAGCACTTTCCAATATATATACATTGTGTACACACACACACACACACACACATATATATATATATATATATATATATGCATATACATACATGCATATATATATATATATATATATATATATATAGTGCTAATTCATTAATCTATGAGTACCATATTATTTTATCATATATTAATGAGCTATTGTTCTTGTTGATGTTATATCTAAGGGGAAAATCATATTTAAAAATAAACATCAATCCCAAAGTTTACAATTTGGGAACTGACCTTTACCAATCTTAAAGTTGCATGCAGTACCATGTGAAGAATTGTTTAATTAAGAAATCGAATTCATTTGTTTTAATGAACATGGTGTTACCTGGCTCAACTTTAACCATAATATAGACTGACAGATATAACTTACTTTAGACACATACAGCACTGCATACAATATATTTGGGTATAAATGACTAATAAACATTTATTATTATTATTATTGGGTGTAGTATTTACTAAGATACACCAACCTGTTTGGTAATTGAGGAGTCTCAGGGGGCAGCCAATCTTTTTCTAACTCATCCTGAAAAAGGACAGATAACATCAAATTTATTTGTATGTGTGTGTGTGTGTGTGTGTGTGTATGTGTGTGAGAGACTTTCAAATTATGGGTGCTTAAGAATATTACCAAAATATATAAATTCTATTATAGCACAGCGACGAAAGAACAAGCAAATAATTTCAAGCAAAACTACATTATTTCACTAAAATCTATCATTCACAGCACATTCTAGATACCTCATTAAAATTGAAGGCATTTAGGTCAACCTCACCAAACTCCATATCAAAATCATCCTCCTCCACATCTTCTTGTCTCGCATAGTTCAATGCATAGTGAAGTCGTTTGCGTAACACGTAACCTCGCCACAGAGCCTGCAGGAGGGTGGTGCAGAAGAAAATAATGCACGAAGTGCCAAAGTGTGTACCAGCAATACTAAAAACTGATTACTGTCGAGAAATGTGTTGATGGCGTATAGTAATCTGCTGCCATCAGAGAGAGAGTGTATAATAAACCAGTCTGTGTTAATGTTGTTGTTATCCTCAAACTTTGCTGATACAAAATTTTATCAAATATATTTAACTATAAACTGAACTATCTGAAGCTTAAAAAGACTAAAATAGTGAGAAAGAAATATACTCAGCCACAACAGATGATTGAATATATTACACAGAATGAACAATTTCTCTCCACGTTGTTACGTCATCTCTCAGACTTTTTAATAATAACATTCTAGCCATAAACTTCTGCCATGATACAGTAACTTTTGAGTTCATGTATCACTGATTTTACTGTAAGTAAATTATCATTCATCTAAACATTAATAAACATGTTGTAACTTAACCAGTTAACCATTTAACTTTTTTTTATTTTCAGAAGATTAATCAAATTCAGTTTGAAACATTTACATACAGGTATAACAGATATTTATTGTAGATATTCTGTGAGTTATCGCATAGGTCTTCTTGTAGATATGACAAATCATCTCTGTCATCTATATTTTTAGTTCTAATATATGACACATTATTTGTATAAACTCATGTGGACAAAACTGAGTGGTAATTATCAATAATAAATATATTTAATTTATTATATCAACTAAGGTGAATATATGTAAAATTCTATAGATTAATTATAAAATTTTAAGCACCGATGATGAATCTATGCATGCCCATGCCTGTGTATGTGTGTATGTGCTCTCCAAAAAAATATGAAATAGTTGAAATGCTTATGAGTAACATTCCCATGCATAAAAACCCATCACAATAATAAAACATCAAAAATAAATATCTACCTGTATCTTGGTTGCAGCAGAGTGTTCTCTTAAGCTAAAAAAAGATAAAAATTAAACATTTATTATCTAATAACGTTAAAAAATGCTACATTTTACAAACAAGTTTCTTTCAATATTTAAATTAGTTGTGACTTTCACCTGAAAAACTTACCTGAATAAATCGAAACCTTCCTGTTTCAGTACCAAACCAACGGCATCAGCAGGAACCATTGTCTTTTCAATCGTCCTTCCATATTCAGCATCCTTATGTGTCCAGGATTCTTTATTAGAATCAGTTGGTTGTGGAGGCATATTCTGGACACTTGGAACATCTTTGCTATTTGCGGTGCCAGAGAGGATGGCATCAAATTTGGATTTCATGTTGATGGTTTCACTCTGCGAAATCTTCTTCATGTTTCCTACATTCGTGGGCGGTGGATGAGGAGCCATCGTCTCCTGTTTCATCAACATTGAATCAAATTTGACAACGGAATCGACGTTACCCGATCCTGGACTTGACTGATTTAAATCCGTACTCGATTCATCTCTCCTAGATTGGAATTCACTGCTCGCTGTATTTGTCGATGTTAGTAACGAGGAGTCAAATTTGGATTTTACATTTACAACATCTGAGTTTGTCTCTGACTGCTGAGAGACACGAGTTTTGGGGATGGCAAAATCAAAGCCAAGAGAACCAACAGCCGATATTTCTCCATATTCGTGTGAATATCTTTGTTCTGTGGCGAGGTTGTAACTCTGAGTATAGTACTTGATGTGAATAATACACTTGGTGTGGAAATCATCAACAGAACTGTAAACAAACAATTAACAACAACTAATGTAAACAAACCATTAACAACCAAATAATGTAAACAAACCATTAACAACTCTCATTATGCATTATGTAATAAGCTGAACAAGGAAGGTGTACAAAATGATACTATACTATAAGAAATAGGACAGTGAGTGAGTGAGTGAGTGAGTTGTTTGTCTAATCTTGGCTCTCAATCAAATGTGACACATATGGCTGAGTGGTGACTCCCCAGTGAAACATCTCGCCCATGAGATAAAGGAGAGAGTGAAGACCGTGCGTGTGTGTGGTGCATGTATGTACGGTTTATGTGTGGATGCCACCCTTTCTATAAGCTTATGCCAAACTATGCCTATGTCAGTAAGTACCTAAGAGCCTGTTTGTATGCCTCTTTGAGCTCGAGATGTTGACGAAGATGATCACGACACATCCTTTCGTATTTTGTTTGAGGCAGATCGGGCAGTCTCTGTTCTAGTTTGACGTCATCAAGCTGTTCTAAACGCAACAGTTTCTCTTCTACTATTGACCTTAGCAAGAAACAAAACTGATTAATTTCTTCTGCTTAGAGTGACATAATCATAAATATGACATAATCATAAACAAGAACTGTGGCCCATTTAGCCTACCAAGTGCACAAAAGTGGCCGTAAATTACCAATCATCACAAGAACCGCATATCACGATAAAGTTATATTGTCATTGTTGATTGATGATTGAATATATACGGCCACTTTTGTGCACACGGTAGGCTAAATGGGCCGAGTGACCTCAAAATGTAATGAATCAAAGTCAAAGATGAAACTTCCTTCAGATATGCCCATGCTAAGATTCGAACTCGGGCGGTGGTGATCTGTGGTCCAACATGCTACCAGTTAGACCACGGAGGCGCCCTACATAACGAGCTAAATGGACCATGAGGGCCTCCAAATGTAACATGTAGAATGAATCACCTCTCAGACAGAACAGAACTAAGCCAGGATTAGAGCCCTAGTGCCAGACACCATTGCCAGCATCCGGTGGGCTTTGTTCTCGTTTTAATCTTGTATGTATGAGTTCATAGAGCGAGTCTGTCACTTCCTGATTGGTAACTGTTTGTACTCTGTCCCGGTTCTGGCCACAGATAATGGGATTCCCACTTCAGCAGATCTACAGCGATGTGGCTTGATAGCAATTTAATGTCCAGACAACTGATGCAACTGGAAAAACTTGAATTTGTCTATTATATTTGTCATCTATAATAAATCTTTAATTTATTTATGATCTGTCCCCTTGAAGAGGCATTAATTATAGAGAATGTACATTTTGCTAGTTGATGACTAATATTTGGATAATTATCAGTATCATGATTATTATTATTATTAGCAGTAGTAGTAATAGTAGTGGTAGTATTAAGAGTAGTAACACCAATAGTAATAATAGTATCATCTTCTAGTCTAAATCCAGGTGATCTAAGAGCTTTATATATTTAGTTTTTTTCAGTTCAGTACTTTTAACTTATCCATATTTTAGTTTAATTTAATAGAACTTCTCTAAATCTGCCAGTGACAGATGAGTAAGTTAAATTGGTGTATTTGATCTCAGAGGTTTGCTCATGTTTTAGTCCGCTACTCTGACATCAGACTGCGGGTGGAAGGGGGGGGTTAGAGATGAGTTAATACAATTACAGTTATCATAAAATCTAAATTGGACAATGAAATTAATTTAAGGTGCTCTTCTTTCTTAGAGATTAAAACTTCTGTGTCAACAAATATATTACAGAAATACAATATCAATAAAAAATGCATATTATTTGTATTGTTATTTAGTAATTGAAAAAATGGAACTGAATGTCACTGTTAATTGGGTAACAAAAAAAAGTGAAAACCTAAACATGAGAAAACCCTACACTTGAAACATATAATGTAAATGACCCGAATCTGACTACTCCACCCCTGAACTTGAACAGCGGAATTAAATAAGCTTGTTACAATACCTCCAATCTGCTTCCTCCGTGACTGGGTTCCCATCAGCCAGTAGATGTTTCAACCTTCTCAATGACAACAGACCTGGGATGGCATTCTCCATTTCTGATGTTAAAACAATTAAACACGGATTAAAGATGTAATGTGATTATAATGTTTTAACAACAGTAACATCGAAAGCTCGTTAGTAATGAACGTACTAAAGACCAAATGTTTTTCCCCCGAGTCTGTCACAACACAATCTGCACAGTGGAACTGACATGCATAAATTAACAGACATGGCCACAGGTGAACCTGTGCATCTAATATCTAATTAGTTGCCATAAAACATGATCAGTGTTTAATTATTGCGCTCTTTGTAAATTAACTGTTTATACTTTATTCTGCATCGTCTCCAGATTTAAGCTCAACAGAATAGAAACTGTCTAATTAATTCCACCTACCCAGAATCTGATTGTTGGATATGTCCAATTTCTCTAATAACAAAAGTTTGGTTAGATCCGGTAACCTCGTAATGCTGTAAGATTCAAAGACGGAAAACACCTATACACATGTAGATAATAATACGAATGAACGTAACTAGTTATAAAATATTGTTTATAAAAGTCATCAAATTAACACTGGCCATAGAAGATGTTTAATGACAAAATCCATCTTTGTCTGGAAAAACAGTTGGAATTTTACCATCTGGCGGAAACTGTTACTATGGAGACAATTGTAAACATTTCTAATATGGACTGCAGGCAAAATGCTATTATCATTGTTGTTATATTTATCTCGCGAACCAAATATGTTCTTAATAATTAGACAAAAGTCAGCACTCAATTTTTAGAAGTTTCCAAATTTCAGAATCTCTTATAATATTTTTACTCATGTCTTCAGCATTAAGGTGGGATTAATATGTTTTCACTAAATGTTATTGTTTAAAGTGATGGCCCACAAACATAACAAAGAAAAATTGCCATAATATGATTTGATGACATATCATCACATGCTGTCACTAATTTATTGCCTATCATATTTAGTAATTGATCAAGGAACAAATAGTTGATGTCTTAAAAGAATAATGTTCAAATTCACGTAAAATAAATATACCTGCTGAGGGGCAAAAAATATTATGAAATGTAGTAATTATGCATGTAAAACTGCCTTCCTTAGTAATACAGTAACATATCAGTAAATAAACGAACGAACGAACAAACAAACGAGAAACATTCCGGAAAATATTAAGAGATTTGATCTGATTTTTTTTATTCAGAAAAGCCAGTAAATAGTACTCGGGGGCCAAACAAACAAACAAACGAGAAACATTCCAGAAAATATTGAGAGATTTGATCTGATTTTCTTTCATTTCATGATTTAAAATCATGAAACAGAGATAACACACAAAAGTACGAGCACTAATTATTTCCTGTGTGGTCCCTTGTATCGAGTGGTTATCGACATACAGAAAGATGGAGCCAAAATACTTTGAGGGTGGTCACTGTCAGAGTGTATTAGGTCCTCAGGGGGGTCATTGACACCCCCTCCCCTCTTTTTCATGAATTCAGTGGATTCGTTTAAGGTGGTCAGTCACCCTTGATGTGGTGAGCCAAAAAAAAATTAATCCCTGGAAAAGTTTTGACCTCGCGATGGGATTGAACCTGTGACCCTTGACACAAAATGCAACATGTTTGCTGGACCACCGGAGCTGAAGGCCTACATACCTGTTTTGGTGAAGTGCAACTGTGTGAAGCATCGGTAACCAAACATCACTAATACCAGACGTGTCAGCGATGTTGTTCTCATTCAGTAAGAGATGGTGAAGTAATATCTGATTGGACAAATTTGGCATCTGAAACGAGGTAAAAATATTACGTCGAACGAAACGACCAAAATTAGACGCCGATTCTGAATATTGAAAACATGGTATCACTACTTGGTCGCAGCATCTATCGCAGTCCGCTGAAAATGGATACCAACCTGTACCAGATTATTTCCTGTGACGTCCAGTATTTCTAGCAGTCCAAGCTTATCTAGACCATCAACAGAAGTGAGATGATTGAAGGATAAATCCACTTCCTGCACGGTGGCAATGACAGATAAACCTTTAGAGGTTATCAGTTGATTATGGGAGACATCAAAGGTATGAAGTGACTGAAGATGGTCTAAACCACCTGATTAGAAACAAAACAATAGGCATTAACATGTATGTGTGTGTGTGTGTGTGTGTGTTAGGATATATATATATATATTACAACATATAGCTACAAAAATTATAGAAATAATAACATAATTTTATTACCTAATCTTGTAATCCTGTTATGCGCCAGATTCAAATATTTCAGCTTATGACAACCTTCTAACCCATGTATAGATGTCAGTACATTATGTGCTAAGTTCAGATATGTCAGCTGTGTGAGTTCCCTGCATGTTATCACCTCAGTCTGGTTGTGCTATGAAATAAAAATTTAAATGTTAATATGATTAATTCATGACTTTTGTGCAGTGAGTTTCATGAATTGAAGAACTGCAAATCTGAGAAATTAATAAATACAATCACTTAATTAGCAAAGCTGCGTGAGCATAGCAAGTCACAGCAGAATTCCTGACAGTCATAATTAAATACCAACCACATATCTGCATCAATTTTGTATAACTGTGTGTGTGTGTGTGTGTGTGCACATGAAATGTGGGTGTATGAGTAGATGAGTGAGTGAGTCAGTTAGTTACTAGAAACATCACAGTATTATAACAGACAGAACCACATAGATGGAAACATAACTGCACATCCATCACTAAACAAAGATCATACAAATAAATGATGCTCTACCTGAAGATCCACATACTGCAAGGATTTGCACATCTGTATACCATCCGTAGTCACTAGGTGGCAGTGTTGCATCACTAATGACTTCAGCTGAGTACACTCGGCCAATGTTCTGAGGCTACATCCTGGTAGATCATGTAACTCTACTGTAGTTACCTAAATAATAAATATATATATATATATATATATATATATAGTATATATATATATATATATACCTATATTATATAATTGGCTTGGCCCATTTAGCCCAGCATGTGGACAAAAGTGGGCATAAAACAGCGACATTTTTACACACAGACAGACAGACAGGGATATGTAAGTGCACAGACACACGTAATGAAGGTCCCATCAGTGAAATTGTTTGAGTATTTAAGTGTCTATTTATTCCTTAATATAACCAACCATTTAAAAACATATTAATAATAATAATAATAAACATATATGTGAAATTCATATTTGTGTATATGGTCTATAATTTAATGCTTACCCATGGAGACTAATTCTGAATAAATATGACATACTCGGTGGCGAAAACCTTGTCAATCACCTTGCTGTATGAAAGCCACCACCCCCTCACTATAGCATCACTGTAATATCTTTTTACGATAGTGAATAATTAAATGAGTGTTAGTAGGGGGGGGGGGGTCTTTTATTACTACATCTGGGACTTTTGACTGAGGGATGACACCCGAACAAAACCTCCAACAAACAGAGGTATCAGAGTACCAATTACTCATTTAGGCGACCACATACTATCTATACACTTATTGCTGAGTGTGTTAGTCAGCTGAGGCTATACAAAGAACTCACTCACTCACTCACTCACTCACTCACTCACTCACTCACTCACTCACTCACTCACTCTCACTCACTCACTCACTCACTCACTCACTCACTCACTCACTCACTCACTCACTCACTCACTCACATTGAACTGAACAAAATTTAGTCACCTGGTTTGTTTACTTACATGGCCAGCAAGCGAGTTTTACTAACTAATTATAACATGCAATTTAAATCGTATGTTTGTTGATAACTCTGTATACCTGTTGGAGGGCTGACACCTTGCCAGAATTCAGGAGAATGGATTTATCTAAGAGTGGTAACATTTTGCCGGAGATTGGCCTTCTTGGTGGCTTCTTGTTAACAGGCAGCCTGCGGGTTCTCAGTTCGCCAAGCACTTTACTGGAAGACAACACCTAAACATTGATGACCAGTAACAAACAATACATCTAATAAATGCTGGATAATTAACCAATAACAACTGAGAAACATACACAACATAAAAGTATTGTAACCAATAAGCTCACCTCCACGAAATACAGTTCTTGATCCAGGATAACCTCTGTTTATCCAGATCTCCTGGAAGTGACTCACCCCAGGACTGTGGGGGGTGCAGAATGGACAGGAAATCTCTGGATCTCCTTACTGCTGGGACACCCTGTTGTCGACTTCTCCTGGCACTCTGGATGTGACACTCGCTACTCTTCGGTGGTGTTGGGACTGGACATTTGGTGGATGGCTGGCTAACAGGATTCAATGCAGCTGAGTCATCATGCTGTGTGTCGGTTGAGGTCTGTTCTCCAATGAGGGATTCATCACCATCTTTGTCCTGTCTGTCATCATGCTCCATCTGATTCCGTCTCGCCTGCTCCTTGATTGCCATCTCTAACATCTCCTCTTCAAGTTGCTTCTTCCTTGCCTCTTCTTTTTTCCATTGTTTTTCTTCTTCCTTCCTAGCTTCCTCAACTGCCTTCCTTTTCCTCTCTATTTCCTCTTGTCTTTTCTTCTCTTCTTGTGCCTTTCTTGCCTTCTCCGCCTCTTTTAATCTCTTTTCTTCTTCCACCCTCTGTTTCGCTTCTTCTTCCTGTTTCCTTTTCTTTTCTTCCTCTAACTTCCTTTTCTGTTCTTCCTGTATCTTCCCTTTCTCCTCCTCTTCTTCCGACTTTCTCTTCTCCTCTTCCTTCCTAAGTTTTTCTTGTTTCATTCTCTCTTCTTCCTCTTCCTTTTTCCTTTCTTCCTCCAGTTTCTGTCTTTCTTCTTCAGCTTTCTTCTTTTCCATTTCCTCTCTTATCCTCTTCTCTTCAGCCTCCTTTTCCCTCAGAGCCATTTCTTCCTCTTCTCTCTTCTTGGCCTCAGTCTCACCTCGTCTCATCTTCTCTATCTCCTCAATTCTTTGTTGATCTCTCCTGATCTTCAGCTGGTCTATTCTCGCCTTTATTTCATCTCCAAACTGCTGTCTCACTCTGTGTAAATGTCACCAGAATATGTGGTGATATTTCAGGTTGGATCACACACACACACACACACACACACACACTTCAAATATTACTCTAATATACTTCAATGTCTTGCACAATGAGTATTGTATATTTAGTATATAACAATACCAACATTCTGGTAAAGGTTACCAACATCCTGGTAAAGGTTACCAACATTCTGGTAAAGGTTACCAACATCCTGGTAAAGGTTACCAACATTCTGGTAAAGGTTACCAACAGAGATTAGAATTGTGCGGTCTCTTGAAAATATTTTAATCTGTTCTAAACATTCACCTGTTAATAAATAATAATAATAATATGTAACATTTATATAGCGCCCTATTCAGCTAGAAGCTGCTCTAAGGTGTTTTATTTGGGATATCACTGTACAGCACCTTTAAATTGATATTGCAAGTAAGGGCAGTTAAATAAATTTAAGTTATTATTATTATTATTATTATTATTACTGTGTACAACATTTATGGAATCAAATTATTACCTCACCACATAATATCAATATAGTTAGTATTTTCATTTGGCTATCATATAAATGAAGAAAAATTAAACAAAAACACACAAAAATTTAACTATTTAATATTCGAAGTTAAGCTCATTCAAAGAAATGACTACCAGTAAGGGACATTTGAAAAGACATAAATATTATGAACTGAACAAAGTTTCCATCCAGCCATTCTTTACTGACTGGTCACAATCCTATCATAATTCTGAGATATAGTTTTTCTAGCTGCCACCAGATGTCACTCTAGTCATGAATATTGTGTACTGAATGCACCTCATAGCCTCTGGTTTATGATACAGGCAATGTTTGGTCAAACGATTGATCAACAGAGAGTTTGTATATTTAGGTTATGAGCATTGGTATTCCATTAATGCACTATCACAAGTAATTATTATGTGGCTTAAAATCTACTCGTTAAAGACCAGTTAATGTATAAATATATATATATATCAAAGATATATAATTTTGTTACTTCTGTTTCCAGCAGAACTTTCTTTTTCATCCATTCCTGCACCACTACAGTTCCTCCCCCTCCCCATGGGGATAGCCAATCATAATTCCTGGTGAATTAAGAGCTACATGTATCTATTAACTAGTTTATTGACATCTCCTGTGGATGGTTAAACGACCTAAATATGAGAACGACATACTGCCCTTGAAGTCCCCAAAAGAACATCATCAAAGAGATAATACGAAGGTATGAGGTGAAGTAGATCCTATAACTGTTGATGCACGTTATTGTGATCTATTAGACTGCACTGTGCTGCCCAATACCTCTGTCTTCAGGATTCGAGGTTTCTGTTTGGGTTACCTCACCGTAAGTCCAGATCAGTCTTCGCATCTACCCGTTGACCAATCTCGCTCGGATGTCCCTAACCGAAGCCCAAAGCTTCTGCTGACATAGCTCTCTGGGTCACCGAGACATACAAGCCTAATAACTCAAAAAAATTATTTCTCCAACAGGATCATGAAATAAATGTATTTCATTCGGTGACACGGTTCCAAAACGACGAAGTTCAGTGGCATTAAAAAAGGACATCACCAAATAAACAAAATTAATAACACGAACCTGTGACCCCTATAATGTCGTTGTATATTAGCAGCGGCCAAGTTTCGTTTCTGTAACAGTTCAAGTTTGTGTTGCTGAAGACTGACTTCTAGCTGATCCTTCTCTCGTCTCACTTCAGCTGAAAGCTTCTCAATCTCCCTCTACAACGACAATAATAATATTTTTACAAATTCAAATAATTAGCTTCATGCATTCTGTTTTATGTCTCTTGGATGAGCACCAACTGAAAACAACATACTGAAATGTGCAGAACAACTTCACAGATAGAACACCGAGATCTGATTAAATACATTTCAGCCAACGTCGGTAATATTCTACTTAAACCAATTTCAGATGTACATGTACGGCAGACGTTCTTTTAGTAAATCTGGAGTTCTTAGTTATGAATGGATGGATTATATGAAACAGTTAGTGAAATGAACTTGTTGGCTGGAATACGGAAATGGATATTTGTTGTCGTTTACAGTAGAAAATCAACAAGAGATGAGTATTTTTTCAGTATCTGGTCAGCTTTCAGCATTACTAACCACTTTAGAACACATGATAACCGCAAAAATGCTAATGATTGAAATGATCAGACTAATAAATGCTTATGCTATAAAACAACCATTGTACACCAAAAACAACACACCAGTCGGTATTGACCAAATAAAAATATGATTAATTTAACCAACAACATTATGAATAAACTACTATCTGAGTCTAACCTGGTGTAATTCCATGGAGGCTTCCATCTGTTTTCTTAACTCTTCCGTGTCATCCTGTAATTTAGCCTCACTTTCCTAAAATGCATTTTACACAGACGTTATTAACACTGTTAATTAACGTCACGTAAAAACAGGGTTTTTTTACACTTTTTTACACTGAGTTGTTAAAAACTCAATCTAAACAAAATGCAGCTACAAAATAGTAAATCGAGAACAATATAACATCTACTGCAGCATGACTGTAATACATAAACAGCAATTGAGTTAACAGATTAATCAGGCTGTGCTCAGTAAGCGATAGCCTGGGGTAAATCCACAAACTACACAAACAAACAAACAACAGATTAATCCACATTATGATAACCACATTATGATAACCTAATATCCAGTCTAGTTGACCCTCACTGACAACTTAACTAATATCTGGCACGTGGGTAATTATGACTTGTAGTTGTATATACGGCGGATAATCTACTAGTCTGAGAATAACCCTCTATCCAATGTTGACAAATACTTGTATTGTGATGTTGTTAAGATGTGACTTCATTTTTCATTTCCCAGGTGACATATCATAGTGTTAAAATGTGACTTCATTTATCCTGAGTACATAAAGCCAGCCTGACTTTAATTTGAAACATAGTGAGCTCTGGTGGTCTAGCGGTTAAGCACCCGGCACTCGGTGCCAATGGTCACAGCAAGAGGGAGAAACTTTTCCAGAGATTAATTTCTTCGGCTCACAACATCATGGGTGGCTGACCACGTTAAGTGGCGCTGCCGTCTCCACTGAATTATTTAAAATAAAGGGAGACGTTAAAGACCCCTGAGGACGTAAAACACTCTGGCAGTGACCACCCTCAGGGTGTTTCTGCTCCATCTTTCCGTACTGCTCCTCTGTGAGTGGTGGGGGAGGAGATTTCTCAACCATTCCAACATAGAAGCTGTGCCGAATAAGCAACAGCCTGGGGATTCTCCTGAACAACAAAACAAACAATTTGAAGCAATGTTACGCTTTCTCAAAGGTGGAAGGCCACAGAATTCCACATGGGAACGTTTTTTACATGTTACTGTTGGAAATAAGAAATATGAAAAAGTGCAAAGTGTGGTCATCAGCAAGCTAACAATGCTGCCATAACGCAAGTCAGCCACACAAAATGTTCAATGGATTCAGTTTCATCAGCATCAATTGAATTAATACTTTCCTACTTTGGAAATATTCACACTAAAGTACACAATCTTCTAGGCAACAGTAAAGCCTTTAAGCTGGTATTCTGCTATAGGATTCTCAGAGGCAGTGTTCAGATGGACAATATTTACTTTGTGTGCAGAAGAACGATAAATGTCTTTATTTTCCTATATCCCTAGTATCCATGTACAACTTCATGTGTCAAATATTGAGTAGAATAAAAATTAATATATACGTGAAACACACTATTTGCATAAATGTGGTTAACAACATCCACCAAAACTAGTAGAACTGGCTTATAGTTATATTGTATGATGTTTTTACAGTTATTAACAGGTTTTTTTACAATATAATATAAAAAATAGGTTTTTTACAGTAACAAATCCAACCTTGATTGTCGATTACTTTGTTTATTGTCTTCGTCCCTGTTCACATCTGGAACAAATCACTGAGTGCCAATTCCCCAGTGAAATAGTACGAACGGGCCAGTTAAGTCTTTTATTGAGGGATCGAACATCCCGCAGATATCAGTAACATTGGGATTCTATCCCATCACGTAGAATTTAGATATCCCAACGGATGGGTAAAAGGCACATCCAGATGCTAAACCTGTTGTTTTTACCGTTTATTTGTCGAACATTTTTTCATAGTTCTGTCTGAGCTACGTCAACAATTTTAGGTTTTTGAAATCTTGAGTTTTTATTGTTTCAGTGAGTATGCGTGTTTATTACATTGAGAGTGTATTTGGTAAATGGCATGCCAGTAAACGATGTGTTGTCAGAAGTATTGTCACTGCAGCCGGCGTGACACCCCCCCCCTGACAAACAGCGATATTTGCCACTGACCATTTACTCCCTATAATTGTCTTCATGTTGTGTTGGAGTTATAGATGAGAAATATAATTTAATAATATAACTTAAAGCACAGCAACAATTTAAGAAAACGTGGTCAATTTACAGAGGGACCAAAGTGGGGGGTTGACTATATTCGAATTATCTCATTTCTTATATAGACCTTATCTGGCTATAGTCACGGCACACACGATGCATTTCGTTACTAAATATATATTCAAACAATTCCATTGTTATTGTTTGCACTAATCTCTGTTTGAACTAATTCCAGTTATCTCTATATATGCATTACTTGGTCATTGGCTCTATGGTGAATATTGATCTCATAAATATTAAAACAAATTAACGTCGTACAATGGCATCAAAGTCTCTTGTACATTTTCCTTTCAAGAACGTACCAGAAAATGCATCTGATTCTTAAAAAGCAACAGGTAAACATTGTAGCATTTATATATAGGTATTATACATGTAACCGAGTGAATATTGATGAAGAATCACATTAATGTTTGTGTTACATACATTGTAATCATGATTACTTTACAATGTAATCATAATCGATTACATCCAGAATGAATGTAATGGTAATCGTGGTATTCTTGGTTCTGTAATCGCCCCAACCCTGTCTAATAATGAAGAAGATTTCTAGCAGCTGATTCTGTTGATAACTTACACACAATTAATTATTGTGATTATCTCTCAGAATGTTGTTTATCTATTACAGACGGAAGTTACCTGCTGTTGGTTTGTGAAGACGGTAGTTACCTGTTGTTGTTTGTGAAGACGGAAGTTACCTGTTGTTGCTTGTGAAGACGGAAGTTACCTGTTGTTGTTTGTGAAGACCGAAGTTACCTGTTGTTGTTTGTGAAGACGGAAGTTACCTGTTGTTGTTTGTGAAGACGAAAGTTACCTGTTGTTGTTTGTGAAGATGGAAGTTACCTGTTGTTGTCTGTGAAGTTTTTCCTGTTCCAGTTTGATTTCTTCTTGTTTCACTCTGCGTCTCTCTTCTGTGACAGATTCTTGCTTCCTCTCAACTTCCATCAGTAGAGATCTCTCCTGTCACAATATAAATAATGAGTGAGTGAGTAAGTGAGTGAGTGTTTTTAGTCAGAACACTGGTGACCACTTCTCAACTTTATGTTCTCATTGAGATGCCAGTACGTGCATTTAATGCAGTCAGTTTTGTGTGATGTTGTGAGCCAAGATGTTTGCCATTTTGATGTTCTACAACCATTTTGGGGCACATGATAGGCTAAATGGGTGTCCTCCAAATATAATGAGGTGAAAAGAAAGATGAAGCGCCCTTCAGACATGCCAATGATGAGATTTGAACTCGGGTGGTTGAGATCTGTGGCCCACCGCACTACCAGTTAGACCACAGAGTCAATTGTGAGATAAGAGAACTTGATCTACTCACTGACGCACTTACACCCGAACACACACAATTTTCACCTGGATCCTAGCATCTTCTCTTTGTTGATGTTTATCTTCTAAGGACTTAAGCTGCTTCCACATATCTTTCTCCAACAAATCAGCTTCAGTTATCTCAGCTATGACACCAACTAAAATATAAATTTCATAATTAAATAAACAAATTACAACTATTTATAATGTGTACAAACATGACATACAAATATATATATATATATATATATATATATATATATAGAGAGAGAGAGAGAGAGAGAGAGAGAGTTTAATTTTATAAAATCAAGAAGAGTTTTAGTCTTATATCATAAATAAACTTATTCACCAGATTCCAAGTGAGATTCATCAGTTTTCTCATCTTTGGCCTCGTGATCACTCTCATCAGCAACTACTGCAATAGCCATATCTGCTTCTGTATTTACTACTGCAACAGTCATGTCTGCTTCTGCAGTAACTACTGCAAGGGTCATGTCCCCTGCCGTTTTAGTATTACTGTTTATGTCACTGATAATGTCACTGTCGGTATTCTCTGGATGTTTGTCATCGCTTTCAGAAGGAGCGATGTGTTCCGTGTCTTGGGTTACCACGGTAACATCATCGGCTTCGTCCTTTATTCCGAGCATGTAGATGTTGTCTTGTTCTTCTTCCTTTGATATATCCTCCAGTATCTGATAGACCAAAGGTAATATCATATTTAAATGTTGATTGTACGTGTAGATATACGGGTAAGTGGAGATAAAACCATGTGAAATGCCACTAATAACATTGTATACTTTAGGCCCGCAATCCGCGAACAGCCGCCAACCACACCTACCACATACCTTTGATAAGGACCTGATTTCCTGTCATGATAATGCCCCCATTTATTCATGCCCCATTATTCAGCCACCGCCAATGCTTACGCAATACGAATACCATACATTGCCATATAAATACCCCCCCACTATTACCATCACACGGTGACCGTGAAATGTTTCTGGTAATCTGTGAATTGATTGACAAGCTGTCATGGTCATTAGTTGGTGATCAGGATGGTGTTGATCGGTGATAGATTAAATAAAATGATAGTTGGGGTTAACAAAGGATCAAAAGCTATGTGTAATCAACTACCCCTGAAGCTGTCCTCCGATTATTTACCTCCCCCCCAAAAAAAACCTGATATGCTACTTTTGAAACTAAACGAGAAAGAAATAAAATTGTTAGGTTTCTAAGAATGTTTTAATTCTGAATCATGTTGCATAAAAAGCAGACCTCATAATAATAATAATACTGATATATACCTTTTTCTATCAGTTTTCTAAGTTATATTTACCTGTTGTCTAAGTACGCTGGTGGAAACACCTTGCTCATTGGCAAGTTCTTCTAGATAACTATCTGTATTCACATCTCTGCTAGACGCTACAACAAAATATGTAGAAAATTTCAAAAATATTAATCAGATGGAATCAATCTTAATTAACGCAATAGATTCTCTGAATGTGTTCGTTTATCAAAAGTCACACCTCCCTTTATTCTACTGCATTTTGTTTTACTTTTCAAAACAAAACTCAGGGAAAGGAATACTTGATTTAAAATCAACACATCATGAGATTACATACACACTGTACGGTGGGAATTCCCCTCCGATTTCTTAATCCGAATATTTTGATATATTTTATGATAAAGCTATCAGCCACGTCACTCAATCTCATATAATAAAGTTTAATACCATTATCCAAAACATATTTTACCATAATGGATACAGATATTCATAAAATCAATTATTAATGCTAACAATATTTATGTTTATGCTGAGAATAGTATAAGCTACTTGCTCTCTGTACATTTACAGATAGCAATTAAGAAATAAGCCATAAATATAGTCAGATATTTTAATAAATGTCATATTCTCACTCTCAGAAACCATGACCATGGACGATTTGCTTAAACAGAGGTTCAATTGGGAGGGGGGGGTGACACATTATATATTTGAGCATGAAAAGTTGGTTCTCTGGATTCAGACAGCTGAAATAAAATCCAGAACTTTATGATTTGTGGTAATTTGTAGGGACTGGTGAGACATTACACATGTCTCAGCAAGAAAAGTCGCCACTCTGGATTCAGTCCCCTGAAGAAATGTCCAGAGTTTGAATTCACAGTTCGAGATTCTCTGTGCCTGTGCCTTATTATACACAGCTAAAACACACACACACACACACACACACACAAAACACTGACTAATCTCAGTTTGCTGCAGCACTTCATCACACTCCTGGAGCTCCTTCTCCAGATCTTTGGCCTGTTTCTGCATGTACGACAAATACTGCTCCATGTACGGGATCATCTCATCCTAGAAACAAGCAAATAGTTTAACATTAGTGCTTAACATAATATATAAATATGGCCTAACTGTATATAGAAACAACACTTCATATATCCATCCAGTTCTTTACAACACAAATACAGTGCTTTGATTGCAAATAATTTACAGCAAATATTTCCCCCTCCCCCCAAATACTTAACATTAATAATATTATCATAATTTTGTGACTTAGGGTGATAATAACAGAATTGTCACAATCCTGCCAAACCAATACGTTATAATAATAAAGCACAGTCAAGGTTCTGTAACGATTTGGAAAGACTCAAAATAGTTCAGTTAAAGCGCTTTATTAAATTTGAGATAAATCATATTTCAGGCAGAAATGTTTCTTATGCTTCCCCAAATAAAATAAGACACAAAAAAACTAAATAAATCTGTTCATCAGTATTCAGTGTACAAGTCCAATACAGTACAGAACAGTTTGCAATATTATGATTGGAGATCTTTCCAGTTCCCATATATTGCATTGTAATGTGTGTTACTGCAGTTCACCCATTAATTATGCCTTTACTATATTTTCACCCATTATGCCTTTACTGTATTTTCACCCATTATGCCTTTATTGTATTTTCACCCATTAATTATGTCTTTACTATATTTTCACCCAATATGCCTTTACTATATTTTCACCCATTATGCCTTTACTATATTTTCACCCATTATGCCTTTATTGTATTTTCACCCATTAATTATGCCTTTACTATATTTTCACCCATTATGCCTTTACTGTATTTTCACCCATTATGCCTTTATTGTATTTTCACCCATTAATTATGCCTTTACTATATTTTCACCCATTATATCTTTACTGTATTTTCACCCATTATGTCTTTACTGTATTTTCACCCATTATGCCTTTATTGTATTTTCACCCATTATGCCTTTACTATATTTTCACCCATTATGCCTTTATTGTATTTTCACCCATTAATTATGCCTTTACTATATTTTCACCCATTATGCCTTTACTGTATTTTCACCCATTAATTATGCCTTTACTATATTTTCACCCATTATGCCTTTACTGTATTTTCACCCATTATGCCTTTACTGTATTTTCACCCATTATGCCTTTATTGTATTTTCACCCATTAATTATGCCTTTACTATATTTTCACCCATTATGCCTTAACTATATTTTCATCCATTATATCTTTATTATATTTTCAACTATTAAACAATATTCATACTAAATAACAATTAATCTGTTCTAACTTTGAATAAGAGCAAATGAGGGGAGAGGTACCTCATCTAAGTCAGCTCCATTGTCTTTGGTGGATTCTTCAGTTTCCAAATCTTCATCTCCGTCCTCATTCAGTTCTTCTGAATTGATCTTGGAGAGTTCCTTCCGGATTTCATCATCCAGCCACTCTTCATCATCTACTTCCATTGGTCCAGGTTTATCAATGACTTCTAACTCTTTCATACTCATTATATCTCGTAACTGTGAAATGGATCAAACGTCCAACTACAGAGATCTAATATCACATTTATAATACGTACATTAAAAATTATATTCTTCAACAAAATTGTTTGATTTCTCAGGCATCGAATTGAGCTGATTTGAGTTATTTAGCTGGCTGAGGGGTAACTACATAGGAAAACATCCCACAAACACAGGTATGAGCCAGAATTGAACTCACAGCCTGGGGATTTGCTTTATTTTTTATTCTTCAAATAAACAATCATTCTACATAAATCTTAAAATGTTTAGGTGATACAGTGAATTTAACTAATTACCATACTAACATGATGTTATTATAAGAATCTGACATATGTGGTTTTAGAAATAACATGTGAACAGTGAGTTAGTGAGTGGTTTGTTTAGACTTAGCAGTGATCACGCATGAGTCGTGGAGCAAGTTCCTAGGGAAACGGTCCATAAACTCAGACATGAACCCAAATCAAAGCCTGAAGTGGAGGTTCCCTAGACCATGCTCAAACTGCTGTCCAATAGGATTACCGCTTGTATGGCAGGTGGTAATATACAAAACTAAAGCAGCAAATCTTCCCTTTCTATATAGGAGAATTATCAGAATTATAATATCAAAATGGGATATAAGTACACATTCCATTACCATTCATAGCAATGTATCATTTACTTTTTATTGTTTACTTTAAGTTGATATCACTAACAACATGCACACAAACACATGCATATACATACATACACACACACAAGTCTATTACAATTATGTTTAAGCATTTAGTAATTGTGGTGTCACAGATATGTGATGTATGAAAAGTATAATAAAACTGGCCCCAGGACACACAGGAATTATAATATCATTGTTATATTTTGGATAGGTCTACTAAATTGACAGTCACTAGTATGATAGCGCTAGAGAGTGATGAAGTTAGATACACGAGTATTATAATCCACTTCCAGCCATCTTGAACATTAGAAAATACTTTGTAACCGGATATATTGAATATAGAGGCATTGCCTGGTTATTTATTCTGGTCTTGAACATGGAATTTCAGCGTTTTTCATTATTAACAAAGGGGCCCCCACTGGTGAAGTGTACGGTGCCTCTATTCCTGGTGCTAGAAACACCATATTTTCACCACATAGTCCACATACCACTTTGTGCATTTAAAATTCTAAAATAGGAATAAATTATTACTGAAATATAGGTTCAGGAAAAACAGTACTAAATATTACAAGTATCTATAATCTTTATTATCACTGATATACAATGAAACATATATATTTACAAGTTTATATGTGAAGTTTTGGGGTTATCAGCTGAGTAACACATATTTTATATGGCAGCCAGTTCACATAACTATCCTGGTCTCAGATTAGCTCACTGTGTTATTCACCAACAAATTAGTGTGGGTTTGTTCTATTTGACACTAACAGAATGATTGCTGGTGAAATTGGTTTTGTTAAATTGCTTAAGATTACTTCTATTGTTCAAGAAGGTGATTAGTTGATTGATTGATTGGTTTTCTTCTGTTTCGTGATCTGTGATCATGAAACAGGGATAGCACATGAAAGTGCAAGCACTTATTTCCAGTGTGGTCCCTTTTATTGAGTGGCTGTTCATACACCCTCCCCCTTCACTCACATGGGAGCGGTATAGAAAGATGGAGTCTAAATACCCGAGGGTGGTCAGTGCCAGACTGTATTATGTCCTCAGGGTAATATTACTTATCTGTTGTAGGAGGAAGGTATTGAATGGCAGAAAAATTATTTAATAGTCACAATTTGGCCCGGTCATATGTCATAGTCATTATTTACACAACAGTACGAAACTCATCTGTCACATGAAGCACTCACAGAACAGTGTATTGCCAACAGACTATTATCAAATAATAGTTATGATACTCGTTATCTATGATACTAGATCTAGAATGATACTAATAGTAATAGTACTGTAGAATCTAGCAGTTCTAGCATTAGTATGTCTAGATAGTCACATTATAATTCTTATGTGACGGGCTAAGGTAGGCTATAAAGGATATTAGAGCTTGATAATCTTTAAGTTGAGATAAACTATATTAAATTAGATCTACTCACTATGTCAGTCTGTCTCTGACTCTGTCACACTCACTGACTCAGACACTAGACACTGGGTGAGTGGGTGTATTACTGCTAAGGCTGTACATAGAAAAGTCACCCTTAAATACAGTCCAGAGATAAATCAGTTGTGACCCAGTATAGATAATATGTAGGCAAAACTATTATTATACCTAATTCTGATTCTCCATTTCCAGAAAATTATTCCGCTTGTCTGTCACCTCTTGGATCACTTTGGAACCCAGCCATTGTTTACGCATCTCCAGCGAAATGCATTTCAGATAGAGGTGGTTACGAGTAGACGTTAACGGTGCTTGGACAGCTCGGCCCAAGTCACAACTCGTCCCAGACAGCTATATGTAAATTAATTTATTAATATTTGTGTGTGTGTATTTGTTTGTTTGTTTGTGTTTTATATATATATATATATATATATATATATATATATATATATATATAAACAGTTTAATTGGTGGTTGTTTACTTGCAGTGCAAGACTGATATGGAATAAGTGAACATAGCTGCGTGAAATGTAGTGGTAATGAATCCAAGCCGAGAGGTCGTAACTTTGACATTTGTAAAAGATATTAATACATGTGGTGTCTATTTATCTTCATCATTCAGAAACTGTAAATATGATTTAGTCCGCAGCACAAAGTACAAACACAAATGCAAATCCAAAATTTACTTGATGCCGTTACAGCAACATGACAGTAACTAAAAACGCATTTAGCATATAAACGTGTAGCACACACACATACACACACAGTTACATTTGTCAGATACACACTTCTATTTCTCCGAAAATTACGATTGCAGCAGTACTGTATTATATTGAATATACTTTTGAAAAAATGTTACCAACAATTAACTATCAATCGAAAGATAGAGAGCCTCGGTGACTCAGCCCATATGCAAGATGACCTGAACACCCTACAATGCTGGGAGAAAAAATGGCAAATGAAATTTTACCCAGAAAAGTGTCAGCTATTGCGAGTCAACAACAAACGCAATGTCATTCATGATGACTACACATATCCTGAAAACTACAGACACCGTCAAATACCTTGGCGTGGAGCACATCCACAGCACGGGCGCCTCCGTGGTCTAGCGGTAGCGTGCTGGACCACAGATCACTACCACCAGTGTTCGAATCCCGGCGTGGGCATATCTGAAGGTTGTTTCGTCTTTCACTTCGTCTCATTACCTTTGGAAGTCGCTCGGCCCATTTAGCCTACCTTGTGTACAAAAGTAGCCGCAAAACATCAATCACATCCACAGCACAACCCGCAAAGCAGATGATACACGTGCATTCCTCGGAAGAAACATGCCAAGGTGCCCAAGAGACACTAGGGCCCAGTACGGGCTACTCCACACTCGTTAGACCTATCATGGGGCACTATTTAATTGGGACCCTAGCTCACACCCAAAAAGACATTGACTGCCTTGAGAAGACCCAACACCGCTCTGCTGGATTTGTTTATCAAGTCTTCCAGAGAATCAGTAGCGTCACACAGATGATGATATAATTTGGATGGGAGTCACTACCGCATAGCGCCGTGCCATGGTAAAGGCGACGACGATGATGCATTGAGCAGTCGCCGAGTTGTCATTTGGGCCGAGGTGGCTAGCATTCACGTTAACTATCTATATATCTCTGTTATTTACCTACTACAGATATAACCATTAAAACGATAATATATATATATATATATATATATATATATATATATATATATATATATGACGATTTCTTGTACAATTACTTTATAATGTAAACATAATCATACATTTTACCTACCCCCCCCCCACACACACACACACACACATTAACGAACAACCTATGGAACCTCTATCCAGCAATAAATATGTCATTTTCTATAGCACGATATGTGGAGGATGTTTAATGATGATGATGATGAAGATGATCAATCAATCAATCACCTTCTTGAATAACAGAAATAATATAAAGCAGTTTAACAAAAGCAACTATAAGGTGGGCTACAAAGGATATTAATTACCTACTATAGAGCCCGAAAATCTTCAAATGAGTTCAAACAAGTTCAATAATAATGGTGATGATGATGGTTAATTATTATTATTATTAGTAGTAGTAGTAGTAGTAGTAGTAGTATAGCACACACACACACACACGCGCGCGCGCACACACACACACATATATATATATATATATATATATATATATATATATTGCATGCATACACGGCTCAATGTGAGAAACATATATATTTACCTCCAAAAGAAATCTCTTATTTTTTATTATAACATATAATTTCATATCAGGGTTAATTATCTAAATAGATCATAATAAAATATGAATTTATTTAACTTTGTCTATATTTATTACTCCTTCAAAATGTACACGTCATAATTTACATAAATACTAAGCAATAATTTTTCACTTTTTCTAAATCATTCTCACAAATACCATCCAAGAATCATAAAAGTAAAATTAGTTAGATATACAGATTTGATAATATCATATAGCTAATATTTATGTTTATAGCTGATACTTTGGTACAGGTATGCATACGTGCAGTGATTATTTCAATAGCAGATCGATAGATGTAATTTAAATATAGTATTTTCTTAATATCAGCGATTATAAATAACGTACGTTCACTTATTCATATTACAACACAACCTAATTTATATCAGATCGTTTTTGGCTTACAGCTGCGGTGAATGACCAACATCCGCAAATTTATATAATGGACATGTGACCCGAATTAAAATAAATCTACGACTAGACAAAATAAATTATCCAATTTTTGTTCGATTTAATAAAAATAAATAGAAAATATAATATATTGCTCTACGGTGGCGATTTAATTACCGTTTTCTACGTCCTTTCTACTGATATATAATAATTATCACCAGGAAAGACGCGCCATCTTTAATTGGTGATGATTGATGTTTTACGGCCACTTTTGTGCACATGGTAGGCTGAATGGGCCGAGCGACCTCCAAAGGTAATGAGGCGATGTCAAAGACGAAACACCCTTCAGATATGCCCACGCAGAGATTCTAACTCGGGTGGTAGTGATCTCTGGTCCAACGCGCTACCAACTAGGCCATGGAAAAGGTGAGTACAACGCGATAAAATCATTGAAATTGCTAGAGACGACGCACATTTCAGTTGAATGAATGAATGAATGTTTATTTCTGTTAAAGTACATAATATAGACATATTTATAAATACAGGTATATCACAATACAGCATATTTATTATAATAAAAGGATTATCATAAATATTTATATTATGGACAGAAACTGAGGACATTTACTAAGACAACAGTGTCTGTTTCCTCGCTGATTTAGTTTATATGAAGCTAAGTAAGATCGAGCAGTGAGGCTGTAATGCCCAGAAAGAAAACAATGAACAATTGAGATGAGATATATGTAGGAAATCAAATAGTTCAGCAATTTACATGGACAAATAAATATGACGCATGAACGTCTATCTCCGATAGAGTTGTTGTTTTTGTTTGACACATATGATTACATGATTTATTAGCACAAGTTTGGACCTAGTAAAATTTGTATGCACGCACACGCACACCCCCCAATATATATATATATATATATATATATATATATATATATATATATATATTGTAAATTTTGCGTTATCAATAAAGCAGTAAGTTGATATTTAAAACATTATGTTCGTGAACATTTGTGTGCACCTGTGTACGAAAATAAAATATCATGCTTATTTACATATATTTGAGTAGTTCTTGTTTAAATTTACCGCTAAACGATTTGGTGGTTCTTAATGATTTAATTTTCTCGGACATATTATAACAGGTTTGAGGAGCTGTGTGAATAAATGATCTGCAGATTTGTTTGCTGTGTCTTTCTGTAATATGTGGTGCAATTCTGTTTCTTGTATTGTGTGGGTGAATGTCGCTATTTAAAGAAAATTAATTTTGCAATGGTTGGGGCAATTCTCTACGGGAGTACAAATACACAAGAAGCTGTAATTTGAACAGCTTCTCTATTGGCAATATATTAAGGCTCCTGCGTGTGGGGATCGCGGGTGCATTGTATTTCGATTTGTTTATTATCCTCATCGTCTTATTTTGTTTTTATTTCTAATTTAGAGATATGTTCTTTATTCGAAGATCCCCACAATAAGGGACCATAGTTGAGATAAGACTGGGTTAGGCTGTAGTATAGGGTTTATTTTAGGTGTTATTTGGTTAGTAAGTGTTTTGACGAGTTTATTACGTATAGCCCGCTCGACATTTTATTACAACAACAGGTAATATATTCTCGCCAGGTTAATTGTTCATCGATAATCATTCCCAAAAATTTGACTTTGTTTACCTTATTGATTATTTCGTTATTGATTTTCAATGAGAAGTTTTCATGTTTAGTCGGTTGTCATGGGAACACCATATAATTAGTTTCGCTAATATTTAATGTAAGTTTATTAGCCTTAAAACAATCTTCAAGTGAATTTAGATCATTGTTAATTTTGTGGAATATGTTTGTAATATTGTTTGAAAAATAGTAAACTGTAGTGTCGTCTGCAAAAAGAATACACTTAGATTCAAGGCGTTGGGCAGATCATTTGTATAAATAATAAAAGTTTGGATTAATATTATTAATAAAAATCGTAATTAATACCAGGCAAGACGTCTAAATTTCGTACGCTCTGTGCCATGCTATGACGATATCAATATTGTGTTTTCTTGTAAAATAAATAGATTTCCGACCTGCCACGAAGAGTCTATGAGTTATAACGACCTTTTATTTGAGCATATAGTGGCGCCGTCTAGGGGATTGATTGGCGCACCTGTAATGTTTTCCAGGTGAAACGAAGTCATTAGTAAGAAGTGCAGGTAAGTTTTGGATGCGTGATTTGTATATTTTAGGGAATTAATGCATAAGTCATTTCTGTCGACACGCAACAGCTCAATGACTAAAGGTTTTGAATATTAATATCAACGAAGTAGGTTTCCATAGCATACCCGTACGGCGGTAGGCGTAGTCCGTAGCGGCGTAGGCAGATCTTTTAAATTCAGATTAAATATGATGGAGATTGTTATTTTTCGTTAATGTCATATGTAACTGACTTTTAATGCACAAACTACACTTGTGAGTCTTGTCGCTAAAATCTAAGCATTAATGATTGACCCATTCGAGGCCATTATAATTATATGATTGTTGTTCTACTCTAGTCTAAACACTGAAACTTTATTAATTAAATGATTAACCATCTGTATAATCTTTCGTCTTGTATTTTAATAGCTCACAACTGGGATGTCATCAGTTATGACTCATGTTTTAATTACAACTCATCTGTCCATTAAATATTATGAATATGAACAATAACCTAAAATAATTGTCGCGATTAGAGATTTTTAAGATAGTTAGGTACATCTTTGTTATCTATTTCAGAAACCTTCCCACAATTACTATATAATTAAAACGACATTGAAATTAATTTTCGCTTTATTTCTTCTCTGATTACACAATTGGATGATGTCAACATAATCTTGCTTCTTATGACACATAGAGCTCATCTTAGACATTGGTTGGAACAAATACTTAACTGATGTCAGTATCTTGTTCTATATAATGGCATTAACAGCCAGTTCAAACCTCCATGAATGCGTTGTCAGTCACACATATGTGGCATATGCGTGACTGACATATTATGTGTGAGTGTGTGTGTCTATGTATGTATACAGACAGGCTTCAAATCATGGAATCCATGACATATCATTTATGCAAAATGGCCTGAAATCCGCAACTGACCGATATTATATTTCAAAATAATCTGAACGCGTTTTCACAGTTTGTAATTCACATGTAAAAAACATAGCCAACAGCCACAACGTACCCACAAGTATATTTATTGAGCACAAACTTATTGTTCTATAACATTATTCAATAAAATATGACATTTTCATTACAAAAGCATATACACAAATAAGTAAATTTTCACGGATGTTTATTTGCACACATGCACCTATAAATGTTTGACTATATTCTAATTATCCTATATATTATATAGCCCTTACCTGGCTATGGTCATGCCATACATGATGCATTTTGTTAACTAAATATATATTTCCCAAATATTTAAACAATTCCATTGATATTGTTTACACTAATCTCAGTTTGCACTAATCTCAGTTATCTCTATAAATACCTGTGCATTCATGGCAAATGCATTACTTGCTCTATGGTGAATATTGATCTCAGAAATATTAAAACAATTTAACGTCGTACAATGGCATCAAAGTCTGTTGTACATTTTCATTTCAAAAACACACCAGAAAGTGTGTTTGGTTCTTACAAATCAACATATAAACACTGTAGCATGTTTATATCGGCATTATACATGTAACTGAGTAAATATTGGCGAAGAATAACATACATGTGTGTGTTTATATACATTGTAATTATGATTGTAATCATGATTACTTTATAATGTAGTCTTAATCGATTATATTCAAAATGAATGTTATCATAGTATTCTCAAGTAATCATGTTCGATTACCGTAGTCCTGTAATCACCCCAACCCTGGTTATAATGGGGCCCTACTGTATTTGTGTCAATTAACTAAGGCTCTCAATGAAGATGGATTCTCAATGAGTGTGTTTGGTAGTACATAATTTTTCTACGTGTTCAGGATAATGGATGAAAACTCACTGTTACCTCCATCTGTGGGATGTTTCAGTCATCATCTCATTTCCTAGTGTTATCTTATTCGTGGAGAAATTTCTTGGTAATATCCCATAATTTACTGCTGACGTATTAGTGTCGGATGCTATTGAAAAGGCTGTGTACTCCGTATAATTCAGGATCCATCCTCAAATATTATCAACATACTATTCTTCATTGTGTAACTCAAATTGGGTGTAAACTTGGACAAAAACAAATGTTTAACATATTTTATTATTCGTGTGATTTAGAGCCAGCAACATGATGCAGCAGCAGATGATGTATAATGATGAGGAGCCAACGTTTCAGCAGCCCGGGCGACCTCCGTATGAGAGAAATGAGCCATTTTCAAAGGACCACGGCGGCATCTACAGGCCGCCGTACTTCTTCGCCAATGCGACGTCGCTCATCATGGCTCTGGTCGGAACCGTGTTCTTCTTCATCAGCTTCGGAGGTCCGGTCTGGTACGACGTCCCACCGGAGAACACGATCGTTCCGAAAACGTTCGGCCTCTGGAGACTCTGTGTGAGGAGTGAGTGCGTCGGTCGACATGACGAATGACTACATGGTGAAGAGGTACCTGGTGGGCATCGCCGATACGAGCAGCAACAAAGGTAAGAAGCTCGTTTGATTTATCCAGGTATGTCGGTGAACGGCTAATAAATGTCACTTTGTTAAGCATCTTCATGATATATCTCGGAAGGTGTTAAATTATTAAATCGATAGGAACGCATGAAAAATGAGATATACCATCATCAGTTATTATTTATATGGAAAGTGGCTTAATAACGATGATGGTTGTGCGTACGATAATAAATTATGATATTTATAATTTGGTTTTCATTTTTATTCTTACATAATGTTAGATATGTCTATAAAATATGAGGTATCGGTGTTGATTTAAATTTGTTTTATATAATTATTACAGAACTGACTATTTTTCACTAGGAAACAAGGTCAATAAGATGATTTATAAATGATAAAAATTGAAATTTTTAAATAACGATTTGCCAACTTTCTACAATGCACTGTTATTATCCAGGTAATTATGCTGTATAACGAACTACCCGTGTAATTTTAATGCTAGAAACAAACAATGTTATTACTGAATGTAGAACTGAATCTGTTTACATTTTATGTATATTTATTATAGTTAAATTATTTGTTCTCATTAAGAGTCTAGCAGTAGCGTGTTGGACCACAGATCACTACCACCCGTGTTCGAATCTCGGTGTGGGCATATCTGAAGGTTGTTTCATTTTCACTTTGCTTCATTACCTTTGGAGGTCGCTCGACCCATTTAGCCTAGCTTGTACACAAAAGTGGCCGTAAAATATTAATCATCATTATTTGTTCTCATTAATTTCATAAGAAGGCTGAGACTACTCACTGGTTTTACGAAAGCCATTTTTATTGTATTAATTATAACTCATTCCCCTCATACAAGAGCTGAATCCGAATTAACTCAAATTTACTCACTTGCTACACCTGGAGTAGCAATATCTACGTTCTAGTATCAAGCATAGTGACAAATAAAAGGCTAATTGCAAAAGTTGCTAAACTGGTTACTGCCAATACAGAAATTTCGTTCTTCGTGATCTCTAAGAACTTAGTTGTAAAGTGATACTTCTACAATATATAAAAATAAGTGCTTGTTTATTTATTATTGTGTGCATGCTGACAGACAAAAGAGTACTTAGAAATATATATTTAGTATGCACTGTGTGCATATAGCTACGTTTTTTACCAAAATATTAACTCACGTTAAGCAAGTCAATTTCTACCTGGTTAAATTATACACAAATTCTACCATTTGCTTAAGGTCTATCATACCTTTCTATTTATAACTCTTTGTAATAGTTATTCTTTCACTGTATTTTACCTGTATACAAGTGGAACAAAAACCCACATAAATAAAGCAAATCGTCCATCTAAAACTAGAAAGATAGAGTTTTATGTGAAGAGACTAAGGCAGTTTTGCAAACTGAAACTGCCCCAAAAAGTGACCAAAACGACTTTTTCAATTAATACTTCTGCATTCGATTTAGCCCCGTAAAATACCTATCCATAGATGTCTATGAAATTTTCCCTTGTCGTTATTACTGAATATAGCTATCTCAGTTCATTTGTATAAGTGTTTCATTTGGTTTGTTAATTATAACTTTTTAAATATAACCAAACAAATGCAAAATGAAGGAAGATTTGCGGTATTTATGACAAAAAAATCACTCGATATTTTCATCACTGGCATACATAAAAAAAATTCAAATCTGTTTACTTTATTAGTTGACCCCATATATTGGTGTAATCATGGTCACACGTTGGAAGAGGAGTTGTTATGCTGTTCTTGCGATTGTATGACAAAAATTAGCCTGCTGAACCTGTTGTTTTCTTTGAGAGTTTGTCAGTTACCGAATGCCAAATCGTTGTACACGATTGTTGTCGTTAGATATGCCAGGTTAACTACATCCGGCATCCGACATACAACTATTTATGTATCTGGTAAAAATATTAAGATTTTATACAAACTCGATAATCAAGTGCGTCTGTAAACTTGTGTTTTTTTTATTCCAGGTCTCATCCAAGCTTATGAAAACTACCTGATGCCTGTCAAGGTACTGATGTGCGTTGCAACAATATTTATATTCATAATGATGTCATCCAACTTGGCGTTTATTGCCGGATTTCCGACATATTTCTTGGAGGCTGTCACACAAATGTTTGTTGGTTAGTAGACAATTATTATTTATGCCAGTTTAATGCTAAAATAAATATATATTTTAGAGATATTAACATTAACTTTTTATTTAAGTGAAGTTTTTACTATAAAAGACTATATTTACAATGTCACTGATGATTCAGTGTGCCTCCGTCGTCTAACTGGTAGTGCGTTGGACCACAGATCACTAACCATCTTAGTTCGAATCTTGGCATCGGCATATCTAATAGACATGGGGTCAATTCCATTTGGTCTATTCCACATCAAATTTATAAGTTCCAAATGCATCAATTCCATTTTTTCCTACTACTTTTTACCATGAGTAGGTACTCTGAGTACCTACTTGGAATACCTACTCCAAGCAGTTTATGTTCCAGTAGGATTGTCATGGAAGAAATATTTCCAAATTAAAAAGTTAAATGGAAGTTATTTGTTTTGTAGGAGATTCCAATTCCAAATTTATCAATTACATTTTTTTTAAATAATCAATTTTGGAATTGACTATCAATTCCAGAATTGAATCGACCCCATCCCATGTCTCGTAAGTGAAGGGTGTTTCATCTTTGACTTTGCTTTATTACCTCGCTTGGCCGATTTAGCCTATCATGTGTACAAGAGTGGCTGTAAAATATCAATCATCATCATCATCACTGATGATTCACATCAATTTTGTTGTCTCTTTGAAATAGATATATTTATCTCTAACGTTATCTCAAAACACTTATTTCCAGGTCTGCTCACTGCCATTGCCGTCGGTATTTTTGGTGGGAATTTCCGTGATGATAAGAATCAGGCACCATTCGGCTGGGCGTATTGGTGTGGCGTGGTGGCTGCTATGATCCTTATTGTAAACGGTGCAATCATGATGGCAATTAGCATGTTCGTGTATCGAAAAAGGGGTGGTTTCACCAGGAGAAAGTAGTTGTCTGCATTTTGCCTCAGAACTGTTGACTTATAATACACAAGTTCATCTGAATGTTGGATAGCATGCCGTAGACGACGTGTATTGTGCTTGTGGGAAACTGAATATATGTTTGAAAATATCAGATGTGGTTTATCTTCACATTCCACATCCAGATTATTCCGTAAGCATTTTTTTTTCTGGAGCGTAAACTAAGAATTCTCGAATGTTCGATCAGTCAGTGTGTGAGAAAGATAGACAGACTCTAAGTGTCTCCATTTGTTGATCTGATGGCGGTTTTGGAAGATAATAGATCTGACATTTATACAATTTTTGATATATACAATTTTTTACCGTCGGTGTGTTTACTTTATACATCGCTGAAAAGGAAATGTTTTAATCCACACTTTACCAACCGTGTTTTAGTTATTTTTGCCGAATACTCTGATTTTAGCTTTAGTTGGAAGTGATACTGAGAAGATAGGATCAATTTTGTTTTGGAAAGGTACCATAATTATCTTGTTGTTCGTTTAGAAAACAATACTCTCTTTCTGCTAAAGTATTTCTATTATTTATGTAATGGAAAAATTTAGTCGCATTTTTTTATTTTTTCAAATTATTTAGTTGGGAATTATATTTCTGATGATAGAAATACTGGATCGACGTAGGTAAAGATTCTCTAATAATTGTATCCAGATTATCGTCGGCTGTTCTCAAACATTCCATTTCATAAAATAGGAATTGTATGATTTATTATCATAAAAATATTGTCCGTTCTAGATTTGTCTTCCATTCATTATCGTTGTATATTTTTTTCCTATGACAGCATGGGTGTATATAATTAGCATAAATCCTAATTTGCATTTGTAAATATATGCATTACTTGAGCACTCGGGAACGTAATTGACATTTCTCTTTATAACAAATATCTTTTATGTCCGTACTTTATTTAAGCCTTTTAATGATTATTGGTCATTGTTCCAAGATCTAAACATGTAGTCCGGATATCTGATAACAATAACTTTTATTTAATAAAATATTTTGGTATAAATTCGTTTTTGTGTATGTCGAGAGAATTCCAACAATACCAATTCCTGTAATAAACTCATTGACATCTTGCAATTGCAGTGCATCAAATGTTGGCCGTTTAACACGTATTTCAATAAAGGTGCTGGTTAAGCTGATAAAAAATAGTTGACCTTGAGCACTCGGTTCACAACAAAACATGGGTGTTTTTTTAGCCATACTGTTTAACATCGTCTATTTTCTAGACAACTGATAATCTATTCTAATTTGCGAAGCGTTCATAACTGCAAAATCATCAAAAACGTTCAGTCTTGGTGGTGTACGAAATAATTTCAGTTGGTTGTGTTTATGTCCAAGCGGTATGGGACGGCTAGAGTCTACGCATTGAAATACGCAGCCACACAAAAAGTAAGATAGAGTACCGCAACATGTATAATGCTGGATAGCCAGTTTGGCCTTTAAATGTGCAACTAATATTATTAACACCACACGATAAAAGCCACATGATTAATATCATCGTATCATGATTATGGTTTGTCGATAGATCGTTGCCAACATCAGATTGGGCGCATGAGTTTTGTAGCAAATGGCGAACATCTCAATATACCTATATGGTACAGTACATAAAAAAGAAGAAAAAACCCCCAATAACATTCAGTTTCATTAATTTCTTAGCATCTACACTCTATAAGTTTCTGGGATTTTTCTAGGAATAACGAGTTAATTTGGATGATGCGATGCAACTGAAGCATCTATACCTGAATAATATTACCTGTTGATACATCACAAGTACTAATACTTGTTAAATCAGGTAATACCATAACTTGTTGTGAACTACGAAAAGCATTAGAAATATGACTTGAAAAGATTGATTTCAAGCTTTTAACAAAACTTGCCTGGCTTTCACTGGTTGAAAACAAATCATCAGCTTAAATGTGCTCGTGTTACTTATTAGTTAGAAAACGATGTTAGTTAGAGCCTTTCATATCAGCAATTTAAATGACATTAAACTTCAGTGGAGATAGACGACTTAATTTCTTGGAATTGCTTAATGCAAAATAATCACAATAATACCCTCTTCATCAAGTGACAGCTCTTGTGGTCCATTTGATAATAAATCAAGTAGGGAGGTATCTCTGCTGCGGATAAAGTCGGCATATTATACTTAGTGGTTGAGATATTGTTTGGTTTCAACAATAAAGTTCAAAGAATCCACAGTTGAAACTTAGTGTACAGATATGAGCTGTACTGTATCCAGATTGTCTCGTTGTCCATCTCAGCCACGTATGCCTGAAAATAATTCTGAATTAAAATTTGAAATAACAAGTGTAGTCTCTTGTTTAGTTAATGCCGACTCCGTGGTCTAGCGGTAGCGTGTTGGACCACAGATCACTACCACCCGTGTTCGAATCCCGGTGTGGCATATCTGAAGGTTGTTTCGTCTTTCACTTCGATACATTACCTTTGGAGGTCACTCGGCCCATTCAGCCTACCATGTGCACAAAAGTGGCCGTAAAACATCAATCATCACCAATTAAAGATGGCGCGTCTTTCCTGGTGATAATTATCATATATCAGTAGAATGGACGTAGAAAACAGTAATTAAATCGCCACCTTAGAGCAATATATTATATTTTATTTTTATTAAATCGAAAAGAAATTGGATAATTTATTTTGTCTAGTCATAGATTTATTTTAATTCGGGTCACATGTCCATTATATAAATTTGCGGATGTTGGTCATTCATCGCAGCTGTAAGCCAAAAACGATCTAATACTATATTATCACCTCTTGTTTAGTTAACTTCATTTTACTTTTTGACCCCTCTTTATCAGGCGACATAATTTTGTACATATGTATTAATTTCTGATCCAAAGTTACTCCTTTCTTGAATTGTCTTTTAATGTTTTTATTGAGTAGATCAGCTGGTTCTGGACGAAATTAACAAATTATTCCTTACACTGGGCAAATTTAAAATAAATTATCATTGAAACTGCAGCAGATCTGTTTTAATTTATTTAGAAATATCATAAACTGTAAATGCTTCCTTCCATCAAAATCACAGAAGTTTACTTGTATCCTGATATGTAAATATAAATATTATATGTGATCGTTTACTATATATTTATTCAGATTTACAAATACCAGTATGTGTAAGTTTTAATCTGCACCAACCAAGTCAAAAAGGAATTTATGTCTCTTTGGCTAGTCTGTTGCTCCTTGTAGGGACATCTCTTTTGGTGACAGCATAGGAAGGGAACAACATTTCAATTCAGACTATTTCTGGAGAACAATGTTTCTTACCAATATCCAATAATGTTACAATATATTCATGACATACTAGTTCAAATATGTGTTGATCATGAAGATCCATAATATCTCCTAAGTTTATCATGTAGGTCAAATTAGTTTCCATGTAGTCTCCCGACAACAGCCAGGTTTGTATATGGGATCAGACATTCTAGACGCCTCTTTGGCCTCATAGGTAGAGCGTGCGGCTATATTTACCTGTGGCCATGGTCGTTCTGTGCGGGAGGGCACAGGTTCACGCCTCGCCCGTGACACTATAGTTGGGGGGGGGGGGGTTTGGGGCATCCAGCCAGACAACTGGTAAGGTTTTCTCCACCGAATATGTCATATATTCTAAATTCATTTAAAATTATCTCCGTGGGGAAGTTATAAATTACAGACCAGATGCATCTCCCTCATTTGAGTTTGCCAGCCTCATTAAAATGCCATTTCGGCCATTATTATTATTATTATTATTATTATTATTATTATTATTATTACACTTCATCCTGCAGTCAAGCATCCAAACACATTTCACGGGTAATTCAAAACCATGTCAGGGACAATTTAAATAAACTAAATAATATGTAACTAGGTATTTTCCATGCTAGATAATAGCATTAAAAATAAATAAATATAGTCAGCCAGGACATATTATTTTTTGCTATATAAATAATTAACATATGTCACGACAACTATATCTATCGGGTGTCACTGGGAAATAAAATTACTCCTAATGTAGATGCATTAATACAATTTTTTTTTAGAATATAGAATTTCGCATCAAAAACTATTTAAGAGAGACTTTGGGCGAGGGAGGGAGTGTTAGCGGTCATAGCCTTAAATCTTGCCCCGTCGAATATTCTGTATCCAAAACCAAGTGACTCATTTTTTGAAAAAAAAAGGATATTGGATAACGATCATATGAAAATGGAACCGGGATTAACCCCCCTATAGACTGAGTCCTAATAT
Source organism: Paralvinella palmiformis (assembly GCA_025642065.1). Classification (NCBI taxonomy): domain Eukaryota; kingdom Metazoa; phylum Annelida; class Polychaeta; order Terebellida; family Alvinellidae; genus Paralvinella; species Paralvinella palmiformis. The sequence goes on from JAODUP010000121.1 coordinate 227,920, forward strand.
TTTATTTACCTATATAATAGACACATCACAATATCATAGAGTGACAGACAGCGCTGTCGGTGTTAGATCTATACGTCATAGACTGGTTAGAAGTTTGTTAACAGCACACCGAAAATAAATTACGAACATAAATGACGAATTATTATCGTATGTGGAAATATGTGTGTTTTATTATTATGGTTTTTTATTACCTGTCATCTTTAATTCAATTCAAATTGTTTATCTCAACATTCATATTTATTATTACACCATTTTAATGATACGCAAAGGCACATAGAAAGTTGAAAAGGAAGATGCTTGAAGCATTCCTTATATAATGCATCCTCCATTCGTTTTGGGAATAAGAATTTTTTTTAATTCCTGCTACTGTACTAGTATAACTACTAAAGCTATCAAGTGAACATATTGTTTCATATACAAACGTGGGTTTCTTTTCTTACTGACTTCAACATTCGCCAGTTTCGTTTGTTTGTCATCATTGACTTTCTTAGCGTCTCCAAAAACGACCACTAGAAGCGCCACTGAAGCTTACGTTAGACTATTTTCGCGGTAGTTAGGCTGCTCTGGCTGAGGTGTCGAAATGTTTTATATACAGGTTTCTTTTGGACCACAGAAAATTACTGTTGAATGTAAACTGTGGTGTCAAAATAGTTTATGATATGTATGTAGCAAGTCATCATTGAACCACACGCACGTGTTGTTTGTTGCGAGCTGTGGTATCAAATGGTATGTTTTTTACGTGCTTCCGCTTTTTGTACGTAGCCTGCATGTAGCCGCTTTCCTGTGGGCGTGACATATTTGTCGCATACGAAAAGCGAATTAGCTGGTTCCCACAGGCTGATGAGTAGACCAGACACATCTATCAATATGTGGAAGTATGGTACATTTTATTTTTAGATTAATGTGTGTATAGTTGTATTTAGATTTATGGAGGTAGGTCTCGAAGGATGTTTAGATATGTTGATGCCCTGTGCCTGTTGCCTCTTTATATGTACCCTAAAACGCACATTCCCGTGCCAGACATCTTATCTATTTCCATCCACATTCCTTATTACACCAATGTTAGAAAGTTATGTCGTTATTACAACATGTTTGAGTTTATTAGCTTTGTTATGTATAATATAGAATCTATATTGTTGTCCTCTTATGTTGTCTGGCGAAACGACCTATTAATTCATACAATGCTGCTTGATGGATTTATACTCCTGGAGTCGTTTGTTACTCCGGCAGGCATCTCCATGGGTATTAAGCTGCGGACAGAGTTTTTTCCCATATTATAAGTAATTAGATTACACTGGTATAGGAAATTTGTTAAATGTATAGCTATTATAATCCCGACGTGTCATTCGCAGTATCGACCATGGGTCAAATAGATCAAGTGGATAGGCGCTTTAATTTAGATCCCACCACACCTAACTGCATATACTTAGGGACGCTAAATTAAGCGTGAATGAACGTTCCCTTAGTGATGAACGGAAACGTATGAGGGTTAGCTGTTAGGTTCGAGTAAATCATAGTATTTACTCAGGTTTGAGACGATATTTCGTTCTAGTCCAGTAATAATCCATTGTGCGGTATTGCTACTTTGTTTTTATTTCAGTTTAATCGCTTTAGTGAGTCCATACTGTGTTAGTGTACATTCTCTTTGTTATGATGAACAAACTGTAATGTTTGTTAACACGCTGAGGGTATATATAGAGCTTGAATTTTCACTTAGGTTAGAGAAGAACTTCGACGCCAGACCAGTCGGACGTGCATTGATACATGGTTCATATAGGTAGGATTTATTCAGTTATTCGAACCCAGAATAAAGCTGAGGTCAGCATCTGAGGTGTCGAAATGCTTTATATACAGGTTTCTTTTGGACCACAGAAAATTACTGTTGAATGTAAACTGTGGTGTCAAAATAGTTTATGATATGTATGTAGCAAGTCATCATTGAACCACACGCACGTGTTTGTTGCGAGCTGTGGTATGAAATGGTATGTTTTTACGTGCTTCCGCTTTTTGTACGTAGCCTGCATGTAGCCGCTTTCCTGTGGGCGTGACATATTTGTCGCGTACGAAAAGCGAATTAGCTGGTTCCCACAGGCTGATGAGTAGACCAGACACATGCTTAGGTATACGCACACATTTATCAATATGTGGAGGTATGGAACATTTAATTTTTAGATTAATGTATGTATAGTTGTATTTAGATTTATGGAGGTAGGTTTCGAAGGATGTTTAGATATGTTGATGCTCTGTGCCTGTTGCCTCTTACTATGTACCATAAAACACACAGACACACACACAGACACACACACACACACACATACACACATATATATATATATATATATATATATATATATATATATAAAAACAATAATAGACTTTCCATGAAATCCTATCAATAATTTTAGCAATTATAATATTAATCACGTACTGAACTGCTTATATACGTAAAAGGTACTGTGTTGAAAAGTATATCAATAGCTCAACTGGTATTAAAATATTTTAATTGATTCTATTATCAAACGATTTACTGCAAAAGAAATGAACGAATTTCTAACGATGAAATAATAAATAAACATAAATTGTTCAAATAACATTGTGATACCGAAATATTCTACTTGAATTTACAATTAAAGGACATTAATTACTAACAAGTTCAGATTATAAGATTTAATAGCCATGTCAATAGCCATTACACGCATTCATCTCCCACGTGGCAGTTGTACTATTTAGTGAAACATTAAAAAAAACTTGAAAGTGGCCATTACAGCTGATATATGTATGGAGTAAAATTCCTATTTGACAAAGCGCAATTACGAGTTCCTTTGGTGACTGGTGAAAGTCAGCTTCTCCACAATCAGAAATAGTTTCTGATCCTATCAATATGAAGTCTTTGTATTTGAGCATGATGCTGAAAACTTGAACAATCTTCTAATCATGCACAGTGAGTACGTTATCATCAAAAAGCCAACGTCGTCGCATCGGCATGACATATCATCTGGTTCCTTCTTCAATCACCATTTAAGACAGTCGGCGGTATACTGCAGCTAAATTAAAAACCTCACGCATCATAAGTATTAGTATAATTATAATCTTCTATATACACATTCATGTTTATTTTTCAGTTTGTTTTTTTGAGATAAAACTTATTCTCGTTCAGAATTCTTTCACTCAGTTCCTGTATATCTTATCTAATCATATATTAATAGATATTGAAGTAACAATATACAGTGTAATTGAAGGTCATCAACATACAAGTGACCCAAAGAGGGTATGGGTAAATTCATTGTACCAAGCGAAATACAAGAACTGAACTTCATAGTACACCGGATTCTATGTACAGACAATTGGACAGAATATCACAGGTGAGACCTTCTTAATTAACCGTCTTTGTAATTGGGCTGATCAAAGCATCCCGACATTACTCGATGGATTGTGTAGGGCAAGAGACAACGGCACAGAACTCGGTAGGGGACTCTCAGTATCTGCAAGAGGCATCAAACGTATCCATCATGGACATTTGGAACTCGTCTACCAATAGAGCACCCAGACGTAAGGTGCTAGAAGGAGACCCATCGCAGTAAAGCTAATGTCTTTTCACATAAGAAGTTATTGACATAGTGGATCATATTTGAGTTTTGAGTATTATTTAGTTCACAACAATCTTATAATTACTCCTGCATGTTGTAATCGTATTATTATAGTACTCTAACTTTGCAGAGACAAGAGTATTTCTATCACCAACCTTGCTAAACTTGAATATACCACAATTAATATTCTATAAACCGAGTTTTAATCCACAAATGTTCGCTTTACCTTGCGTCTTTCCACACCTTGTATATTCCTATTGTGCAATGGGAATGAACGTCTTCTTGACGTTTGCCTTATCTACAGAGATACCCGGGTACTTGGATGTGCTATCATAGAGATACATCGGGTTAACGTAATACCCGAGAAGAAGGAACGTATTTTTGTCAATCAGCCTGCATAAGTTATCAGCATTAATAAAAATGACCAGGTGTTATGGAAGACACAGACACGTCCCTGATGTGGTGATTTATTGAATATGAGCTGCCTCCTCAAAACTGCATCACCTCACCAACAGTTTTAATCGTCTGGATTATTACCATCCCGCAACATTTCCATGACGATAAGCGCATCATGGTCACAGCATCACATTATTGTGTTATACGATTCCCATTACGATGTCGGGTTTTAGATCCCAGTAGTGATGCAGTTTGGTATTTTCCAGCATTGACAAATCCCAGTCATTGTGTAATGAGGAGTTGACGACCGATCCTGGTCAGATTGTCGTGTTTTATTCTTCTATTACCAAATCCCACATTTGTGTCAGGAATTAACATATATAATTGTTTATTCGTGTCAGGAATTAACATATATAATTGTTTATTCGTGTCAGGAATTAACATATATAATTGTTTATTCGTGTCAGGAATTAACATATATAATTGTTTATTCGTGTCAGGAATTAACATATATAATCAACATATATAATTGTATTTATGGTAGAAAATGGGTAATTTTGAATATTCGCTTTAAAATTGAGCATTCAGTTGGTTTAGAACACCAGATTAAGGCATAGTATGATGATGATTGATGTTTTACGGCCACTTCTGTGCACAAGGTAGGCTAAATGGGCCGAGCGACTTCCGAAGGTAATGAGACGAAGTGAAAGACGAAACAACCTTCAGATATGCCCACGCCGTGATTCGAACACTGGTGGTATGATCTGTGGTCCAGCACGCTACCGCTAGACCACGGAGGCGCCCAAGGCATTGTATGAATGGAGATACATTATGGCATTGCGTAGTGGCATATTGCCAGGTTGTTTAAGGAATACATGCTGCATAAAGGTCAGCATAGTAGAATTCAGCAAGAACAGGTTAGTTTAGTAATAGCATCGTTAAACGCATGGCTTTAAACTGGCTCTCTGTGAAGTCTACAATAGGGGAATTTTACGGAGTTAATAATCTGGTTATCCTCAAGGTGGCAGCACGCATTCCCAAGCCTGCCAAATCATTTTCTAATCGCGGCTAGATACCAAACAACTGTTGTCATATGTCGTCCGATAATCGTAATAATCCTTGTCCAAAGCGATAATAGGAGAATTTCTTTGCCATTAATCTGTATTATAATATCCAAGCTGCAAACGGATGGAGCTTTATAATAAGCTAACGCTTATAATTGTTATTATAATCATAAATATTATTGCCTGGACTAATATCTCCGACATTTTGATTCACCACCTGAAGAAATGCGCAATGCACTATGATATCTCCATTTGTTCATGGGAGTACGGTCTCGGCGTGGGCATATCTGAAGGTTGTTTCATCTTTTACTTCGCTTCATTACCATTGGATGTCGCTCGGCCCATTTAGCCTACCATGTACACAAAAGTGGCCATAAAACATCAATCATTATCATCATCATCATCATCATGGGAGTACGGATGAATTCCGTAACAAAAAATCCACCAACCCGAAAGATGTATGGACCAGTTGATGTGTATCGTATAGTGAATGATCACGATTACTTGGACCTATCTCCTGAAATCACGTTTCTGGATACATTACAAATCACAACTATCACTGAAGACGATTGCTTGGAGATCGAGAAAAGCACCCGTGAACAGTCAAACAACGTATCCTACGTCTACATTCATCGACGTACGGCAGGATCTGCATGGCAACGAATAGGACAGATTTCTCGAAACTGGATGTATCACTTGTCACCCAGAAGGAAGCGGTGGAACTCCTGGTCCAACTTACTGTATGCTTTATAAACGTTTCCTTTGGTGAGATTGGCATTATTATCTGTGATAGAAAACCACATGTTTTTATGTTTCCCTGATGGTTTGGTGCCTGATGATGGAATCCTGGGGACCTAGTACCTCAACACAGCACGAGACGAGACAATCGGTTCAGTGACTGTTCCTTATCTGCAAACTGATGCCAATACATTCTGTTTTCAATAGAAGCGCGAGTACTATTAACAAGTTGTGGCAAACTTGATGTGCACTGGTCGCAAGTGGTGTGAAGATATTGTAGTTATTCATATTATATGTTTTTGGCCATTAGAGGGAGAATATTATTTTTGAAAATTACAAAATGAAGTTGATAATCCGTGAAAATATATTTATTGAAACTACAAATGTATGTTAACGTTTAAACCAAACACTAGAATATGTTGCACATATCATAAAGCTGTTGTACTAATGTTGAATTGGTTTTATCTATGTATAATATTAGCAAGTAAGTCACTACATAAAGCAATTTGCAGATGAATGAAGCTAATTTAGGGGACTTGTTGAAAGTGGCGTTAACAGATAGGTGGAGCTTCCATGCAGGTGGAACCCCAGGCACTTAATTAAGGGTTGAATTTCCAATGACTGAACAACAGCGTGTGCATAATATTTATTTTTATTCGTGCATACACATACTTTATACAAATTTGCACGTAGATATGACAGTACACAGATGCCTGATCTTCTTGTGAATGCAGAATTGCGTACAGCTTTACCTGTACATCATTGTCACCTCTCTATCTACTCCGCTGTATTATTGTGGTTATGATTGTAGTCGGAATATTTTGCTACCTATCTCCGTTAACTAGTATATATATATATATATATATATATACTAGTTAATAACTCTGAAATAGATAGTTATTTGACCGCCATATTGGAAATAAGCAGTTTAAATACTTCATCCGACCACAGGTTTTTCATTTATTTTATTTTAATTGATCAAATTGGTAACATTAGTGACGTCCAATAAACCTAAGCATTTATTTAACATATTTTGTGATTTAAAAGAAACCCCCATATTCTCAGCTCGATTCACCGTCTCGACACAACAACTCTCCAGCTGGTGCATCTCGTTCGTGGTCAGTGATGTATCCCGTTGCCCGTATAGCTTCAACAACGTACCGAGTTGTGGTATAAACTATATGTTTTAATAATGATATTGTTTAGTAAAATATATGACTGTGCTTACATTTTATTTATCTTTATTTTATTCGTTCATTATGAGAATGCGATTGTCGACACAACCTTTATCTTATTACCGTCAGAGATATCAAAGAAATCAGGTTTTGCGATAATGGCGGTGGCTAATTTGCATATTCGGACTAAACACAGATGCGTATAGTTCCTAATGGTGTTTATCCCAATCATTGACCTAGAAAAAATGGGTACGGACACCATTTTTGTTACAGTATCTTCCATACTTTTGACAATATTGAATAACATAGATGTTTCGATAATGGCGGCACTAATTTGCATATATAAAAATTCCCCCAAGATGGTAGGAATGACGACCCAACTGGATTTCGTCAGTGACCCCATGTGATGATAAATCCACCAAAAAAAACCTATACCATAGAACATTCATTAGGTTCACCATTATAACCATAAGAACGGCAAATGGACTACAATCCTCGTCGTGGCTGTATATTTGAAGCCTTGTCACTCGGCTTCAGTCAGTAGTTTTACGGTTTGCCTCTACCGATGACTGGTCATAAATTCTGATATTTATCATATCACATGTACAGCACACGCTTACCCACCCATATATATATATATATATATATATATATATATGTGTGTGTGTGCACATACAAATAAACATAGACACACACATGTGAATGTGAGTTAATAAAACTAGCCGTCGAAAGGGTCTTAATGGAGATATTACTAGCGCGTTAACATTTTGTAAAAATAACAGAAAATCATCAGACAGAAAGCTTTTCAATTGTGCTCTTAATAAATGAAGGAATGGTCTCTCGGAAGATTTTTCATGACAGATGGAATAGGTCTAAGATGGAAGATTCCCTGTGATACAAAACCAAAGAGACACTTCCAGATCTTCATAATATTAATAATAATAATGTATATTTAATAAAGCGCCCTTACTAGCAGGAGCCATTCAAAGGCGCTGTACAAATAATATGTAATATAATAATAGTATGTCTGTAAAAAAAACAGTAAGTGATTTGAAAGATAATAATTATTTATCTATGAAAGCAACCTAGAACAGATATATTTTTAGAACAGATTTAAAATTTCAAGAGACGACACATTTATAATATCTGCATCAGTATAATATTTTTTTGATATCTAGGATTCTACTATCGTCATTAGTCCATTTGACTCGTTGGGGTCGTGACCTCGTCAACATTGCGATGTTTCAATACCGCCAACCACTGTGTAAAGAGATCTTCCGTTTTGATCTCTCGAATTATATTTACAATGAGTAATAATTTATTGTTTCTGGCGACTGTTACATGTTGAAATTTGTACGATACATCCGCCATCATAAAAGTAATACCTCATCGATAGAATTAACAAACTACGCATCTATATATATTTGTCTATGATTATTAATATTTATTAACTGTGTTTGGGTTCGAAAGAGACAGCAGTAAACTAACATTCTCAACACATCTAGTCACACTAGACGACGTCTGTTTTGGCTAAATATTTGCTGATTACAACCGATAACTGGTCATTATATTGATAGAAATGTACTTAACCCCCAAAACCAGATTTAAATACAACTTCATCTGATAGAATACACTATATGCTGTGCCACCCACCACCCAGTATATTGTGTATGGGCGCTTTTGAAACACACCCATGGTGTATTTCAAAATGCGCCTATCAAAGAAATCTGAAGTACTAATTACAATAGGGTGTGTGGGGGTGGAAGATTCGGGCTAACTTGGTGGTTACTGGATGAAGTGGAATCGATTAGAATTCGTTCCGATAAATATTGTTGACGTGAACATGGTGGGTGCCGTATCGAAATGGCGTGAAGTCGTTCGTAAATCTGTGAACAAAGATATATTTTACTGGGGGCCGGGTTTAAGCCAGTTTGTCCAATTGGTTCTTGTACCCAAGGAGGTCCTGTGCTGTGGAATCTAGTCAGTTAGGTGAAGTAAAACCGCCTTCTAACAGAGCCAAACATGCAAAGACTTGTCAAAGACCAACACGAACCTGGAAGCTAATGTTTATGTTCGCTGAATTCTTTACGACAAAATACACAGATACGAATCAGACGTTAAACACATCAAGCTTCAATTGAATTGTATTAAACTTGTAGGTTTATATATATTTGCAAGAAAGACAATTTTTTTATTCCAAAAATATTATTTGCTGTTCACTTATAATTTGAATGGCGTTGTGGTTTTTTCCTTCCAAATAATTAAATTAATATTTGTAATAAATCATTTCACTAAAATAGACGTCGGATGTGGGCTTAGAGTCTCTGACACAAATGTTCTGGGCCCCACAGTTCTTAAGTTCGGCCCTAATTTTGCCAATGGATATTCAGCAGAGGGTAACTGTAATATGGTTATAATTGAAAAAAGAAAACTATTCTCTAATTAATTTTTAAACAGATATCCCAAAACGGATTAACGCCACATACCCACAGTTATGTCGGATAAATAATGATATAATGAGAGTTATGTTTATGTTTAGGAATTTAACCGTTGATAATATCGACTTCTGGTGAGATTATTGATGAAGATGTGGGACCTAAAAGATCGATATGATGGGACGGTCAAGGTGAAGGTCATCGTTCATAAATCAATGTTCAGTGAGGTGTAACAACTGACCAAAATAAACAATTTCCAATAATGTTCAATCAATGCCATTACAGCTGTGGGTCACTTTCTATTGGCGTACTACTGATCTGACCTTGAGGTCGCGCGGCCAACATAGTGCTAGCCGCGGGCTAGACGTTGCTATCTGACGGCTAGATGACCTGCGTCTGTATAAAAAAGTTTAATTACATTTCTTCTCGGATGTTGTATTGTTTCGAATATTTTAATTTTACAAGATGTCGGATGCATGCAATAGAATTCACTTTAGAAATATGCCGCCCTGTAGATAAACGTAAATATTTATGCACAAATGAGCCGAGTGAGTGACCTATCAGGGCGATGAAGCGATGAATGAAACGACCTTCATACATAGGCCAGTCGGACTTGAAACCACGCACTGGAAGTCTGTAGTCGACAACGTTACCAGTGAAGGCACGGAGACACATTTCCAGGAGATGAGACCATTCTGTAATTGGTACACGGTTTTATTTCACCTGCATTACACGACCATCAGATATCAGCTTGCATAGAGATAACGTTGTTTTGTACCCTTTGATCTAATCCATCAGCTACGAGAAGAGAAGCCACAAGTAGGAGGCGGTCATATCGTCATCTCGAAAACCTCGTACTAAACTGCATCCTTCGGGTTGCACGGTTAAAATAGGTTCAATGTACCTTCCTGTATGTCGTACGAGGCAGGGTGGGGGGAGGAGGTTGTTAACCGAATGACCTTTTGTCACGTGTTGTTGTTAAGCTGTACTCAATCTGTCTAAAGTTAAGTCTTAAATCCGTGACTCGCTGAAACCGAGTGACACCTGTCATCGCAATGTTGTTAAATTTCATGAATACATCATCACATAGTGAGCGAGTGAGTGAGTGAGGTGGTGAGTGAATTGGTGAGTGGTTTGCTTAGCCTTGATTCATGACGTACTGGTATATACGGTCGATGATGATGATTGGTGTTTTGCGACCACATTTGTGCGCATGGTAGGTTAAATGGGCCGAGCGACCTCCAAAGGTTATGAAGCTAAGTCGAAGATGAAACAACCTTCAGATATGCCCACGCCAAGATTCGAACACGGGTGGTAGTGATCTGTGATCCAACACGCTACCAGTTAGACCACGGAGGCGCCTGGGATATACTGTCGGGGGGACGACTGCCATGAGCTATATCTCACTAACAAAAGTTACATAAAACAATTTGAATCCAAAAGTGAAACATTTTCATAATCAAGTCCCCAAAATAAACTACCTGGAATAGATCCATGGATGTTGTAATTTGGTACATTTTCTTCCATTCTCAAGCCTTCCCTGTTCCGTCCGAGAATCCCGTACATTCCACGTTCGATTTGATCAATTGACGCCTCCGTGATCTAACTGGTAGCGCGGTTGCCCGCAGATCTCAATCGCCTGAGTTCAAATCTCGGCGTCGACATATCTGAACGGTTTTTCATCTTTCACGTAACCTTGTTATCTGTACTTGAATATTGTGTAATTCATAAAGTGTAATAAATAGATTTCCTGATCAAGAAACGCGTGACTGTGTATTTCGACTCCGGATCACTGAAGATAAACTCTCTGGGAAGGAAAGTCGCAAACTCAGTTAACCTGGTACGATTCGAACCCGACCTTGAGACTTGGACGGCAGCGCTCTCATCACTGCGCTATCGTAGGATCCTATGTAGTACTATTGTACTATCGTGTCTCCCAACAGGAAAATATAGTAAACAGATTACTTCACTCTACGTCTTCTCAACCGAAACAAAACTCAATCAAAGTTGATCAATTTTAGAAAATAGATCAAGCGATAAAGTTTTTGTTCAATTTAGTTATAAACATAAGCTCTCATGCATGCACGCAGAAGCACACATACACACACACCGCACACATACACAAATACACCACGACACACACACACACACACACACACACATACACACAAACATACTACACCACGACACACACACACACACATCTATATATATATATATACAAACACGCACGCACGCACACACATACACACAAAGGCACACATAAACACACACAAACACATACATAAACACAAGCAAGCACACACAAACAAACACACACACGCACACTGACAGTAAATACACAACACGCTCGGGACTTGAAACACAAAATTTCACGTTTATTTCACAGACATAAACCACGAATCATAAAACAGTTTCAGCAATTCGGTACGCGCCTCACAGAATGGCGCCCATCATCATAATTCAGCGGAATAAACGATCGAAAAGAAACAGGATGAACGAGATCTGACTGAACCAACATCACCATCATCATCATCCTCATCACCCTCATCACCATGGCCAAATAAAACACTGAATCAACTGACTGAATTATAATACACAGATAGCTATCGGTAGCCATCCGGGTCATAACAACGATCGGTCGCTGTTAGCAAAATATAACACAGCTCCTGTGAGTGGTTTCCAT
>JAODUP010000121.1:245000-250000 GCA_025642065.1 Paralvinella palmiformis
CAGTAATAATATGCGCTGTAGTTCGAACATCATATATAATATTACTATTATATTTATTAGTTACTCTCTTATGTCTCGATAAATAAATATGTCAATCAGAACATATTATACTTACGTTATTATTATTATTATTATTATTATTATTATTATTATTACTAGAATGACAAACAAATTCGTTTAGGGTTTTCCTGGATAATACTTATATATGTACAGTACCACTTCCATAAAGTGTAAATAAACAATATTTTCAAGTTAAGAAACCATTCGTCGACTAATATTAAATAGTTGTAAACAATCACAACTATTTGAATATATATATATATATTACTAAGCGATTGGATGTTACGAGGAGACAGAAATATTGTTCTCAAAGTACAAGGTGAAGGAATTGTGGGACATTAACACAACAACAACAAAACCAATAACAACAACTGGACGAACTAGACTTAAATACAGACTAGGGCCACCCATGGCCACTAGGGTGGCATGTGGTTAAGGCCACCTATACGTCAAATTAAGTATCCCGTATGGTCCTCTCACCGTCCATACACTTAGCCGACAAACGTATGATGTGATCCAGACCCCCCCCCTCCCACTTACCGCCCGTGTCCGGACGTCCCTCTTAAGGCGACGTACTGGATCGTGTGTGGATGACTCTAACGCTGGACGGACCGAAGGCTCTTAAGAAAGATCCCGAGGGATCGAAACGTCGCACTCAGCCCCGAATCTGGATCAGTTTACGTCGGTCGTCCATCTCCGGATCTCTGGCCTATTCTTTGCGGTCCCGGTATTATTGTTATGAGGTATTAATGGGGTAGGGAGTGCCCTATTAATGGGGCTGGGCGAATCGGGGTGTTCTTGGTCTTAGCATCGATGGGCATTTAGGGTGATTCGGAGAGAGGGGTTGTTTGTTAATTGGCTTGCAGGTGTGACGTCGGAATAGCATTAGCATAATTTATGTCCGTCTCACGGCGATAGGGACTGTCACGATTGATGAGTTAATGTAGAACGTCTTCAAGTGATGTGTTATCTTCTGGAATGAAGCTTTCCTAGTGTCACACTATAATATATAGTGAAGGATTTATTGAGTCGCTTCTCTCTCTCTCTCTCTCTCGGTTAATGAGTGAGTGAGTGAGTGAGTGAGTGAGTGAGTGAGTGAGTGAGTGAGTGAGTGAGTGAGTGAGTGAGTGAGTGAGTGAGTGAGTGAGTGAGTGAGTGAGTGAGTGAGTGAGTGAGTGAGTGAGTGAGTGAGTGAGTGAGTGAGTGAGTGGAGCTGAGTTGTGTTGAGTTCAGATGAGGTTAGGTTAGGTGAGATGATATGATATGAGATGAGTGAATCAGCGAATCAATGAGCGAATGAGTAAACCAGCGAATCAGTCGGTGAACGAGCGAGGCTTTACGACCGTACATGTCACATAAAGGTCATATGATGCGCCCCCCCCCCTTTAATCGTCTACTTAGCGCGGACGTGTAGAAATTATGGTCGCGGGATGTAACCGCCGCCCGAGCCCACCCATCAGAACGGGAAGGCCAATAACTGGCCGACAAATGGAATCCGGAACGGCGCAGATAAGGTCATTATAATCAGGGACAATAACTAACATCGGCCATAACATCAGCTACGACCCGTCTACGAGTCGGAGACGTCGTAATCGACAACGCCACCTACCGGCCATCCGGAGAATCATTAAATGACGGCGATCTACATTTTACGGACGGGTAACGTAATGACGCCAGCCGCCCACCCACCTAAAGCACCCGTCCCTCCTCATCGCCTTCCCCCCCCCCCACCCAACCCCATCCCCACCTAGGACTCCCTTTGATTTATTTATTTTTTTCGGTTTATTTATCTGTCGTCTGTCGAGCTACTCAAATGTCTGAAACGTATCGGATTTGAGGATCCTCGGAGTACATATAATGGACTTTTTATTAAAGGCGGCCGTTGTACGGCTGGGGGGGGGGGGGGGGGAGCTGGGCCGGTAGACGGCGAGAAATGGGGTCGATTGTTTTGCGGGACGTATCCATCCGAGGCGGTGGCGGTTTCCGCACCTACGATCAGCGATTGAAACGCCCTCTTCCGGAAAAATAAACAAACAAACAGGTTACGTCAGAGCTGATCGATTTCTATCGAGACACGTACAATAAAAGGGAGTAAGTGTTTGTTGTCAACGAAAAGAAATACGTCACGAACAATAAACCGGAAATAGTCCAATTAGTAGAAATATTGTTGACTCGGCAAATGGACGACGTACTCTAGAGTCGTACGGTAATTTCCAGCCTCGAAGAAGACAGGAAAATTATGAAATGTATTCGTAATATGTTATTAAAGTGGTTATGCAATTTTCAGTTCCCTGGATGGTCTAGTCGCTGGGTAGATTTTATCAAAGCAGAAGCGAAAAACGTCTTTACTTCAGTAATATTCCGCAGATGAAGACTTACTTAGATGAATTATGCAGATTAAATCCAGGCCGCCGAAGAAAAAAGCCGACCAGCTTCTGTCATAATCACTGCAAGTCACTTCGAGTTACGAGAGTATTTGTACTCGGAGGAGGGGAATGAACGAGGAGCGGGGGGGGGGGAGGGGCCAACGCCACCCCTCTTGCCATTTAGCTTCCTAATTAAATGATATAGTTTTAATAAACCAAAGATAAGGGAAGAGAATCCGCCGCCCACGAGAGTGCCATTCCGAGCACGGAACCAGCAAGAAAAGAGAACTGCTCCAAAAACCGGTGGCGTCCTCTAGTGAATTCGCAGTCGTGTTGATAATGGACGGGATTCGGCGAGTTCGTCGAGTGAGGTTTTCTCTTCGAACATCCGGCGAGGAATCAACAATGGTACCCGGTATACATTATTAATAAGCTGAACGACGAAGGATACGAAATTCCGACCGACTGACTAACGGGGGTAGGGGCCGGCGGAGTAGGGGGAGGGGTGGAGGTGCACTGTCACGGGGTCCGGCTGCTGCACATCGGCGAAAAGACGAACTAGTAAACTGGGCGTGGAGTCTAACACGTTATGGCATTTGGCGGCGAACATTCGGCCCCACCCTCCGGGTAACAATACACCGGCTCGTTGGTGTGTATATAGTAGTAAGGCGGACAATTACGAGATATTAATTACGGCAATTAACGCGAGCTGATTGGGTAACGTGGACGGGATAGGAAGAGGGGGGAGGTGGATTTCGATGAACCGAAAAATGCCTCGTTTTCATTCGCGAGTTAAGCCGTCTCCGATTAAAAGTTATGATGTTTATCGAATGGGAGTCGTTTGTGGAGTTTTTGGTCTGTGTTCATGTTTATTAGTTGTTTTCTCGTTGTTGTTGTTATTTTTGTTGGTTGATTTTTTTGGGGGACGAAGAATGTGTTTGGAATATTTTGGAAAGACAATCGGGTGTAGGGAGACACTGATCAGCAGTCACTGAATACGGAGAAATATATAATTGAAAGTAATAGATTTCATTTATTATTAAGAGTAATAAAATTACATTTATTAGTTATGTGAAAGGGCATTCGGGGAACCGCCCCCCACACACCGTCCGCAAGTATTCCAAATTGAACAGCGTTCTTGTCTATACGATTAATGACAATAGGCTAACTAACCCATCAGTTTGTCTTTGACCGACGATTCATTGTTCATGTTAGACGTCTGTTTATTCGTACCGGTAGACAATGGAACTGTTAGGGCGTCTTGCTAGGGGGCAGTACAGCGCTTCATGAAAGGCGGCCACAGTTGTCAGCGCCGTGTCTCAGGTGACTGCCTCCAGTGGCGCCACCGGTCTATGGCGGACGATTTCGGAAACTTTGAAAGCAGATACCCATGCGCGTGCCCTATATCGGCAGCAAAACACTATTGTTGGGTGACGAATGGCCGGGTCGGGTCTGACAGACAATAGGTTGTGCGAGCGATTATTTTTTGGGCCGGTGATTCTTGACTCACCTCGGACGCGAGATGACGGATGAAACATGCTACAGATATAGGCAGGACCAATATCGGATTGGATGGTTTTAAAGTCCGTAGGCCCCCACGCTATCAGCTGCCCTATAGCGATGCTCAACCGATAGAGTAGAATTAGAGACACGTAAACTAAATTTTTATTTCGGGACAAACCGATTTTTCTCCACTAGAAAAGAAAGAAGAGAAAAAACTTTAAACTTTCTAAATCCGTACTTCATTCATCAAATCGGCTACGAACTGCTCGAAGTTACATAAACAATGAGTCCAATTAGATCGTTCACTTACGCAAACTGCCACAACTGCGGTCTTCGGTCAAAAAGGTCAAATTTATGGAGTCCCGTGACCGAGGAACAAACCAAGCAGAGGGCGAAACACCCCCCGGGGATCAACTCTTCTACCACCCCCCCCCCACACACCCGTTAATCCCGGCAAGAAAAGCTGACAGAGTGCCAGCGATCGTTCCCGACTGTGGCTGTGTGCAAATGGCGTGTAAATCCGGGCACCTCATCGACGTGCCATTATCAAATCAGCGCTAATTAATCGGCGGATATGTTCCGGCATTCTCCGCTAGATCGCGCTGGTAACTGCTCAACCCGTGAAGGATTCTATTGCAGCGATGCGGCTCCGGGTCCGGGTCCGGGGGGGGGGCATTTTTCTCGGGGGAGGGTTTGTTGTTGTCGTGGAAGATTGTCGCATAGAATGCTATGGTTTATGTTTTTAAAAAAGGTTAGCGGCATCGCTTAAATGTTATTCGGGCATTGATGGCATGTTTACGACATTGTCCTACCACAATCATTGTTCTGCCACACTAATTAACAACAACAACAACAACAACAACTCCGTAACTGGAAGTACTTAACCATATAATTTGGAACTTTTCTTTGGTAGCAGTCATATTATAAATCGTGTATATATTTGTGGAGTTTTTGTAATTTGTTTGTGTTGTTGTTGTTGTTTTGTTTGGTTTCTGCAGGAATGTCAACAGCTGAATGTCCTCCTATATTTGTGCTCTAAAACGAAGCAAAAAATATCAATACGCAGATTTA
>JAODUP010000121.1:255000-300000 GCA_025642065.1 Paralvinella palmiformis
GGGTGCGTTGTGATCGTCTGATATAGGGCAGACGGGGGGGGGGTCATGTAGGCGTGTGACGGTCATAGCGTCATATCGGAGAAAGAGCAACTAAATTATTGATGTGTTAAAATGAGGTGCTCGTTATGCCGAGATTGAGGCGAGAATTGTGGGATATCTCGCCTTACTTCGATAATCAGAGTGTAGACTTTGTTACACTCACTCACTCACTCACTCACTCACTCACTCACCGCGTATATACACGTGTGTGTGTGTGTGTGTGTGTGTGTGTGTGTGTGTGTGTGTGTGTGTGGTCTATAAGTTAGTGACCATTTCAGTAAGTCGATCCACTCCTATGTTCTCATCGAACCCGAAAGAAAACAAAACCGGAAGTAAAACACCGATTCAGCATTATCACATGATGCCCGTGCGAAATCGCCAATGTTGACACAAATCCGCCCCCTGTGCACGCGGAATAACCCCAACGGATGCGGAAGTGTCGGTTCCGCCATTATGGCGAACACTTACCGTGTTTGCGGATACACTTTAGGGAACGCGGTAACTTCACACTGTGTGTGTGTGTGGGTGGGTGTGCGATCGCGTGTGTGTTTGTGTGGGTTGGTGTGCGCGTGCGTATGTCTGTGTGTTCCCAATAGCACCGGTCCACCTATACCAAGTCGGCGTGCAGTTGGGCTCTTGTTGACACAGTTAATGTGTGTAAAGGGATAGCCGACAGGTGGCATGATGAGCGCTGTCAATAACACCCACACGCAGTCAAAGGTCATCAATTGGAGGAAACACCTGAGTTCCGGCCAATGAGTGAGCGGAATACGCATTATACGATGTCGCGCCTATAACAATGGCATCGTGTGCCGTCCTGATTTAAGTCCACATGTTTTCCCTGAATAATATGAAACATTGGTCAACAGTAAAATGTTCGTCATCTTTTATTTTCCCGAATCAGCGAAAAGGGTGAATTCAGGGCATGTTAGTTCAGTGAGGGAATGACTTCTCCGTCATGTGCGACACCCGACGAATGTCATCGGAACTCAAAACAGCACTTTGCCAGAAATTGTATAAAAAAATACTGAAATTAAACAGATAAATATATGTATGTGGCTTAATTTTAATTGTTTATATATTAATTTAACAATAGTGGTAATAGGCCAACTTAAAACGGGGGAAGGGAAGACGTGACATTTAAAGGACGCGAACTAAGTGTGTTTTTCAGGACAACAAACAAATAAAGTGCTCGTTATGGTCACACTATTTGTGACACCTACAAATGACTGACACCAGTTGCTGACTGATACCAAACAATGTCTCTTTGTTTGTTTGTTTGTTTGTTTGCTCGGGGGCCAATGTTCTGAGCAAGAGGTGGAAAAGGATATGTTTGCGGTGGGGGAGAGGGGTAATATAATGATTGACGATTTACTCCCATAACAACTGTAAAGAAAGCAAAACAAAAGATTCCGACGCCGCCGTCTTTTTCGTCGATATCCGACACATAGCGGCGCCACTGGTCTATCGATCATTACCGATGTTGATAAGCCATCTAACGTGACAATTAATTACTTGTCGTGTTTAATAATGGTCAGAATGGGTCGTATTTTATTGGAATATTCAGCAGAAATGTTGTTTGTGCTCTTCTTTAAATATTATTTATACAATATTTATTATTATTATTAGTAGTAGTAGTAGTAGTAGTAGTCGTATAAGTAATATCACCATCACCACCATCATCATCATCATTATCATCACCATTATCATCATCATTATCATTGCTATCAACTTCATCATGCCATCCTAATTTGTCATATTTATGGTACGGCATTAAACTGTGTCTTTCTGGGACGATCTCCATATTTAAGTTTATTAGAAAAGTAATTATGTTAATTTCGCATTCTCGTGGTAAGAAAAACACTTCGCATTAAAACGATGTAAACCAAACAGAGACCTTCTCTCTAACGTTTCTATTACCGTCAATCATTTTATTATTATTATTATTATTATTATTATTATTATTATTATTATTGGTAATAAATTATTTAAAGTATCTTTTGATAACATTGTGGAACATTTTACCAAATGAACTCAACTAGGAACAATAATGACCATAGTCGCTTTATAAGTTGTGTCCAAAAATCCGGCTTCGGGGCTTGATTGTGGATTAAACAGAATTACTTCGCATCAATTCGTAATTAATATTCGTAATCATTTATTATTATCTCGACGTTTTTCAATTTAATGTAATATTTATAAAGATTCAATTACATTTTAATCAAACGAACTCTGTTCGTGTTAATTACTTCCGCTTGTTTATGTTAACATGATTATAGCACTTTATAATAATAATAATAATAATAATAATAATAATAATAATAATAATAATAATAATAACCTCACAATCCGACACCACTACTAACTTTCAGTGTAGCTTACTATTTGGTGCTGCCATCTATTGGTGCCCAAACGAAACAACAACCAATCTCCCTCCAGTCAAGTACCAGCTTATGGTTAACTCAACTAGCGAGTACGCTAAAATGATGGATTCGAACCCGGAATTTACCAACATACTTACACGGAAGCGTCGATGAAGGATGGAGCCGATGTGTCGGGATGTCTTAACGCATCGGAGGATGTTTAACATCCCCACTTTAGTTGTTAATTATTTAGTGAGATGACAACGCCACCTGACGTGGTCAGACTCCCAATATTGTGAGCCGAAATATCAATCTTTAGATTGTCGACAAAAATGCGAATGATCTCTGGTCGAGAGTTTATTGCGGGAATCGGACCCGAGAGATTTGGACAGTGTAAATGGCAGTAGGCGCTCTATCAATTAAGCCACAGACAGTTGGGGGGGCGGGGGCGAGTGATTAGCTGTCAAAGGCTATTTTCAGTAGGTGTGTCCATCAGTCGTGAGTTGTGATCACCCGGAGCTTACCTTTGTGCGAACATTAGGAAAAGTAATTTTATCTATGATCGCAATTATTAATATTTCTCCATTAACCCGTTTGTCTAAGTGTGTCGTTCTATCGTGATGGATGAATTCTCCCAAAGATGACCAGAGACATTTAGAACATCAGAAATATTTCAGTTGTTGTTGTTGAGTTATTTAGCCTCGACCGAGTGGCAACTTCCTAGAGAAGCCTCACACAGACACAGATTCGAACCCACAACCTTCACGTTTGCAACGTAATCCTCTTGCCACTGCGACATCCGAGCGAATTGTAGTACAATAACTTAAGTAGTCCTCAGCTGAAAACTTGTGTACGTATGTGTGTGTGCGTGCGTGCGTGCGGACGGGAGGTCGCGCGCGCGCCCGCGTACTCACACCGACAAATACACATTAGCGGCAGCTGGAATTGGTAAAACATTTCGCGATTCGACTTCAAAAAAACGTTCGCCAGTATCTAATCCCCGATGAATCACCCAGGGGTTGTGTTCACGAGCCACAGCAGCTTCGGAAACAGAAAATGTAACACCGTTCCAGCAACACTTTGTCCTCTCGACATTAACTATTATCCTCCAAAATGAAGGGACCGTGTCTAAAGAGACAGATTCTTTGAGCATCAAGGCCTCATCTTTAAAGTCGTTTATCTTCCTATCTTTTATCTCTAGATATGGTTACCTATTGTCAACATCAGTCAGCCGTTATCGAGTTTCTGTTGTTGTTTGATGACTGGACAGATTATCAGTTAAACAACAACAACAACAACAACAACAACGAAACTAAGTGAAAATTTGCAAGCATGTTTCCTTAGCCAAATGTTGTGTCCGTGCGTGCGTGCGTGCATGCGTGCATCCATTTTTGGGGGAATATGAATATTTCATGGTGAGTCGTCTATAATGTCTTATCTGTCTCTAAGAAGCTGTACACACAGCGAATTACCTACAGTCGTGATGCCTCATTCTAAAGATAGCGCAGAAGTTGTGAGAATTTCTAACTTAACTGTCTAATCTAACCAACTCCAGATTATTGACCGTCTCTCACTTGCTGTACTTATTACAACATGTTTAATTTAGACATCGTTAGCCTCCATCAACGTTTCTATATAAAGATCGGTTTATTCCGTTAACCGTTGTCACGAAGGATTTAATTGGCTACTTTTTCTGTGGCTAATTAGAACAGCTAAAGTTATTATATATCACCAGCCAAACAACCGGCCAGGTTGCGACTTCGAGTCCGGCTCGTAGCTGTGTTTATATCCCGGATGTGACCAGGCGCCAGGGATGAGCAACTCGACCAAAACCGAACTAAACTGAACTCCTAAAGCACTTCGATCCGGAAACATACAGCCGGAAAACTAAACCCTAATTACTCACCGAAACGTAATGAGTATTTTGTGATATTTGATGCTGGGTCAAATACTTCATCGTCATCTGAATCCTTTAGACAATACTGTGGCTTGATGTGATTGACACTATTAAAATACGATTGTGTCTAATCCTGAAGGTGATATTTTAAATTAAACGGATTCGGGAATAAGGAAAATAATTATATTCAAAATATATCGTAACAGTATAGACCAGATGTTGATAGGCAAACTGAACGACTTCAGAATTCCAGTGTGTGGCCTGTTTCATCGTTCAATAAAAGGCTTCAGCCCGATGACGAAAATCGACCGAATGATTAGCTAGCCGACACCATATCGCAGGTGTGGACCGGGACTGAAGTGAGACAAAACACCGTCTACACACCTAGACACCTAGACCCCCTAGACACGCACCTGAACCCGTTAAGCCTTTTATTCATCACTCGTCTCTACAGTTTCCACGCCAACCAAGTCTAACCATAGTCTACCCGTACATACAAGTCACATTACACCTGTTATAACAGACCCGACTAGTCATTGCTACTTCTACAACAACAGGTGATCTCCACGAAATATATCTCCACAAACAAACAAACAAATAAACAAAAACCCCGAAGACAACGGGAGTCCCATTCCGCCGTTTTACTGTGAACAACTCAAATCAACAAGAAAAAAGATTAAAACTTCCACCAACCTTATACTTGAGTTACTCGCTGTCTGTACTCGCTATCCCAGTTTGTACGATGAGGGTTTACCAGTCTCTCGTTGTTCCCGTCTCTCTCTCTCTCTCTCTCTCTCTCTCTTCTGTGACGAAGTCGCTGATCAACTCCGAGTTTCGACACGTTCTACAAGTTTCTCAGATGACCGGAACCTTTATAGGCCGCCGGCTCTAGCAACCCGTACATCTAATCACCACCACCCCCTCCCCCCACAGTCTCCCGCCTCGCGGTACCTGATCGTTGGCCCACGAATCACGTGGTCTCTAGCCATCCAACGGCCTGCCCACGTACATCGCACTCGGTAACTCGCTCACTTCAGCCGCCATTACTTGTCTCCATCAACGCTCGCTCACTGACGGAGAACGCACCGAACCATCCCCCTTCCCCACCCCACCCATACACCACCAAGCGGCCGACAAACAAACAAACAAACAAACAGACACACAGGCGAACGGACGCACCCGGCTCGCGTTACCCGCATCTTCGCTTCCAAACTTCGCCGCTAGGTGGCCAATGGGTTCCGGGGGAAGAAGACACCGATTGGCGCGTGACAGCAGCCGGGATTCGGACTCGCCGACTCTCCGCTATCCGAGAACGTTACGTCAGGAATCGAGCAACACACGACACATGGGTGTAGGGTTCGTTTAGCGGCCTGACACGTGTAATCGATTACACTCGATTACTGTCATTTAATAATCGTCTACGTTTACGCGTCTGAGCACGTCGTTCGTCGCTTACGTCACAATAAACGGTGAGTTAAAGGGATATTTTACTGGCCTCTCGCCCAAACGCCAAAATACGGAACCGTGATGCGGCTGGTAACGCAATGCGCTGCGGACCCGCAGTTCTTTAAAGTTAAAGCCCAGCATCACCCGCGTCTGTGGGATGTGTCATTTTCCAATGTGGTAGGACTAGTGCCAAGTATAAACAAAACAGCCACCAAATGATATTTAAAATAATTATAAATAGCAACCATTATAGTATACTTATGCAATCGCTGAGTTAAGGGACCACACTCGAAATAAATGCTCGCACTTTCGTGTGCTATCCCTGTTTCATGACCATAGATCATGAAACGAAAAATAACCAATCAATCAGATAAGCAATATTTCCTGTCGAGTGACAGCCCCTTTAAAATGATCCCGACTCGTTGACCGACAGTATCACGAGACGACCATCAGCATCAGGCGATCACCGTTGGCATCACGTGGCCCATTCGTCGTAAAGTAAACGTAGAAGTCGCCAGGATTGCTACGTCGCGACGATAGGTGGCGGCGCCACGAGCCCCATCAAAATCTCATCGCATCCCGAAAGGAACTCGCTAAATAAACACGGGCCAATGCCGTGTCCGGATCAACTGGATCGCCATATCCCGTGGGCCCTAATCGGCCGGTCGGCGTGTTCATAAAGCCGACAGTTCTCTACTTAAAATGACGAGGTACAAACGCCCGAAATGTTGGTGTTTAATTCTTAATTCGGGAGCGACTTTCTCCCGACGACTGTTATGGCGGTCGTATTTTACGCGTCAACAAACGTGGTTAGTCCGAAAGTGATGCATCATTTAGCATCATTTCAAATACCCGTGTCTCTCTCTCTCTCTCTCTCTCTCCTCTTTCTCTCTTTGTGGCTTTTCGGCTAATTCTATTTTGTTCTTCTGGCGCGAAGCAGTTTATTGCCGAGTAAGCGATGTTGTTGTTCGTTTTAGCCATAACGGCGCCGGTCAAGCCCAAGACATCTCATCGTGGCCGAGTGGTGACTAGCTGGCAGGGAAAAAAACACAAACCTGAGTTAGTCGATTTTATATTCAACCCCACAGCCGGAGGCTTATGTCACAGCGCTCTAACCATTGCGATACAGCTGAAAATGCAGAGAAAATTCCTACTGATAATAATAATTATTATTATTATTATTATTATTATTATTATTATTGATAATATTATAATATCACTTTTGAGGATACGAAAAGGCCATGCAGCAATGTACGGAGAGAAATCCTTCCGAGCATCAGCTCCAAGGCTGTGGAACGAGTTGCCAAACCACTTTAAACTCGATCAGGAATGTCTCCACCAGGATGTGGGGCATGAGGCAACCTACCAGAGCGTGTCCACAGAACCCCCATGTTTCCATTAATAAATCTCGGCTCAGCGGATTTACATCTCTCACCTCAAAGAGGATCCCGTCAGTGACTCCTCCGACCTCTCATTATATTAGCTGTCTTTTGTCAAATCAGACTATTAACTGTAATATATATATATATATATATATATATATATATATATATATATATATATATATATATAAGTATTATATTATATATTTTTAAATTATATATATATATATATATATATATATATATATATATATATATATATATATATATATATTAATTAAAGAATATATATTATTATATATTAATATAATATATATATATATATATATATATATATATATATAACGCACGCGCGCACACTCGCGCACACACACGCACATACGCACGCACGCGCACGCACGCACACATAACGCACACACGCACACAAATATATATATATATATAATATATATATATATATATATATATATCCTTCATGATGGCTGTTCTTGTGTTTGGTCTAAAATATGGTAATTTTTTTATCCTTGTACCTCATTTCAACATTAAGTATCAGTATAGCATACTTTAAGATAACTATCACAGTCTATATCAATAGGATTATATATATATATATATATATATATATATATATATATATATATATATATATATATATATATAAGAGAGAGAGAGAGAGAGAGAGAGAGAGAGAGAGAGAGATGTGGAATAGAAACAAGCAGAAATATCGAAAAGACAAACAATCAGACAGACACACACATAAGTGTTCGCGGGTACACAAACACACACACAGATATATATATATATATATATATATATATATATAGATAGATAGATAGATAGATAGATAGATAGATAAAGACGGATATACGAATACCATCTAAAACAAACAAACTACACACAGACAACTCTGCGTTAAGGACTTAAGGACATAAGGACAGGTAGGATAGCATTTAGTGGGGAACATTTGATGGCGGAACATTAAAACCGACCGTAGATCACGTGTAGAAATGTAGACAAATGACGTTGTTGACCTGACCCCGGGCTCCGTAACACGATTGTCATGATCTAATACCTTAAAACCATTTATTTGTCGCACATATGTACCTGGTTAGGAGGCGGGACGGAAAGCATCTGAATAATTAAGGGGCGGTGTTTTAGTCGGCGAGTAGAAGGGCTTTTAGCTCGGCTTCTATCTCGACGACGTACTGCCAACAGGTCAATGAAGAAGACGAGAGAATGGCACAGAGAGGGAGGGAGTGGGAGAGAGGGGGGGGGGAAGTGGGGGGGGAGGGGGATGGAACGAGCGCCAATGGCAGTAATTCCGATAAATGTCCAGTGACACCATAAAGCCCTCGACACAGTTGGCTATGCAATATCAGATAATCGTCTGGTAAAGTGTTGTGGTTGTTTTACGGTAATTTTTGGTCACGTGCTAGGCTAAATGGGTCAACCGCGTTATCTCCGGTCGGCTAAGGAGGCGTAATAATAATAATAATAATAATAATAATAAAGTGGGCCCGTCCGTGGTCTAACGGTAGCGTGTTGGATCTCGGGGTGGGCATATCTGAAGGTTATTTCATCTTTGACTTCGCTTCATTACCTTTGGAGGTCGCTCGGCCCAATTAGCCTACCAGGTGCGCAAAAGTAGCCGTAAAATATCAATCATCATCATCATCATCATCATCATCATCATCAATAATAATAATGTTAAAGCTAATGAAGTGTCCTTACCTGTAGTAGTCGTTCAAATTCTCTATACAGTTGAAGTCGAATGAGATATACGTAAAACCTAACATGAAATTGAACAATCAATGATATTTGTCGATGAAAACAACATTGAAGAGATGAGTTTTTAGATGAGTTTTCAAAAGATGACTCACTTCTAATATCCACCAACAACTTGTTACGCAAAGTGAGTCTTTCCAATGGACGCCGGTTGACTCAGGTGATCCGGAATTTTGAGGTTTCACATGATCTCGTGTTGTTTTCACACGGTTAATCCCAAACTAGTCACATAGTCAGCAATCGTGCATGACTTCTTTGTGACACGGTCGTTTTAACTCCAGCTGCATGAATGATCCTGATTGGTCAGCAGTCGGATGACAAACAGCCAATTAAATTAACGCATGCCTTAGTGGATATAAACAAGGCTACACGTCGGCCCACGATCGACATACGGGATGACAAACGTGGACATTTAGACGGAGATCAAAGGTCGAACGAAGTACGGAGTTGGGAAGTGGCTGAGTTATAGAAGAGAAATATAATTTAAAGCATAGCAATAATTTAAGACTGAAAAGTGGTCCATGTAGAGAGGTGGTCAAGTTACAGAGGGGGTCGGAGTTGGGGGTTTGACTATATTCTAATTATCCTATATATTATATAGACCGTAGCCGGCTATAGTCAAGCCACACATGATGCATTTCGTTACTAAATATACATTTCCCAAATATTCAAACAATTCCATTTATATTGTTTGAACTAATCTCAGTTTGCACCAAACCCTGTTATCTCTATAAATGCATTACTTGCTCTTTTGCTCTATGATGGATATTGATCTCAGAAATATTAAAACAAATAATGTCGTACGATGGCATCAAAGTCTCTTGTACATTTTCATTTCAAGAACATACCGGAAAGTGTGTCTGGTTCTTACAAATCAACATGTAAACACTGTAGCATATTTATATCGGCATTATACATGTAACTGGGTAAATATTGATGAAGAATCACAATAATTGTTTGTATTATATACATTGCAAGTATGATAGTAATCTTGATTAGTTTACAAGGTAATCGTAAATTTGTATGCACCATACACGATAAATATTGGCCCCACAACCTCCGAAGTGAAGTAGCCAAAATCAAGGATGAAACACCCTTCAGACGGACTGGGGTTTGAAACGAGGTGCTGAATTTCTATGCTACCTATTAGGTGATGAAGATGCTTCATATATTGGTCCCTTGAGGGATGGATGCGTGGAAAATGAAGCTAAACAGTTTCTCAACGAAATTCATCATCGAATATAACAAATACTTATATATATATATATATATATATATATATATTATCAAAAATATTATATATATAATATATATATATTATATATATATATATACCACGGTATGTGGCAAAAGTTTACTTTTTTACGCCTAACTCCCGGTCAAGAATGGACTGTACAAATAACACCATTAAGAACCGTTCTGAATAAACCTAATATGTTCAAAAGCTATGTTTTGCCCAAAATATCAAAATTAGGGGGTATGGTTGAACTTTGCCAAATTATGTGCCCCAAACAACCACCATATTACGAAGTAATGATATATTATAATGCAGTGGTACCTTGCGATGGTTTGAGGGGTCAAATGTTACTCTGGAAGTTCTCATTTTTGAAATATTTACAAAAACGTACAGTGTGAATTCTGAACTCCAAACGATTTCAACCACTTTTTCACTAAATTTGTTATTATATAAAATTTTGATAAATAACACCCACAAATGGTCTATACAATTCTATTATTATATTAATTGGCATCCAGTATGCAAATTATTGGCACTCAGGAAGGGGAGGGGCGTTTAATACTATTTCGGATGATAACACAGAGATGGCCGAGAGTCATACACTGCGATCTCTTTTTTCATATCTAGGGATATCTATCTTGCTAAAAATCACAATGAGCCTTACTCCATCTGTATGGTACCGACCGGTTAATTTTTATTTTGGGAGGGGGGTCTGGCTGATAGCATATTAGAAGTGTTGATCGAGCCACACACAAATAAAGAAGCCAAATAGAGAAGCCTAGGCGATTGGTCCCCAAATCAATTAAACAAAGAACCAAATTTAAAAAAGGCCAAATCCAACGGAGCCGAAATTTTTAAAAAGGCTAATAAAAAAAATTAAACAAGCTAAATAAACAAGCCAAATAAACAAGCTAAATAAACAAATCTTATTCCATGTTACGGTTTGTGGCATGCGGCAGGACACTCCCAATATAGAACAGTGATTAGGGGGCCGAGCTAGAAAACCAGCAGGTAAAGGTTCGAAGCGTATCAAGGTAACCGTTTCTGGGGGATGTTCCCTGGCGATTGGTCCCTCGGCCACACGCGTCCCGGATCTGACGCGGGCCGAGGTTAAACGAATCACACTCACTCACCGGAGATTGGAAAGAGGCAGTTCGTATCTCTTTACCCATCCCCAACGGCTATTTCGCGTGCGGATGTCGCATTATTGAAAGGCTAATAAACAATTAAGATTTTCAAAGACAAAACCGGCACGTCACCTGTACGATTCTCTCTCGGAGTCTGTACGCTTAGAAAACTAATTACTTGAACGATGGGCACTCAAATTCATTATTCCAGCTGGAATAATGAAGAAGTTCCCATCATTTGTCCGGTGTTCGTTTGTTTTAAGAGGATATAAATCTGACGATAAAACTATAAGATATGTTTTGAATCTCACTCCAGCCCCGAGATGATGATTGATGTTTTTACCGCCACTTTTGTGCAAATGATAGGCTAAATGGGCCGAGCGACCTCCAAAGGTAATGAAGCGAAGTCAAAGATGAAACAGCCTTCAGGTATGCCCACGCCGTGATTCGAACACGGGTGGTAGTGATCTGTGATCCAACACGCTACCGTTAGACCCCGAGTGAATAGTTCACTGAATTACTAAATGACTAACTCACACGTACACTCCCTTCCTCACTTACTCATTAAATTATTAACTCACTTGCTAAGTTAGTGAGTGAGTGAGTGAGTGAGTGAGCGGACGAGCGAGCGAGCGGGCAAATGGGTGAGTTAGTGGAATAACGCACCACGTCGCATTAACATCGAAACGCTTAGTTAATTATTAACTGCCACGACACCGTTTAAACCCTTCAATGGCCTTTTACGCGTGATCCGAACTCATAATGGTCGTCAACGTAAGCCTGTCGACGTCACACCTGGACGTTTAGATGTGACCAGCACGTGAAAGACTTCATTGACTTCGAAGCGGCGTCTAAGTGAAGTAGAGATGGCCAAGGACAGTCATAGTTCCGCTGGAATGTGTAAAAAGTTGGACATGATTATTTTATAACGGAACATTGTCCCGACCGTGTTGGTTAAGTGCTGGTCTCGTTGTATAGGACTTTGGCGGTATATTTGTGGACAGCCATTTTGTGCTATGCGCGTTATATGGAGTTTTGACTGTTTTGGCTCAGCGAGTCATGGAGTGAGTGAGTGAGTGAGTGAGTGAGTGAGTGAGTGAGTGAGTGAGTGAGTGAGTGAGTGAGTGAGTGAGTGGGTGAGTGGGTGAGTGAGCGAGTGAGCGAGTGAGCGAGTGGAGTAGGTAGTATGTCGAGTTGTATATTAGGGTAGTTGTGGTGTGTTGTATAGTGGTGTGAGTGGTAGTCATGGTAGTGAGTGGTCATAGTGTGAGTAGTGCTGGTGTGGTGAGTGAAGCTAGTCAGCACAGGTCATTCAGCCAGGGGCATGTACCAGCAATCAATTAGTCGAGGAACACACACACACACACACACACACACACACACACACACACACACACACACACACACACACACACACACACACACACACACACACACACACACACACACACACATATATAATATATATTAAAACACACACGGATATATATATATATATATATATATATATAGCAGGTGTACATGATATATGTAAATATTAGGAAATAGGTAATAAAAAACGATAATACATAATTATATGTTCCGATTATATAATTATCTACCAGGATGAAGCCGCGTGTATCCTTGTGGGCGGCTGCTGAAATTAGCATAATTGAAAATTTTATTTTGGTAATTATAATTTATTATTAAATAACGGACGAATTTTGCCTTTTGATGTTCATTTTTAGTGAAATGTGGTATGACTTGTTACGGGTCTCCGGATACGTTTATTATGATAATTTGATATACTGTCTTTATATGTTTGTCTTTTAAGTTAATGTTAGTATGGTTGTTGTGTGTATTTGTAGTGACGTCTTCTACTACTGTGTATGACGTAGTAGGTAATGACGTCGGCTACACTTGACACTTGGGTGTCCTTTTACGCGTTCTTCACCACCACGCCCCTCTTCAAAACACACACACAAGCGCGCAAACACACACACACACACACACAAGCGCGAACACACAGATGTATGTTGATATGCATCCACAAACTAACCTCTAAGGGTATCTAATCCGGGATATCCTGAATAGAAGATAAATAGTGGATCAACTGACTGACTGACTGACTGACTGACTGACTGACTGACTGACTGACTGACTGACTGACTGACTGACTAAATGACTGACTGGCTGACTGACTGACTAAATGACTGACTGACTGACTGACTGGTTGGCTAGCTAGCTGATAGACTAATTAACTCACTAAGCCATTCACTCACTCACTCATTGATTTACTGACTGACTGACCGACTAACCGGCTCACTAACTCACCAACTAACCGATTCATTCACTGACACACTCACTCACTCAATCTATCACTCACTCACTCACTGGCATATTAGCTGGCCTGTTTGACTGACTGACTGACTGACTAACTGACTGACTGACATATTAGCTGGCTGATTGACTGACTGACAGAATGACTGACTGACTGACTGACTGACTGACTGACCGACTGATTGATTGACTCACTCACTCACTCAGTCAGCTACTCATTCATATCTAAAAGCACAGTACAGACAATTTATCAATACACAAGCATTTACGCCATGTCTCTAATCCTCTAATAATCTCAAGAGAGAGATGTTTCAGTCTAAATGTTAAATACACCATGATTAAGAGAGGACAGTATTTACTTAGAGCCAGAATTCTCATCGGCTTTAATACACGTACATTACTTCTGAAGAGGAATATTAATAATTCAAGGTATTGTCCAGCTCTCAGTGGACAATTGCCCTCCCTCGTAGTGCACTGAATCGAATCTCACTCAAAGTCGAAAATTATTCCCATTACTCAAAACGAGCCTCAACTCGTGGACGCGTATCGAGTCACGCACTCGTTATTGTCGAACGGCATTCATACGTCACTTACGTGGGCGCACAGCCGACCTTTGGCCTTATGATATCACCAATTACGTCATCAAAATGCATGGCAAGGATTAATGGCTCCGTGGCGTGCTAGGCTTAGCCGCTGTATGATCCGGTGATCGGTCACGTATCCGGATCGTTGTCGATGATAACAGCTCTTCTATAAGACTCCCGACTATCGTTTAAATTCAACCCAATTATCGGATGATAAACTCGCTGCCGCCATTGTTGGAGGTGACCTCGACCCATAACGTCCTCATTTCATTAACCAATCGGAGACGGCTAATAGTTATGGAAACAGTCGGGTGAAGGTCATTGACGTGGCTCCACGTTTTTCCTAGTCTCAGTGTTTTATCTCGGCTCGTTTTATAGTCTAATATTTTTCTCATTAAAATTACTTATCGCCAAGAACCAGTCATCAAATCATTAAATGCCTACGTGTAGGCGAAGACTTAAAATAAACAAAATATACAAAAATAGCAAAAGTTGATGATATGTATCCCCCCCCCCCTCTCGCGGATACACGAATGGCTAGTTTTTACGAGGAAAATTATTGAATTTCGCTATGTGACGGGGTTTATTCGAATTCTCTGGCGCGCGCGTGCAGTTTCGCAATGAAAGTGAAATAGAACGTTCCGCTAGAGGGCGGCTAAACCACGTGACTATAAACCTCCACATTCGGGAATCATATCCGAGTCATACCTGATTACCTGTCTGTCTCTCTGTGAGAGATTATGGTGGGGAGATGTCTCATAACCCCATATGTGACAATGGATGGATTGAGGACTCACTCACTCACTCACTCACTCAGTCAGTCACTCGCTCGCTCGCTGACTCACCCACTCACTCACTCACAGTGTAGACGACGCTATTTCCCGTCTTCTTAAATTCGCGAAGGTGTACTAATGGCATTTTGAAATCAAGACGCCTTCTGTCAACGGATAATCACGTGACCAAACTTTGGCCTACTTCAGGCTGTGATGTTTGTTAACTCTCGGGATTTATCGCATACCTTCGTAGTTTCTTGATATCACATATCCATTCTGTAGCCGGTATTGAGTAAGGATCGGTTAAATTGCCATTGTTAGAGAACATAGAAACAGCCAACTTGCCGTTTTAACTTTCCAAATCAATGGCACTCAAACCCTTAATATAATCTGAATTCATAGTTAATAGGATACATACAAATAATACAATACACAATGTAAAAGATAATAGTTTATATTTTCCGCATAAAGTCTAGATGTACTTGGTACCTATTTATTGAGATGCACTCCTTTGAATGGTTCTGCGTCGCGTGGTTATGGCTTGTTTACATTTTTCTGCAACGAAGTATGCGCACGCATCATATTTACGGAAGTGGTGTGATGTCGCGCCAAACACATTTATGTGCCCGTGTATGTTCCATAAATGAAAATATTATTTATGAGATCTAAATATATATATATATATATATATATATATATATATATATATATATTTGACTTAACAGCAAATATAACGTACTTTGACCGATTTTAAATGAACTTTGTAAAACTGTATGGTTCAAATAATTAATTATTGACCGATTTTAAGTGAAATATGTAAAACTGTATGGTTCAAAAAATTAATTACTCAGTACACCTCACACACACACACACACACACACACACACACACACACACACACACACACACACACACACACACACACACACACACCTAATGAGACCTTCATACAACTATCCAGTTCGATAACGAATTTTATCTTCAGTAAATATTCTTAAATATCTTGGAGGCGTCACAAAACCTCTGGTGTTTAGATTCAAACCCCGTCCTGGCTATATCTGATGATGAAGATGGTGATGATGATGATGATGATGATCGATGTTTTACGGCCACTTTTGTGCACACGGTAGGCTAAATGGGCCGAGCGACCTCCAACGGTAATGAAGCGAAGTCAAAGATGAAACACCCTTCAGATATACACGCGCCGAGATTCGAACGCGGAAGGTGGTGGGTGATCTGTGGTCCAACACGCTACCGCCAGACTACGGAGACGCCGCGTGGCTACGTCAGAGGGATGTTTCCTCGTTCAGAACCGAGCTCAACTAAACATGGCCAACAAATTAACACCGAAATCATACTCTAATGTCAACATTTCCTAGCTAATATTTAGCTCATTACCATATGTCTGACGGGCGACAATCCCTAGCTTCATTAACATGTGTAGATGATGTACATTTGATTTCGCGCTAATCATGTTTTCTATGTTAGCACAACCGATTAATCGAATGTACATAAATTTACATTGATAATCTTTGTCATTTTAATCTATGACTTGTTTATTTGTTTCAAAGTAGATTTTCAATTTTTATATCATTTCATTGTACAGCAATTATAAACGATTGGTACTAGTTCATTCATTTAAAAAATCTACTTCATACTTATTATTATTATTATTATTATTATTATTGATAGTAGTAGTAGTAGCAGCAGTATTATTATTATTATTATTATTATTATTATTACGATGGTACATAATCATACAGAACTTAATTTTATTATATTCTCACCTTTACACCCCCAGGTTGGTGTCTACTTTCTACCTGTGGAGCGGGTTGCTGCGATTCCGACATCCTTTCCTACTCCCAACAGATCCGGAACAGTAACTCTCCCGCTGTTAAGGGAATTCCTCACCGGAATCCGGTCATCTCTGGAAGATGTTGTTATGTCTTGGTGGCTTCCGGCTAGAGGGGCGCCACCTAGCTACCTACACTAATATCTGACTGGATGACCCTAGGTTTCGGGATGACTTTATAATAAACCATAGTTCACACAGGTATTCGAGTACCCCAAAATGTTCACCTATACTTGAGGGTGATGAAACATTTATCAACGTTTAATACTGACATTTGTTATAATAAGATGAAGGCAAACAGATAATGTCTATTTATCATCCTTCAATTTTAGAAGATTTCAAGTTATTTATAAGCGAATATCAGCGATGCTTTGTTCTAAATGCTAAATTCTCTAAGATATAGTAGAAATTGATTATTTATATATATATATATATATATATATATATATATATATATATATATATATATATACAGAGAGAGATTTATTCAGGTTTTTGTTTCTCGTTTGTGACCTATTTAGACCTCTTTTTGGCATCTCTGTCTTCTCTTTTTGTTCGAGATTCCTGGAGTTTTTCGTCACATAGACGGCTCTTGTTGGAGGTATAGACGAGATTACGTAATTGATTACGTAACTCGGTAGGCGTAACAGCGAAAATTCTGAACAATGACTTCGTTTGGGAGGGTTTCTCGATAATATCCCCCGCCCCACCCCTGCCACTCTCCCCCCAATAAGGCTAGTCTGGTCGGGGCCATCTAAAAACCGAAATAATCACACGAACACGTCTACGTCACGAAATAACCGGAAATAACCGCACTGAAAGGTTACATGCTGGGCTAATCCGATGTCGGAATATGACGAAGTGACCGATAGTTTGTGGGTTTGCGTCTGATATTATAATGGTTCACTCTCCGTTCTAACTCACATACTGAGTGGTTTATAGACAGAAACTTATTGGTATTGCTCTTCACTTGTATCATCCGAACACTGAATCCATTTCCGGCGCTTCACGCGTACGACTGGATGTCCAACTGGGATAATAGAGGGTGTTGAGCCGACGCCAGATCCAGGGCTGACACGGCTTTAGGCCGCCCATGACGTAACATACTCGTTGGGGGCGGAATACGGGGGTAGGTCGGGAGGGAGGTAGGGATACTTTGAATTGTTGGCACTAAAGAACAATAAAGAAGACCATTAAAGCTGTTTGTAGGAAGACGCGCGCGCGCGCGTGCACCCACAAGCACACTGAATAGAATTAGACTTATCTACAGTTTTAATAAGGAATTGTATATTTATATAGAATCTCCATAAGTCACACTATTTTCTACCTCAATCACATATTCTACAACTCGAAATCTCCCCTTTTTTAAATCACAATTAGGTCTCTTGTTATTTTATCCGAGTTTAACATTTAATTCTGACAGTTATGCCGCAGCCTTGTCAAAATTATAATGTTAAACTGGATTATAAATGCATAACAAGTCCCATAGAAGAAATACGGAATTTACGGGATTCACAAATATATATAAAAAATGTGTTGATCTAATTAATATCATAATAATATCATTATCATATAGGTCCAATCTATATCATCTTTGATTAATATATATATATATATATATATATATATATATATATATATATATATATATATATATATATATATATAGCAAACTCTTAAGCGCTTTAGGGTAATTTTAATCCAATTATATAGAGCGCTATATAAAATGTACTATTATATAGCACCCACACACACACACACACACCGTTATAATAGGTTTCCACACCTAGTATAAATATAATATCAAAGCTAGGATGTAGCCATTTACCATCATCCATATTCGTTTCAGTAATCCTGTTATATAGAGTCTGGTGTAGGTATAAGACCACCAGCCTCAATAATCTCCTTCCGGATCAGGAATATCTGGCATGTATACATTTTGAAGAAAAAAAAACCCCAGTTCTCTGCTGATCTAGTATTGATGTGAATAAATAAATACGGTAACTTTGTCGCTTGTTATAGGGCTGTCTTTACAGATTGTTACAGACACCATCACTGTACAAATGTCTAACCAAAAAAAACACACATAAAAAGTACAAGTCGATTTCAAATTAATTATCTAATTATTAATCTAAAAATAAAATGTTCCATACCTCCACATATTGATAAATGTGTGCGTATACCTAAGCATGTGTCTGGTCTACTCATCAGCCTGTGGGAACCAGCTAATTCGCTTTTCGTACGCGACAAATATGTCACGCCCACAGGAAAGCGGCTACATACAGGCTACGTACAAAAAGCGGAAGCACGTAAAAACATACCATTTGATACCACAGCTCGCAACAAACACGTGCGTGTGGTTCAATGGTGACTTGCTACATACATAACTATTTTGACACCACAGTTTACATTCAACAGTAATTTTCTGTGGTCCAAAAGAAACCTGTATATAAAGCATTTCGACACCTCAGATGCTGACCTCAGCTTTATTCTGGGTTCGAATAACCGAATAAATCCTATCTATATGAACCATGTATCAATACACGTCCGACTGGTCTGGCTTCGAAGTTCTTCTCTAACCTAAGTGAAAATTCAAGCCCTATATATAGCCTCAGCGTGTTAACAAACATTACAGTTTGTTCATCATAACAAAGATAATGTACACTAACTGAGTATGAACTCACTGAAGCGATTTAACTAAAATATAAACAAAGTAGCAATACCGCACAATGGATTATTACTAGACTAGAACGAAATATCGTCTCAAACCTGAGTAAATACTACGATTTACTCGAACCTAACAGCTAACCCTCATACGTTTCCGTTCATCACTAAGGGAACGTTCATTCACGCTTAATTTAGCGTCCCTAAGTATATGCAGTTAGGTGTGGTGGGATCTAAATTAAAGCGCCTATCCACTTGATCTATTTGACCCATGGTCGAGAACAGCGGATTTCAGGCAGATCTCCGATACTGCGAATGACACGTCGGGATTAAAATAGCTATACATTTAACAAATTTCCTATATCAGTGTAATCTAATTACTCATAATATGGGAAAAACTCTGTCGGCAGCTTAATACCCATGGAGATGCCTGCCGGAGTAACAAACGACTCCAGGAGTATAAATCCATCAAGCAGCATTGTATGAATTAATAGGTCGTTTCGCCAGACCACATAAGAGGACAACAATATAGATTCTACATTATAAATAACAAAGCTAATAAACTCAAACATGTTGTAATAACGACATAACTTTCTTACATTGGTGTAATAAGGAATCTGGATGGAAATAGATAAGATGTCTGGCACGGGCAATGTGCGTTTTAGGATACATAGTAAGAGGCAACAGGCACAGAGCATCAACATATCTAAACATCCTTCGAAACCTACCTCCATAAATCTAAATACAACTATACATACATTAATCTAAAAATAAAATGTTCCATACCTCCACATATTGATAAATGTGTGCGTATACCTAAGCATGTGTCTGGTCTACTCATCAGCCTGTGGGAACCAGCTAATTCGCTTTTCGTACGCGACAAATATGTCACGCCCACAGGAAAGCGGCTACATGCAGGCTACGTACAAAAAGCGGAAGCACGTAAACAACATACCATTTGATACCACAGCTCGCAGCAAAAAACAGGTGCGTCTGGTTCAATGGTGACTACATATGAAAACTGTTTGACACCACAGTTTACATTCAACAGTAATTTTCTGTGGTCAAAAAACCTGTATATAAAGCATTTCGACACCTCAGATGCCTGACCTCAGCTTTATTCTGGGTTCGAATAACCAGGGTTGGCATGTTATATGAACCGTAACATCAATACACGTCCGACTACTCTGGCGTCGAAGTTCTTCTCTAACCTAAGTGAAAATTCAAGCCCTATATATACCCTCAGCGTGTTAACAAACATTACAGTTTGTTCATCATAACAAAGATAATGTACACTAACTGAGTATGGACTCAGTGAAGCGATTTAACTAAAATATAAACAAAGTAGCAATACCGCAAAATGGATTATTACTGGACTAGAACGAAATATCGTCTCAAACCTGAGTAAATACTACGATTTACTCGAACCTAACAGCTAACCCTCATACGTTTCCGTTCATCACTAAGGGAACGTTCATTCACGCTTAATTTAGCGTCCCTAAGTATATGCAGTTAGGTGTGGTGGGATCTAAATTAAAGCGCCTATCCACTTGATCTATTTGACCCATGGTCGAGAACAGCGGATTTCAGACAGATCTCCGATACTGCGAAGACACGTCGGGATTATAATAGCTATACATTTAACAAATTTCCTATATCAGTGTAATCTAATTACTCATAATGTGGGAAAAAAAACTCTGTCGGCAGCTTAATACCCATGGAGATGCCTGCCGGAGTAACAAACGACTCCAGGAGTATAAATCCATCAAGCAGCATTGTATGAATTAATAGGTCGTTTCGCCAGACCACATAAGAGGACAACAATATAGATTCTACATTATATATAACAAAGCTAATAAACTCAAACATGTTGTAATAACGACATAACTTTCTAACATTGGTGTAATAAAGAATCTGGATGGAAATAGATAAGATATCTGGCACGGGCAATGTGCGTTTTAGGGTACATAGTAAGAGGCAACAGGCACAGAGCATCAACATATCTAAACATCCTTCGAAACCTACCTCCATAAATCTAAATACAACTATACATACATTAATCTAAAAATAAAATGTTCCATACCTCCACATATTGATAAATGTGTGCGTATACCTAAGCATGTGTCTGGTCTACTCATCAGCCTGTGGGAACCAGCTAATTCGCTTTTCGTATGCGACAAATATGTCACGCCCACAGGAAAGCGGCTACATGCAGGCTACGTACAAAAAGCGGAAGCACGTAAAAACATATCATTTGATACCACAGCTCGCAGCAATAAACAGGTGCGTCTGGTTCAATGGTGACTTGCTACATACATAACTATTTTGACACCACAGTTTACATTCAACAGTAATTTTCTGTGGTCCAAAAGAAATCTGTATATAAAGCATTTCGACACCTCAGATGCTGACCTCAGCTTTATTCTAGGTTCGAATAACTGAATAAATCCTATCTATATGAACCATGTATCAATACACGTCCGACTGGTCTGGCGTCGAAGTTCTTCTCTAACCTAAGTGAAAATTCAAGCCCTATATATACCCTCAGCGTGTTAACAAACATTACAGTTTGTTCATCATAACAAAGATAATGTACACTAACACAGTATGGACTCAGTGAAGCGATTTAACTAAAATATAAACAAAGTAACAATACCGCACAATGGATTATTACTAGACTAGAACGAAATATCGTCTCAAACCTGAGTAAATACTACGATTTACTCGAACCTAACAGCTAACCCTCATACGTTTCCGTTCATCACTAAGGGAACGTTCATTCACGCTTAATTTAGCGTCCCTAAGTATATGCAGTTAGTTTGTGTGAGTGTGTATTTTTTATGTGTGTTTCCGCTTTTTATATGTGTATTTCCACTTCTTGTGTGTATGTACTTTCGCTGCTAACAAGAACAAGAACAACAACAACAATAATTAATAATAATAATAACTACAACAACAACATCAATAATACTACTAATAATAATAATAATAATAATAATAATAATAATAATAATATATTTCATAAAGCGACCTTATTAATATGTCTGTAAAAACACGATAAGAGATTTAAAAGATAGTTATTTTTTATCTGTGAAAACAACCTTCAACAGGTGTGTTTTTTGAATGGATTTTAGATTTTCAAGAGACGACGCATTTCCCATATTCCCACAAAGTGGGGGCTGCAACAACAAGCGACTGGAGCCGACACACAGGCACCTGCAATAGTATCTGACTGGATGACCTGAGTTTTCGGGATGACTTTCTAATGGACACCAGTTCACACAGGTATTCATGTGCCACATCATTGATAGAATTATCAATTGTTTGTAAAATCTTCTAATGTGTACGCTATCTAACAGGTAGCCATTGTAGTTTTTGAAGAATTGGGGTGATATAATCATATTTTCGAGTATTTGTCACTATGCGAGCTGCAATATTCTGAATTTGCTGAAGGCGATTGGTGTTATAATCGAAATTCCTATATATCAGGGAGTTAGGGTAGACCATGCGAGATGTGACAAAGGCAAGACCACAGTAACAAGCGCTTCTTGTGTCAAGAATGCTTTTAAACAGTGGATATTCTTAAGATTGTAGTAGGCAGCTCAGCATACTGATGTGACATGTTCATACATATTAATACATTTGTCAAAGTTAACTCCTATAGAATATTATTGACCCGTTAGGAGTAATGGAAGATGCACCCAAATGTAATACTGGTGGGTTTTTTATGGATTTAACGTAATATAGACAAATAGATAATATTTGTTTTATTATCATTTAATTTGAAAAACTTTGAGTCATCCATACCCAAATATCAGCAATTTAATGTTCTAAATTCTTCAGGGAAGAGGATAAATTTAAATCATTGTCAAGATCCAGTGATATATACAGTTCTGTATCATCAGCATACAAGTGATATTTAACCCCACATCGCTGCGCAATGATCCCACGAGGACGGGTATACTTTGTGAAAACCAGACGACCAAGAACTGAACCCTGTGGTACACCATATAACAAAAACTGAACGTCCGATAAAATATCATGAATAGACAATCTCCGTAAGCTTCGTTCCAGATAGAATCCAAACCATTCAAGTACTTCACCTGGCAGACCAAATATGACTTTTAACCTAGAGAAAAGTACATTATGGTCAACCGTATCAAATGCAGTAGACAGGTCCAGAAGAACAAATATTACTGGCTTACCTTGATCAATTAACATCATAATTAAAATGTTCACCCTAACCAAGGCTGTTTTGATGCTGTGGCCACTTTTATTTGCAAACTGTAATGATTCATTAAGGTTATTGTTGACTAATGTTTTATTTAGATGGAAGGCAACTGCCCTTCGTTAATTTTAAATAAAGATATTATATTTGAAACAGGGGTGTTAATGTTTGGAATATTACAGTCTAAGCGGTTTTTTATAATTGTTTTTTTTTTAAATGTATTTTGGCAGAAGAAGTTATTAAAACGATTGGCCTTATCTTTGTCAAGGAAAAGGACTTAACTTGGGTCAAGTCGTACCTCGTAGACAGAACTCATTGTGTTTCAGTAGCCAATAAAACATCGCCAGATGTAGGTCTTTTTTTGGTGTACCACAGGGATCCGTTTTAGGACCAAAGAATGACTGTATATATACCAAACGTGTAGGTGAAATTATTAAACGGTATAATATTAAATACCATTGCTATGCCGATGATACACAAGTGTATATGACTTTGAAGCCGTGTGATAAATGGGTTGATATTTCATATTCAATTGAAGCTTGTGTTACAGACATAAGTACTTCGATGAACAGCAACATGCTGAAATCGAATACGGACAAGTCAGAATTAATTGTTTTCTTATCCAAACAAGAACTGAGAATCTTCACATTAAGGCAGAATCCAGTTTTATAAATTATTCCATGTCTGCAAGAAACCTAGGACTCATATTAGATAATACTCTAGGAATGGAGAAGCAGGTGAATTTTATATGTAATTCCTGTTATTATCAAATCAGAAACATAGGACTTATTCGTAAATACATAAATGATGAGACACGCAAGACTTTAGTCCAAGCCATTATTATTTATCGACTGGACTATGCCAATGCATTGTTATATAATATCCCCCTCTCTCTGACAAACCGCCTAGAGCGAGTTCAGAACTGCGCTGCACGTTTGGTGACACACACGCGCAAAAGGTAACATATAACACCAGTTTTGTTCCTGTACGTTTCAGAACACTGTACAAGATCCTGTTTCATACATTCAAAGTACTGAGTGGATCAGTACAGCACTACCGTATCTAAGCGATCTGACCGAAAAATATATACCAGTGAGAATGCTCAGATCTCAGCCCTATTCACTTTTGAGGGTACAAAAAGGCTATGCAGCAGTGTACGGAGGGAAATCCTTCCGAGCATCATCTCCCAGGCTGTTAAACGAGTTGCCAAACCACATTAAACTCGCAGCAAAAAAAAGGCATATTTTGTAAGGTTCTTAAAACCCATTTATTTAAATCGGCATATTTATAATTTTAAATCAGTTTATTATGTATGAAATGTATTTGAGCTATATGAGCTAAGAATATGTTTTAATTATGTTTTAAGCGTAAAACACCTTAGAGTAATTAAAGTTGAATAAGGCGCTATATAAATTATTATTATTATTATTATTATTATTATTATATTATTATTATTATTAGGAAGGACAGTCCGATTTTATATAATAAAAATACGTAAAAATTGAAAATAATCCTTTGATTTGCTCTCCACCCATAAGTTGAATATTTCATAATTAACATACAAACTGGTACTGATCCCTAGCCGCTTATAATGCCTTCTGTGTTTATTTCCAGTTTGTATATTCTTACTGTACCATGAAAGTTGTGGTCTTCTTGGTATTTCTTTTGTCCTTATGCTATTATAGAGATCCACCATATGATACTGATCATATGATGAATCCAATATTTAGATAATAGACCTCCCCAGATCAGCAAAAGGTAACCTTGCCCCAATGTGTGGTGCTGCATTTGTCGCACATTGAAAAGCTGATTACCCTTTACCCACCTACTGACCAGTCATCCAGGCTTATCATAAATAGTTAGGATTTGTGTATGTTGAGTTCTGTTGGTGTATAGATTTGTGTAGGTGTAGGTTTGTGTATGTTGAACGGTAATGTATGATTAGGTTACGTATTTGTAAAGCTACGTGTGTACAGATTTATGGAGGTATAGGTTTGTAAGGATGTCAGGATGCTGATGATCTGAGCCAATGCCACCATATATATGCGTATGTGTGTGTGTGTGTGTGCGTGTATATATATATGTGTGTGTGTGTGTTTTAGCTGTATATTATAAGGCATAGGCACAGAGAATCTCGAACCGTGAATTCAAACTCTGGATGTTTCTTCAGGGGACTGAATCCAGAGTGGCGACTTTTCTTGCTGAGACATGTGTAATGTCTCACCAGTATTTCGATACAGATTGCTTATTAAATAACAAAGTTATCTCGGTATTATAACATGTGTTACTATTTTAACTTTACCATGTATAATGTATTACTAGTAGTATTGTCCTTTTGTGAGGTCGTGTGAAACGACTTCTTGTTAATGTTTGTAAAAAATCTTTGATGGGTTTTTGTTCCTGTAGTTGCTTTTACATATTATGAGTAATTAGGTTACACCGATATAGGAAATTTGTTAAATGTATAGCTATTATAATCCCGACGTGTCATTCGCAGTATCGGAGATCTGCCTGAAATCAAGCGGATAGGCGCTTTAATTTAGATCCCACCACACCTAACTGTATATACTTAGGGACGCTAAATTAAGCGTGAATGAACGTTCCCTTAGTGATGAACGGAAACGTATGAGGGTTAGCTGTTAGGTTCGAGTAAATCGTAGTATTTACTCAGGTTTTAGACGATATTTCGCTCTAGATAAGTAATAATAGAGTGTACAGTACCGCTACTTTGTTTTAAGCTTAGACATTCATCTGTTTCTATATGTAGGCATAGTATACACAACAACATTTGTCGCGTGTTCAACTAAATCTGTTATGTTCGTTGATGCTCCGCGAACCTATAAAAGTCTTAACATTTCTTTTTATCCTGGTCAGATTACAACTTGCGACGTCCCACCTCTCTAACTTCTGTCGGTACAGTTTATATAAATGGGTACGGTTTGTATGAATCCGGAACATTTAGCTAATGGACATTTAGCCAACGGACACTTAGCCAACGGACATTTAGCCAACGGACACTTAGCCAACGGACATTTAGCCAATATTTGCAGGCGGGACATTTAGCCAACATTCAAAATTTGTGATTATGTTTATGTGAGTTTTCATAAATATAGTTGTTTAAATAAATACAAAACATTGTATGTAACTGTATTTTTGTAATTCATTGTACGAATGTAACAAACACAAAGTGATGTCTCATATTCTAAAACTTGCAAACACGGATGTTACATATAGTCTACAGCTGTTATATTCAATCGTCATAGTGTGTGTAATTGAATTTTATTCAATTCATTGTACGAATGTAATGATCACAAACAAATGTCTCATACTCTAAAATTTGAAAACACAAACATTGCATATAATACATTCTTTATTTCTGACATGTTGTCTATAGATGTACATTGTCAATATTCCTATTATTAAGTCTACATCGTATACTTTTAATATATTTGTTTGTGTTATCTATATTTTTGCCATGTTTTATATTTCTTAACTGGGCGCTAAGTATAAATATACTTGAATAAAATATTGAGTCATTTAAGAACAGAAGAA
Source organism: Paralvinella palmiformis (assembly GCA_025642065.1). NCBI lineage: Eukaryota > Metazoa > Annelida > Polychaeta > Terebellida > Alvinellidae > Paralvinella > Paralvinella palmiformis. Next base: position 282,249 of record JAODUP010000121.1, read on the forward strand.
AAAAACATAGCGAGCCATAATAATCTCATTTAAATTTATCGCTCAAATAAAGACACGAGTATTTCTTTATAGATTCTAGTGTTTGTAATTAACAAATATCAAAATGCTCATTCACTTCAATGTCATTCCATGTCTTGCGTACAGTTATTGAATTTTGGTTTAAATACGGACGTATATGTGTATGATTTAAAAATGTGTGACACAGACTACCGGTATGTCACGGACTCGATAATCATATTCTCGTTTATCCCACATATTATCATGCAACAAACCTTGTCGGATCAACAAATTCTGACTGTACATAAAACAGAATCACTGTAAAGGAAGCCAGATCTAATTGCCCTGGGGCCCTTTTATCCAAATTTTCATTTTGTTTGGTGAGCAACTGTCCGGGTGAGCAACTGTCCTACACCCTAATATTTGACACATGAATGTCTACATGAATAGTGGGAATATAACAAAATAATGACAGTTATTATTCTTCTGTACACAAAGTGAAGATTGTCTATCTGAACAATTAAATAGTCTAATTCAGCACTGTCTCTGAGAATCCTATAGCAGAATACCATCTTAAAAGCTTTACTGTTGCATAGAAGATTGTGCACTTTAGTGTGAATATTCACTCACTTGATGCTGATGAAACTGGATCCATTAAACATTTTGTGTAGAGGACTATTATTAGCTTGCTGATGATCACACTTTTTGCACTTCGCACATTTCTTATTTCCAACGGCAACATGTAAAAATAAGTTTCCAAGTGGAATTCTCTAGTCTTCCATCTTTATTCAGTACTAAAGGCTGGATATCAAATAATAATCACAGTATTAGTTCAATAATTTAAGTCAACATTTAGGTATGAATCAATGTGATATAACACTATGATGATGAGAAAGTGTAACACTGTTTCAAATTAAATTCAGACTGGCTTTCTATACTGAGGCAAAATGAAGTCACATTTTAAAACTATGATATATCACCTGGGTTATACAGTCACATCTTAACAACATTACAATACACGTATGTGACAACATTGGATAGAGGATTATTAGACTAGTAGATTATCTGCCGTATATACAAGTAGTAATAACACACATACCAGATATAGTTAAGTAGTTAACGGTGTTAATAACGTCTGTGTAAAAAACTCCCAACCCTGACATATCATTACTTATATTTATGTATAATACCGGAGAAAACAGTATACATTAATATAAATATACAAATTGTACAAAAAGCAGCAATAATTATTATGTTGCTAACATCTTATCTAAAGATAGGCCTATATTTGCAACATCCATAAAGAGAACATAATATTGACAGAGCATACACGCACTCAAAAATATAACACTATACATGTAGATGTAAGATGAAAATTTTGAATGTTGGCTAAATGTCCCCCCTGCAAATATTGGCTAAAAATCCGTTGGCTAAATGTCCGTTGGCTAAGTGTCCGTTAGCTAAATGTCCGTTGGCTAAATGTCTGGATACAGGTTTATATAGGTAGGATTTGTGCGCTATTCGAACCCAGAAAGAAGCTGAGGTCAGCATCCGTGGTGTCAGAAATGTTGTATATATATATATATATATATATATATATATATATATATATATATATATATATATATATATATATGATTCTGTTGACCATAGATTAATGCTAAATATAAACTGTGATGTTTTGTACATATATTAGTGTGTCATTAAACTACAGAGAGGTGTTGTTTACTGCTGGCTGTGGTCTGAAATGGTACCTTGTTTATGTGATTCCGCTTTAGTTTAGATACTTCCACTCCCCTGTGGGCGTGACACATTTCTCAGGAATGAAAAGCGGTTTATCTGGCCCCCACGGGTATTTATACTTTATTTACAAACACACACACACACACACACACACACACACACACAGAGAGAGAGAGAGAGAGAGAGAGAGAGACACACACACACACAGAATCACTTTTAGGCACATGGTAAATGAAATGGGCCAAGTGGACCCCAAAGGTAATTAGCCGAAGTGAAAGGTGAAACATCCTTATAGACAGAGATATTGTTTGAGATCCATCATCAACCGGGTTATGAGCGAGGCCCCCCCACCCGGAGGTATAATAGGAAACATGAAGATGGTCTTATGACAGATGCTTAGATGATGCATTTGAATAGCGAGCCATTAGTCGTGATAATTAATTCATAACAGTATCACATTAAGGTATGCCTCGGGTTACGTAATAATCATCCTTAAAATCGTCATTACATACCATCATTTATAATTGACAAGCAAACAAACAAACAAACAAACATATTAAAACATATTCTGATGATGTCAGCAAAAATTATTGACTTATCTCGACATCAAAGGACACTCATCGGCGCTGAAACGGACATCTTATATAATTGAAACAAATCTTTGTATGAAATATTAAATCGTGTGCATTTATCAAATTCGTAAATCGTGCGTTCATAGAGAATGATAGACTGTAAGAGTGAGTGTCTTGAGAAGGGACGGCATATTGGATAACTTCAATTTTTTGGTAAACAATTTTCGGCTGAGGATCAACACCAAGTTGAGGATCGCAGACAAGAAGACATTAAGTACGTCATAGCGTTTATAAACACGCGATCAATTAATATGCTAATATTTCTATGCCGTCTCATTAAAATACAGGAATAACGTCACTCTTGTAACACGATATATTTTCCCGGTATCAGCTTCTTTTGTTTTTCGGGGAGAATGCCCATCCCTGTCGCTTATTCAGCCGGTATCTGTCCTAGGTTATACTTGTCGTATAACGCACCCCCCCCCTTCCCTCGTCACCTTTAGGAATACACATAAGAGTATATGAAAACATTTAAAGGAATAAATAACTAGCACCTTAAATAAGAGATACGGTGTTATATTGCTTGCTTACGTCGCTCAATTAATATTATAATGTTATTCGGTGGATAAGGTCACTTACCGATTATGTTAATATTCGTCATAACGTTCCATAGATGGTCAACAAGAACAAACCGGGGAGAGAACGTTATGATCCCTAGCTGATTGCCAGACGGTTCCGGTGAGGGGCGAGCTCGTATATTTTCCCAGTTGTCCCGTGCCGGTCATTGAGTGAATGTCTGGTTTGTTTAGCCCGTGGGTTAGCCTCAGCTGATATACACGGATGTAGGGGCGACCCACTGAGAAAATAAATAGATTTGAATGATGTCTTTTATTTTGCTTGATGAAACATGCCCCTCACACCTAGGTAGCACTCTGTTCCACGATTCGCAGGTATGCGATGCAGTGCGCTAGGAACTGCGCCATTGCAGTACCTTTCCTGTTGTTCGAGGGGTCTAGTCATAGATATTTTATTCCCGTGTTTCACCATTTAAAAATACACCAAAAATAAACACCCCTCGGCTTGTTACCCCATTTACCCATTATCAGTGTCACAGTTCGCTTGACAAACAAAACCACAGCACATAGTGTTTACATGTCACGTCACTTAAATGGCCATTTCTCATGAGTTAGATACATTTCAGCTGGTTATCTCACCGAATCTGTCAAGCTGCGCTACACACGTGTGAAGTGCTTCGAAAGCGCAGCTGTTAGAGCAGTGCACAGCAAAGCTTCAGGCTGTGTGTTCGAATCCGGCTCGCACCTGTGTTTCTTCGATTGAGCTGAGGCTAAATAACTGAACTGAATTCAACAACAACAACAACAACAATCACCAACCAACAGCCATACCGACAACGGCATATCTAACACAATCAGCACTCGGTCATTATGCACACAAATTAAAAGGGTTTGCCATATTTTGTCTGACATTGTATAAGTCGGTTTAATTCAGATTTATACGATCGACGAATGACAAAAGAGATAAACGATTTCTCGTCGACGACAAAAGTCTTTCTTTAACAAAATGGTTTTATTTATCATAGAACACACATTCAGTACTGGTTTGTGTTTTCCTATATCTGAGCCATTATCTAGACTGACGGCATACCACCGTCCCCACCCAGCTCCCCCCCCCACCCCCACCCACCGTCCCGCATCAATGCTGAACATTAAAGTTATTGTGACAGAATGATGACCAATCAGCTTTAATTTATGAACGACGCCGACAACGTTGCTAGCAGCGATCTAATCCTGCAGCTTTAACGTAATAACAATTACTGTCGTTATCGTATACTGTGAACGGGTGAGCGATGGAGAAGGGGGGGGGGGGATTTGTTTAGCGTCGGGATAGGATATAACAGAGAATACTGTGTTGTCATATTATGTTAGTGTTTTGGTGTTGATCTTTATTTTATGATAAATGGCCACGTGTTTTGAAGCCATTTCGGTTCCAATTTGCTGATGACGTAGGGCTATAATTATTGTTTCTGTGTTTCTCCGTGTGTGTGTGTGTGTGTGTGTGTGGTTGTGTGTGTGTGTGTGTGTGTGTGTGTGTTTACTCGACGTAGTTTTGTGTTTATTATCGAGAGATCCATGACAGAAACTCGGAGTGTTATTATTATCACACACACACACACACAGAGACTATTTTACCAGCTTTTCTACAATGTAAGTTATTATAATTATAATAATATTACATCAATAAGTTGTACTAACTAATCCAGATTTTCGTTAGCCATCACTCAGACATCATAGTGTGATATAGTGGCTCGATGTCACTGAACAATCCTTCCATCAGGATATATAAGATGACAGAGTTATCAGGATCAAAGAGAGAGAGAGAGAGAGAGAGAGAGAGAGAATGAGAGGGGGGAGGGTGTAACTGCCAAGAAACATTAAGATGTGAGCAACACCTGCGCCAGTTGTTGTTGTTGTTGTTGTTGCTGTTGTTGTTATTGTACGGTACAGGAGTACAATAGATGTACAAGCTTGGCCTGTACGGTATTTGTTAAGACAATAACACCAGAACTAAAGGAAACGTACCACCGGGCTATGATTATATAACAGTTATGGTCAACCTCTGACTATAATGTCACAAGATAATAGAAGATAAAAACGTTGATTCTTCGTCTGCTCAATAACTCGACAAATACAAGAACCAAACAGAACCATCATGTACAGTGGCGCCACCGATGGTCTGTACTCCTAGATACAACGACTACTGGCAGCTGGTAGAAGCTGACTTTATGGTCTCGATATGACCGAGTTGAGGGGTCAATCATGATATCGCATTGTGAATAATTGAAAAGAAATTAATAACCTACATCCACCGACCATCGGGTGAGTGAATGGTGAGCGAGCGAGTGAGTGAGTGAGTGAGTGAATGGTGAGTGAGTGAGTGAGTGACTTGATTAGCATCTGTTCTGGTCAAATCTAGGGTATATGGCCGAAGGAAGATCTCCATGGAGATATCTCATAAACAAAAGTAACAATGGGATACTTATATATAATTGAACCATCGGGTAATATTATTATAAAACTAATGTCAGGGGGGCGATGGAATGGGAAGAACAATATAATAAGGGAATAATACTACTGTCTTGTTATGACATTGTCGAGTGAATATATATATATATATATATATATATATATATAAAGAGGTGGTGATTGATTGTTTTTATTGCACCATTTAGTCTCGATGGGGTAGTCACACTTTTCGTTATAAAGCTAAGAGGCAACTACATCGGCAAACAAATCGCATAAACACAGGCGCTAACCGGATTCGAACTCACAACCTGGAGGATTGCAGCATGATGTTCTAGCTACTGCGCCATCGAGAGAGAGAGAGAGAGAGAGAGAGAGAGAGAGCTTCCATTATTTCAACCTCGTAATCTATAAGATGTCGTTGTTATTTTAGACGGCGAATGTAAAGATGAGTCAATCTTCAACCTACAAACAGATAACGATACAGACAGATGTATGATTGAAGATGACGCTAACAAAGGAATATGTTAACGGCGGCACACGTGGACACGCACGTCGACATCAACATTATGATAGACATATAATGTAAACTGTGGGTTTCCCTAGTAACTGATTATAAATATTACACCCCACAGCCCCACAGCCCCACAGCCCCACAAAACGATAACTATTATGAACACTTTGATTGATGTTTAGGTATTAATTACGATCTACACCGGGTGATTTCCTACACTTGATGGTCTATAGACAATACTTCATCGTCTAAAGCTAAGTGTTGACGTCTAAGAATAAGTGTTGACGTCTAAGAATAAGTGTTGACGTCTAAGAATAAGCAAATGATGTCTAAAACCAAGTGTTGTCGTCTAACGTCAAGTGCTATCGTCTAACACCAAGTGCTATCGTCTAACACCAAGTGCTAATTCGTATCGTCTAACACCAAGTGCTGTCGTCTAAACCAAGTGCTGTCGTCTAACACCAAGTGCTATCGTCTAACACCAAGTGCTATCGTCTAACACCAAGTGCTATCGTCTAACACCAAGTGCATGTCGTCTAACACCAAGTGCTGTCGTCTAACACCAAGTGCTGTCGTCTAACACCAAGTGCTATCGTCTAACATCAAGTGCTATCGCCTAACACCAAGTGCTATCGTCTAACACCAAGTACTGTCGTGTAATATCAAGTGATGTCGTCTAGCACCAAGTGCTGTCGTCTAACTCCAAGTGCTGTCGTCTAACACCAAGTGATGTCGTCTAACACCAAGTGCTGTCGTCTAACACCAAGTCCTGTCTTTAACACCAAATGCTGTCGTCTAACACCAAATGCTGTCCTTTAACACCAAATGCTGTCCTTTAACACCAAATGCTGTCGTCTAACACCAAATGCTGTCGTCTAACACCAAGTGATGTAGTTTAACACCAAGTGATGTCGTCTAACACCAAATGCTGTCGTCTAACACCAAATGCCGTCGTCTAACACCAAATGCTGTCGTCTAACACCAAATGCTGTATTTAACACCAAATGCTGTCGTCTAACACCTAATGCTGTCGTCTAACACCAAGTGATGTCGTTTAACACCAAGTGATGTCGTCTAACACCAAGTGATGTCGTTTAACACCAAGTGATGTCGTCTAACACCAAGTGATGTCGTCTAACACCAAATGCTGTCGTCTAACACCAAGTGATGTCGTCTAACACCAAGTGATGTCGTCTAACACCAAGTGATGTCGTCTAACACCAAGTGATGTCGTCTAACACCAAGTGATGTCGTCTAACAGCAATTTTTTTCTTCTTCTGATTCATTACCTTTTTGTTTTCTTTTCATTTCGTTACATTCTAATTAAAGCGCCGTTTCAACATGTACAGTTATTTCATGGTCTCTCTCTCTCTCTCTCTCTCTCTCTCTCTCTCTCTCTCTTATAATTATATATTCTTTTCTTCTTTCTTTTTCGGTAATTCAACCTCCAAGCCGTAGGTGCTGAGAAGCGAATAATTCTATTCCGGAACAAAAGTTCACTTGGACAGTTTCCAGATTATGTTTGGACACCAAAATGTCATCTTAAAGTTTATAGAAACGAAATCCAGCTCACCGGTGATGGATGCAACTAATTATAGTCAAACCACGATTAGTCGGTAGTACAGGATGTTTCATCTATCACTTCGTGTTATTACCTTCTCATCTCGCTTGACCCACGTATCTCACCGCGTACACAGACGTGGAGGAAGGACGGATATATGACGGTTAATCGGATGTCGGATTATCGATTTGGCGCTGGCATAATACGTAACCCTATCATGATTTTTGGATATTTCTATTCTGTGTAGATTCTTTGCTTCGCTGGAAATTTTTTGAAATTTTCCTTTCTTTACGTGCTAAATATTGATATTTACTGAACAGACACAATCAGCTGTCAATGGGTTGATTGGTAGATTAGTGGGATTAATAACGCAATATATAATGGTTTAGGCATATTTCTGACACACCTTTAATTCGAAATGACTTCTCGACAAAATGTTCGATTTTTTGGCCACATTTCAGGGAGTACTGAGGAGATATCGTTTAATTCGGTTATCTGAATTGGATTGAAGGATGGCTGGACACCGACTACACGTCACCAGGACATGATGGTCTTACCACTTCTATTGTGTATTATTATTCTCACTTCTTCTGCGGGTTTCCCAGCACGGAAAATCCCAGCCCACCACAAACAATCGAATCTCAGCGCTGCAGGTTTCTGTAGGAGGTTTCACCCATTGATAGGACGCTTCGACTAGATCGTTTCACGTTCAGAGGCAACATCCTCTTTGGACGTATGTTCAAGGTTATGGTCACCGCCCCCTCCCCCCCACTCACTGTTTTATGCGTCACTTCCTCATGAGATCACGTCATAGTTACCTCACAAATGGTCGAAGGTCTTCATCTGATCAATTTACGGTGGATCTTTATCTCTCAAAGTAACATTCGTCACCTGATATCAGCAGGTGATAATTAGACAGGTGAGAGTCATCCGTCTCAGTGTAGGTTAGTTCTCGTATTTCGTGTCCGCGCATTTAGATAAAAGAAGAGTCTAAATATAGCATCCAATTTACCGGTTGAGGAGACTGACAATACACCAAAACGTAAGTGAAATTTATGTTTAGAGAGAGAGAGAGAGAGAGAGAGAGAGATGGGGGGGAGGGCTGAAATGTGAAATAGGTCAACAGGACTTGAAAAGGATTTCTTTATTTGTCGCAATAGACTCTTCACGCTGCTTCCTTCGTCGCGCCCCCCTTCGAATGAAGAATAATTATCTGTTGGAACTTATTGGGTTTAATGAAAGGAAAACCTTTCTGCTGGAAACACCGCGGGGTCGTGTCTTAAAAAAGTCCTTTTAAGTTCAGCCTTGGCGCTCGTCACAAACCTGGGACATACAGCCGAGAAGGGGCAGGCCTGCATCCGGTGGGGGGGGGGGAACTTCAGAGGTAAGGCAGTCGTATTTAGTGAAATGAATGAATGAAACATCGCTCAGACCCAGGCGTGACGGGAACTCTATCAAACGACCCTGGAACTCTGCAGTGAGGCGTGCCATCCGCTACACTCCGGATTCGCGTGACGAAGATACGCTCGAAAAACACGGATCGTAGTTGTTACTGTACGCACACGTCACCGGACCCGGACGATATACAACGCCCTCTAACGGTAGCTCGCGAAACGAACGGAGAGGCGGCGAAATTTGTTTCCAATCAGCTTCAGGTAACACACACACACACACACACACACACACACGTGCGCGCACACGCAGTGTCTCTCTTACACACACACAAACACACACACACACACGCACACATTACCGGCACAGGTCTCGCTCGGTTTGCTGTGGTCTGGCCTAGCACAGAGCTCAGTGTAAACTAACTAGGACTTAGAACATTCTCTCTCTCCATCTCTCTCTCTCTCTCTCTCTCTATCTATTCTACGCGGATTCGAGTCGGTGGGGAATTAATCTCGAACATCAATTCCGCTCCGAAGTTTCCTTCACACATACTTAGTCCACAGGCCCACGGTCGCGGCGGTGGCGTGTATCCCGCGGCTAGCGTAGCCCGCGACCTAATCTTCGCTCACCGCCGACAGACGGATCCGGCCGGTCGATGTCGGAGTTCCCGTGCCTACGTCAAGCCCCCCAGTAACTAGCCCCGGAGTGAGCCGACATAGAGAGAGAGAGAGACAGGACTCCGTCAGTCTACTGCCCAACTGACGGTCGTTTGTTGCTGTTTTCCCCTCAAATTCGGGTTACTCCGACTCAGTGCCCGCTTTGTAGACTTTGTGGCTGAGATACGGACTGCTGGTTTAAAGTTTATACGTTTTTCCGAGTCGACAGTGGCTCGATGTAAGTCAAGCGACGGCTCGTTTTGCGCGTTAGGACATTTCCTTGTGCGTAGTGGATAGACTTCGTGGCTGATGCGTTGCCGACGTCAGGCCGATGTGTGGCGGAACAATGAGATTACGCGATCGTTGTCGTAGGTTGAGGAGACAGGAGACCGCTGTCTTCAAAGTGTGACTCGCCGAGCGGAGACAGGTGACGTTAATTAATGGATGGGCCGAGGACTTATCTGGTGAGTAGGACTTATAGTGTGCACGTAGATGGATGGTCGAATGAAAACATCCCCCCCCAGAGAGAGAGAGAGAGATTTATATATTTTTATAACCAATTTTTACATTTTGTTCTATCAGCAACATGCTATAATATCGAAGTTGCCATGATTATCACCGTGAGCATCTTCATTATCAGCACAGATAATAAAATGAAAAAAAATTACCCTCCCCCTCCCAGATGTTGTCTATCCCAACAGTTTCCTCACATTATAATTAGATAGGGATTGGTTCTCCCATTTTTGTGTGTGTAAATATCCCGATGTTGAACGATGGTTCCAATATGTTGACGTCGACTACCGGAGAGAGGATCTGATTTTATCAATTTTCTCGTCTTTAAACTATTATGTCAGTCCATTCCCAGAGAAGGGTTCGCTATCGGGGATCAAGGTACGCGTCTAGTCAACAAGACTTCACCTGAGTTCTCTCTCTCTCTCTCTCTCTCTCTCTCGAGGTAGAGAGAATCGTTCGCCTTTAAGTCCCACCACCATCATCATCCTGGAATTGTGAGGTTTGGAAGTCTGCGTTGTTAACTTTCAGCCTCGACTGCCCGACAGGAGGCGCTCTCGTCACCTAGTTGCGGGCAACGAGCGGTCTGCGCACGCAGCAGGCCTTCGGGTCCGGGTACGATCATGCGGGAAGTTTCATCCGATAATCGTTTTAGTTTCTGGGGAGTAGCACGTCGCCAAGATTACGTTCCTGGAGAGAACGACCTGTTACGAGTTTGACCATCCGTCAGACTGACTGACTCCCTCACTCACTCACCCACTCCGATACGTTGGGTACCTACGTAGAGAATGTTACGGGGCGAGTCAGCATTTCCAAGAGAAGTCTGTTTGGTATTTTTGGGCTGTAAACGGTGCCACTGTTTACACTGTTAATGCCCGTTGTTTACCGTCGTACGTCGGCACTGAATCCATCTGCCTGATTACGTAATGCCGCTCACCTTCCCGCCTTCTCGCCTTCTCGCCTTCCCGCCTCCCCGCCCTCCTTGTTGCTAGCCTTCAATCCCGTTGTTAACCAGAAATCTCCACAAATAAATCTCGTTTTCGGGCAAACTAAAGTTAGACAGATGTTAATGAATGTTATTTCTACGATCGACGTGTAGTATTAGTAACAGTAGTAGTAATAGTAGTAGTAGTAGTTGTTGTTGTAGTAACAGTAGTAGTAGTAGTTGTTGTTGTTGTAGTAACAGTAGTAGTAGTAGTAGTAGTTGTTGTTGTTGTAGTAACAGTAGTAGTAGTAGTTGTTGTTGTTGTTGTTGTAGTAACAGTAGTAGTAGTTGTTGTTGTTGTTGTAGTAACAGTAGTAGTAGTAGTAGTTGTTGTTGTTGTTGTAGTAACAGTAGTAGTAGTAGTAGTAGTAAGAGTAGTAGTAGTAGTTGTTGTTGTAGTAATAGTAGTAATAGTAGTAGTTGTTGTTGTTGTAGTAGTAGTAGTAGTTGTTGTTGTTGTAATAGTAGTAGTTGTTGTTGAGTTATTTGGCCACACACTTCGGACGTGTGCGGAGGGGCGACTTACTAAGGAAACAAATCCTACAGACACAGCCATGAGCCCGGATTCGAACCCAGAACCGTTGCGCCATCGTAGCGCGGACACTACGAGACGGACTAATGAGTTGACATTTTTGACACAATTATGACGTGTGTTTAAACACTCGAACAGCAATAAATAAAACGTGTCTCGCGAAATGTTAAACGTTTCTGTCTTAAGTAAAGTCAGGTGAGTTATGTTTTATTCTGATGTGAAATGTGACGAGAGTGAAAGTTAATAAAGATAGAAAGAGATAACAGAGATACATCATTATAAAACATCTTAATCACATCTATCATTGGCTTTATCATCAAAGTAGTCAGTTTTAAGATGGTACAAGTTGTTGTTTTGGGTGTTGTATGTGTGATGAATCTCTCTCTCTCTCTCTCTCTCTCTCTCTGTGTGTGTGTGTGTGTAGTGTGTATGTGTGGGAGTAGCGTGTGTGTGTGAGTGTGTGTGAGTGTGTGTGTATGTCCGTGTGTCGATTCGTGGCACAATGCTAGTTATAAAGTATTGCTTTCAAAGGGAGCCAGGTTAGCTGCAAAAGATCTAGAAGTTCTGGTAATAATTTGGGGAATCGTGTTTTTTCCAGGAGTTGTTTGTTAATTACAGGTATACTACAAATATACTACAGATATACTACACTTATACTACATATATACTACATATATACTACATATATACTACAGATATGCTACACTGATACTACAGATATACTACATATATACAACACTTATACTATATATATACTACAGATATACTACATATATACTACACTTATACTATATATACTACAGATATACTAGTACATATATACTACACTTATACTACATATATACTACATGTATACTATATATATATATATATATATATATACTACAGGTATACTACAGGTATACTACAGTATTTACTACATATATACTATAGGTATCTGACATGTATATTACATGTATACTACTGATATACTACATGTACGCTATAGGTATACTACAAATATACTATAGGTATATTACATGTATACTAAATGTGTACTACAGGTAAACTACAGGTATACTAGAGATACACTATAAGTATACTACAGGTATACTACATCTATACTATAGGGATACTACAGGTATACTACAGGTATACTACTGATATAATAATATGTGTATCATTTGCTGCTAATAAATCCGTTGATTGATCTCTCTCATGGAGACCCATTACTAACAACATCACCATCATCACTAACATCATCAGCACCATCACCACCATCATCATCATCATCATCATCATCATCAAAACTCATCACAATATCATCATTCATCATCATCATCATCATCATCATCATCACTAACATCATCACTAACAACATCATCATCATCACTAACATCATCACCATCATCACTAACATCATCATCATTACTAACATCATCACTAACATCATCACCATCACCACTAACATCATCACCATCATTATTCTTAAGACGTTCCTATGGCTCAGTTGTTACTGGGTTGCGGTGCAAACGTCCAGGCAATAGTTCAAAACGAATAAACATTATCTTATTTGTGTGATGTTTCTCTGGGAGTCACTACTCAGATTAAACTAGTCACGTGATAACTGGGTTTATTTGGGGATCAATTAATGTAGGTCAATGGTGTGAGTGAGTCAGTCAGTCAGTCAATCAGTCAGTCACTCAGTGATTGTCTATTTTGACCTATGATTTCGTTGATCTATTTATTCCCATTGATGTAACATCTGACATATGCGCCTAACACTGCGATTCGAACCTCGAGCCTGTAAGAATTGTTCTGTGGCTGGCATACAAATTTATTTTTATTTTCGCTTCAGAGCAAGTGATATACTTTCATTTTCTCTGACTTGTGAAACATGTCCTCCGGTCTTTAGCTGCAGTCCCCCTGGTCCAGTCCCTAATTCCAGTCCGCAGGGCCAGTCCCTAACTCCAATCACCCGGTCCAGTCCCTAGCCCCATTCCCTGGTTAATTAAGGAAAACTTGTGTCCACCGTGATGCGCTCAACAATTAAGATACACTGGGTTCATCATCCATTACTAGGTTCATGTGTAATAATCGAACAATATTACATCATATATTTACTTTATACAATATGATATCAGTATTACATTTTATTAGGTTTACGTGGGTATATCTCTCTATATTAAAGATACTAGAGTATCTGTGTTCTTGATCTGCTTTATAAACTTTTGGCAGAAGTTTGTTAGAATAAACAGCATCTCGTATGATTTCTTCCGATGATGTGTTTATCTTCTTGTTTGAAGAGTTAATGACGTAATTCGGAAAATATTTGTACCTTGTTAAACTCGGCTATGTAGAAATGTCTTTATTATTATTATTATTATTATTATTATTATTATTAAAGGTAAGATCAAGAAGGTTTGTTTTTATAAAGTTAACATCCCATTCATTTGCAACTGCATAATTAACATTTATTACATATTAAGCATAACGCTGGTTAAGGGTTTGAAGAAAGGTCTATGAAATATTAATTTGACGGACACCCTAATAATCCATAAATCATAAAGTTCAGTTGTTTTTTTACAGTGACGGATCCATTCCGAATTCGTGCCAAAACTATTAACACAAAGTCTCTAATACGGGGGATGTTTACAAACAATCCGAGATCCCGATATGATCGGTATGTATCCCGATAGATCCTGACGGCCACGGCTTACGCAAAATGGACGCCTCTCCTCTATACGAAATTCTATAATCCAGACCACACGGCCGACTAATCCGGAGAGCCCGGATCTGGCCAGCCGCGTCACGGATACGTGTGAGAGTTCATCGGCACAGAAATCGGCACGGAGAAAACTGAATTCAATAAGCGAGAAAATCCATAGATCGGCCGAGTACTGCGCCCTCTGGTGTCTGTTGTTTACGAGGTGAAGTTTCGGATTTTTAATTTCTTATGAAACGTTGCCAAAAACGAGTTCTACTGCAGTAGAATGGATACCGAGACGGGAACCATCTGGATCGCGGGATTCGAGTATACGTAACCGATCGTAAGGCTCTGGCCGACCGTACTTCCGGTTCCAGTATCGACCGGGGTTCGATTTAACAGAGGGTCAAGGTCACACCGCGTAGTCGACCCATTAAAGAATGGCCCGTTGGGGGGGGGGGTTGTTTTGTAAACAACTCGACGTCTAACGATTAATATGTAACTGTATACGATATTATAGCTAGCATTCGCTGATAATATTACTTATTGCATTCTGTTTTACGGCGAGTTGACGGTGTTCGAGGGTCGACCCCCCCCCCTCCGCCCGCGCTTTAATGCAAAGTTAGCCGCAAACTTGTTTAGAGTATCAGTTTCGCACTATAACGACCTTTCGTTCTGAGGCGGTTAAATGTGTCTGAAGTGGGTTAGATAAAATAAATTTTCGTTTTCTGTGCCAGCGTCAAATATTATCTTCGACGACTAACACTAGCCTAGAACTAAATGGCTACAGCTTCAAGCAACTTGATCTCGAAACCTTGAAGTCCGGGATACTTCGCTATCTTTGATCCTGGAGGCTGGCGAATATCCGGATGGCGGACGGGGAGGGGTGACCTTCGGCTACGTAACGAGGTCAGACCTAACAATTGTTAATCAACACCGGTGGTGGGGGTTTAGGTAGTGTGTGTGTGTGTGTGTGTGTGCGTCATCACGCAAAACATCCGTGTTTTCCGCGTTAGTGCTTTTTCACACACTTCTATAATACATCCAATCCCCAACCCCCTTTCAGAGAAAGAGAGAGAGAGAGATCCAAATCCACAAATCTATATCATCATCTCTCATCATCATCATCATCATTAGTGTCATCGTCATATGTCATTGTATTATAACTGTGAAAGTATACAAAATTTGCCATTACCAAATATTACCATATCAATTGTCGGACTATTCGGGAATGGAATAGATCCATCCATATCTGGATCAGTCTCTTGTTTTCGGCAATTATTTGATATGTTTCCGGATAGGAGCTGGCGCAGAAAAACTGGTCACATCTGTTGTTCGTCTAGTTAATAGATAGGTAGCGGCAGTCTCCCGGGGTTAGCCTACAGCGTATACCACCTGTATAACACACACACACACACACACACACACACACACAATGTCCGTGAAGATTTCGACATGATGTATGATATTATTAAGTCGTACCGACGTTTTCGGGATCTAAAACGACCAACATCCAAGACTGTAACCTGATATAGATATAATTTAAACATCAAACAAATCACGTATAATTCTGTTATGTTCCAACAATGAGGCCTCTCCCGCCCCACTTACCCTCAATCCCGACACACGCATATATATATATATATATATATATATATATAAAGTTCAATATTCCCTAAGAGTTTGGGAGCATTGTAAGGATACCCCCCCCCCCCTACAAATGTACAATTAGATTAACAAATTAGATTCCATGTAGCGTCACAAACGCGGGGGGTCATACTGGTTCGCTGTAGCTGAAACATGAGTTTGTCTATAAAGCACCGGGTCAGAGTACATAATCCCAAATACCTATAAAAATCTATGCCTACACAAAGATATACTTACTTTAACCTATACAGTGATAATAAGTCTGGGAGTGTATCTCCCCGTGTGTGTGTGTGTGTGTGTGTGTGTGTGCTCTTCCCATTATGACCTCCCCCCCCCCGACCTCGAGAGAGCGGTTTAACGAGCCAAGACAGATATTGTGGCTGGTCATTATTTTAACTCTGGCTTATAATTAATCATGATTTGTTTCCACGCACGTCAGAAGTGTGGTCCAAAAATCTCCCTCCTACCCACAACAAAAGCAACAACCAATCCCGAACATTCCTCTCCCCCCCCCTCCGTACTACATCCCGTATGACCAGCGCACTAAGTATCGTATACTGGGAGATGTGGTTTGCTTCATAAACAAGAACATTAAATGTTGTCAGTAATTGTCATACACTTGTCTTATGATGAGACGAGTTTGTCTACAGCTTGATAAATAGATGAGGGAGATGAGTAATGTATCAGACAATGATCACCATCCTTTCCTCCATCCCCCCCCCCCCCCCGCCGTATTGTATGAGAAGCCATATCCCTGTAATAAGGAGATAGAGCCTTTGTTATATTATTGGGGTGGGGGGGGGAGCGGTGAGGGTGGATAGGATGGATTATTTAACACCAGCGTTGATCACTTCTGAGATAAACGTCCGAGAGATGACACCCCGGATAAATGAGATGACCGGATGAAATATGCCACAACCACGGGTAATGGGTGTATTCGAACCCAGGCCTGGAGGTTTCCAAGACAGCGTTCAATCTCGCCAGCTATAGGTGTGTGTACCTGATAACCTTTGGTAGTTAATACAGATGTCTCCGTCTTGTATAACAAACATCGTACAAATCTGTGATGATGATAACGATGATGATGATACTGATGATGATAATAATAATAATAATAACATGGAAGTTTTCATACATCGCTTTATTCGAATATTGTAATTTTCTCTTACCCAAATTCCATTACGAAGGTAGGGACATGTGAAATATAATATTATGTTGGTTTTAAAAATGTTTAAAGATGAATTATTTATTTTATTATTATTAAGTATTTCTGTGTCAATGTCGAACTATATGAAAGCCAATGTCATATATAAACATCTCATATTATAAGTAAATTGTTTTGGAAGGTAGAAATATATACTGTATACTTTCTTACGTCTAATTGGTAGCGCGTTGGGTCACAGATCACTACCGCCTGAGTTCGAATCTCGACGTGGGCATATCAGAAGGGTGTTTCATCTTTCACTTCGCTTCATTACCTTTGGAGAGGTCGTTCGGCCCATTTAGCCTACCGTGTGCACAAAAGTGGCGGTAAAACATCAATCATCATCATCATCATCATCATCAGGTCCTGAATATTAAGATTTTCTTCTTTAATAGTATTTCCGCTATCTTGGTACATCCTTTTATAACCCCAATAATAACCATTAAATATGAAGTTTAAATATAAATCGTGTATTAGTTTTGTAATCGACGAGATTTAATGTGATTTCTGAAGCGGAGCAGAACGTTCCTTTGGAACTAGCCCATACAATAATCCCGAAACCTGCCCATCCTCAAGCTGATACAAGTGGGCGAGGTTGTTCTTTTGTTCTCTGAACTCTACAGGAAAATATGAGTAAATGGTGCCTAATAATAGGAATATATCGAGATTTAACCCGTATAAATAATTACGTCATTTGGGAATTTCCCAGTTT
>JAODUP010000121.1:305000-340000 GCA_025642065.1 Paralvinella palmiformis
TTTAAATAAATACACATTTAGCGCATCTGCTTCAATTGGGTTAAAAATAACTAGTATTGATAGTCATTTATTATTCTTCTGTGTAATAATAAAAGATGTTTCTAAATGCATTATGTGTATGTGCACTCCTCTGTGTGCGCATGTTTGTGGTTAAGTTGGTAGGCTATTACTATGTCCTCCTTTTGGGAACACTATGTCCTCCCTTTTAGAAGATTAGAAACGTAATTATAGTTGTATACATTTATGTGGATTTATATGCATGTATTCGTGCATTTACATTTGCATACACACATACGTATATATGTGTGTACGTGAATGTATACGCATCCATCCCTGGTGCATACCTTAAAACGCATCCTAATATTTACTCGCCTTTAAACAAAATAATCCCCTAACCTGGTGTGGCCAAGAATCTGTCCGGGATGACCACCGCGCATAACGCCTATCTTCAGCTACTCCGAAACTTGCGGTGCCTGTGTTTCGTGTCTGGAGTGTGCACCGACTAACCTACGCTGGCAGCCCAGCCCCCCCGACGGAAACGCACTTGATCCAGAACCCCTGATCCAGAACCGTCTCCGTGCCACAAAGCAGCCGGAACTGCTTGTTTGAGGCGTGTGTTTATAATTGAGAGACAAGTGACGTTTCCAGTCTGTTCTAGTTTGGTCGTTGATGTACCAGAAATGTGCGACGTATTAACGGCTACTCCATAAAATCCATTTATCATGACGACAGAACAAACGACGCGCTGTTGCCGTCGGCAAGCGAACACTCTAACAGCGAACGACGTTTGCGAGAAATACTTCGCAGACAGCGTTCATTGGGGAATCACTGCGTGGGCACTGTTGGGAACTTATTGCATATGATGCTTATATCGAGATCTGAGGCCTCAATCTGTGTTTGACATTTGATGAGGTGGATCCATGGGCTGTTGTTGTTGTTGTTGTTGTTGCTATTAAATGTTGTGGTTGTGGTGTGTTTAGACGACCAAATATTAGGAGTTTCCATGTAACTGTTTTCAATTAGTGTTATTGTTAATGTGTTTATTGGATAGACTTGGTATCTTGGTGTAAGTACACCCAAGATTTGCCTATAACTGATGACGTAGGCAAATGAACTTTGTACTTGACATAAAGTAGTCTTGAGCAACTAAAACGATTTACTAGTAAATAAGTAGTCAAGTACTTTACTAAGTAGTCAGCTATATGAATAAATTTGTAGCTTAGATCTACTAGAAAAAAATCTAGTCAACAAATCAAGCCTTAAATGACTGCTTCACCGGTCAACCGGCTAGCCAACAAATCAACAAATCAACCATTCAATCATTCAATTAGCCAATCAACCAATTAACCAATCAACCAACCAATCAATCAACCAACTAATCGATCAGTGAAATATTTTATTTATATTTCCCAATGACCATTACACATTTTTGGTGTGGCAGACAGACAGACAGACAGACACACAGACAGATAGATAGATAGATAGATAGACAGACAGCCTGACTGACTGACTGACTGCCTCACTCACTCACTCACTCACTCACTCACTCACTCACTCGGTAGGTCATCAATCAACCAACACAACATATTGTACCTTTATTGTATAGTGCGGTCAAACACTAGTTACCAGTTGAAACAACGATGCTAAAACATCTAACAGTAGCAAAGAGATTCAAACTCAGAACTCGCATCCTATTTCGACCACCATATCAGCTGAGCCATACTCCCTATTTGTGCTGGTTTTGTTGTTTTGTTCATTATAATCAGAACAACGATGAAACACTTTTGTGTTTTCTGTTCTGAAGAATGATCTAGACGATCAGAGCAGACGATTTTTATGGAGGCAAAACCAAGTCGAATAGAATTGCTCGGTCGTGGAAATTCGTGTCTGATACAACAAAATGTAAATAGAGCAGATACAGTTGTTGTAATTTTGGTATATACTGGCTGGGTACAGAATTTGTACGGGAACACCATTAAATAGAGGATATATTTCTCGTTTTTATTAGATTCGTTTCTTTTTTCCGTTTAAAGTTTAGGGGCGTCTCACGGGATGTAAATGGTAGCGCGGATGGTCACAGATTTATAGTACCTGGGCTCAAAACCTGGCTGGGCTACGTCAGAAAGTTGTTTCATCTTACAATTGGCCTCATTACGTTTGAAGATTGCTGGATCCATTTAATCTTAACCTAGGCACAAAAGTGGACGTAAAGTAGCAACATCGAAACACTGCTTACAGTTTTAAAGAAGAGGTCGATCCAGGGCGCCTCCTTGGTCTAACTGGTAGCGCGTTGGGTCGCAGATTACTACCACCTGAGTTCGAATCTCCGCGTGGGCATATCTGAAGGGTGTTTCATCTTTGACTTCGCGTCATTACCTCTGGAGGTCGTTCGGACCATTTAGCTTAACATGTGCACAAAAGTGGCCGTAAAACATCAATCATCATCATGTTGGGGTTTTAGCTGTTAGTTCTCAGTAGACATAATAATAATAATAATAATAATAACAAAAACAACGTTGGCAGAAAAATTGCCACAAATTAACTATGAGGGTGGAACATCCAAAACTGTCTACAGTGACACCTGTGTCTGAAGCAGGTGGTTTTCAGTGGTAGAGTTGTGTATTAGGACATAATGGGGTCACGGTCAAGTTGTTGGTAAAGTGGCCAGGTGGCCGTTGTGACTTAGTAGGGCTGGCGGGGATCAAATACCCATCTACCAGCTGTCAAAGAAGTAGGACTCGTAGGGATCCAGCTGTATCTCGTAACGTCGACGGGGGTGGTACATACTGGCACAAACTGACACACACATCGTCGGTATTTACCACTTCTGTCCTATATCGGCCGCTAACCATTCCTCTACTGAACTATCGTCTTCAATATAGGTTTATGGCGCAACAAAACTGACCCGTCCTCATCACGTGATTAGTCGCACGGCATTCCTACTCGGGGCGCATGCGCGCTAACAGTCCACACCCGATGTTTACATCGCCGTAATGACCTCATTGCATGTTAAATCAGATGAAAACGTCGACATACATTACTATCAACCGAAACCTGATGCGATTATCTTACATAAAGTGTGCTTTCTTGTCACGGTTTATAGGCGCAGTTAAAGTAAAAAATGCCATTCATTCATTCATCCATTCATTCATTCATTCGTGAGTAGAAATAAGCCCCCCCCGCCCCGCCCTCATTTTCTATGAACTCAACTCGGCTGAAGTAGCTCCGTCGGTGAGGCGGATGCGGCGACGAAATGTATCCCTTTGACGAGGAGGATTTAAAAACAATTAATTATTATGTTCTGCGGTTTTTATTTTAGTTTTTACAATATATTATTTTACTGATTATTATTCGTCTTCTCGTCGGCGGCGCATTCATCAGACGAGCTGATTTATTTTAATGTCGACTCGTACGATATAGGAGGGGGTTCAGTTCCGGTTAGTCGTAATTACGTCGTCAATTTGCCGAAGTCTGGAGTTCGGTGCTCGACGCCGGATTAAAGCAGAAGATGTATTATTACGCCGGCTTGTTGTCTGCAATCTTGGGACTCGATTTGGTGTTTGTAATCAATTGGTAGCAAGTGTTGCTAGTAGCAACACGATGTGTTTACAAATAGTGGGAACTATCTCTACCTCTATCTCTCTCTTCCGTGTCTTTCTCTCTCTTCTGTGGTGTGTGTGTGTGGGGGGGTCCCCACTTCTTCATTTGCTTGGTGAGCAAGTGTCCGGGTGAGCAACTGTCCGGTGAGCAACTGTCCTACACCCGTGTGTGTGTATGTGTGTGTATGTGTGTGTGTGTGTGTGTGTGTGCATACCAAGGCATAAACACACCTTTTTGTTGTGTTTATTCGGCTTACTGAATAATTGTTAACTATATATATATATATATATATATATATATATATATATATATATATATATATAGAGAGAGAGAGAGAGAGCATATAACGATTTTATTATCTCAAACCACACGACTATAGCTAGAGTAGATATTTTAATTCAGCACAAATGGGACGACCAACTTCGATGGTAAAAAAAACTTACTTTTTTCCAGTACTGGTGTGTGGATGATTTATTAGGTAATCTATCCAGAACGGCGTTTATATCATCACCGAGACAATCTTGGCGTGTGACATCAGGATGATCATGATGCGTAACACGCGCGCCGATTAAATCATATTCCAACAAAGGCTGGCGTCTTGCGTGGCCACGCGGGCGCTCGTACACTGACTGCATCACCCATTCATCCACGCATTATCGCCCGGACACCATCAGCGGCAAGTTTCGCCACGTTCCCGTCTCGGTGATTGAAAATTAGAGAATAACCATAAATTCGAGGCGCCATACCGGGCCAGGAACATATCATCAACGAGTTTATGAACAACGCCATAAACCGTATCCACTTCGGACGAGATTCACCGAAGCCGTTCTGATCCGAAAGAAGTCGGGCAGGGGACGATATCTCCGTGTGGTAAGTAGTTCTGACGGGCGACAGACATGTTGTCATAGAGACGATATATTAGCGTCATGAATGGATCGCGAATGAGGATGGGCGAGCGATATAATCCTCTTCTGGCGTTTGAGGCGACGGTTAAAAAAATGGATGGGCGTGTGGATCCGGTAGGTGGGTGGGCGGGCGGGCGTGTTTGTGGACGATTCATCAGGTGTCAGACGACATTTCCCTGTGTAATATTATCGGTGTGTGTTTGTGTGTGTGTCTCTCTCTCTCTCTCTCTCTCTATGTGTGTGTGTGTGTGTGTGTGTGTATTTGTGTGTGTAAAACCAATATGTAACGTGTCCATCAACTGTTCCCGTAGTTTATCGAGCCGTTCCATATTTTAGCCAATCACTCCCTTTCAAGTAGCCACATTTCCTGTCACCGACACGTACATTCTGTTTTGATGATAATTGAATTCTGTCTACATAATATCGTCATTTCCGGTCCGTTTCTTGTCAGTTCAGTCTCTGACGAGTGTATAATGTACTCAGTACGACCATCATTAAGTTCCGTGACACTACTTCTTGGGTCCTCTACTCGCCTAGTTTGGGAGGAGGGAGTGAGGAGGTGGCGGTGAAGTGGGGGCGGAGTAGGCGTGTACTCTCTCAATAGCCGTGTACGAGTTATAACTCTTGTACCACCGGCAGGGTTCACCTATTGACGGGTTTAGGTAGAGCTGGCAGGGTTCACCTAGCTGATATTTAGGTAGAGCTGGCAGGGTTCGTATATGCCGTGTAGCGCCTATCAGGGCTGGAACGGTTCGCAGGGTTCATATACCCGGCACTCTGGAATAGTACTCGCTATGTTACCATTATATTGATAAATGAATATATGCATATATGTATATTTATGAACCCTTCCCTATCCGTGGGGCTTCTCCATGGCCACATTACTAGCTCGGCTGATGACAAACATCTAGCATCCGAGTTCAAAACTTGGCTTCGCACTGAAGGATGTTTAATTTTTCATTTCGCTTCGTTATTGTTGTAAGTCGTTTCTTTCTGCCGATTTTACCTGCCGTGTGTACACAATGAGCATAAAAGAGCCAAATTATAATTTTTCACATGCCACACACACACACACACACACACACACACACACACACACACACACATATATATATATATATATATATATATATATATGCGAGAGAGAGAGAGAGAGAGAGAGAGAGAAAATAACAAACCAACACGTCGAAGGAAAACAATTTGACGTTCGGCTAAGATTGCATTATACATATATACATATAGAGAACTTGATGATTATGATGATGATGATGATGATGATGACCTCGTCCCATTGAGACAAGGTCATCGATTCCAGCTTCACCGATGTTGTTAAGAATTTCACCGAACATGTAAGCCTCTCCCCTCCTCCGCCCATATATCTCACATAACTCCTCCAAAATATCCGAAAAAGGTGTCTCACTCTTTTGTCTTCCAAGTCCCCCCCCCCCCTCTCTAATATATATATATATATATATATATATATATATAGAGAGAGAGAGAGAGAGTAAACCTCCTATTATTGACATGTTATGCAATCGGTTTACGACAATCACAAATTTGCGCGTCACGTGACCGACTACGTCACGATTGCCTGGCACACGAGTTAGTGTTCTCAATAATATGACACAATATTATCGACTCGATGTTATGCAGATCGTAACTTCCACGTTTAGCCGAACACTTAATATTGAGCGATGCGTGTTTGTCCAGACATTACTGATCCAGATGTTCCAGATGAGCAGAACTCACACAAACACGGATACGGGCTTCTCGCTGTGCTCATTTTTAAAACTCCGTGTGGGGCAAGGAAACACACACAAATAAAGATTACACGGCGTAAACTTAAACTTGCAGTCATTTCTATCACTGCTGGGTCTCTGACACACGCACACACACACACACACACACACACACACATAGAGAGAGAGAGAGAGAAACAGAGAGAGAGAGAGAGAGAGAGAGAGAGACACACACACCCACACAAGAGAGAGAGAGAGAGAGAGAGAGAGAGAGAGAACAGACACACACACACACACACACAAAGAGAGAGAGAGAGAGACATACACACACACACATATAATGAGAGAGAGAGATACACTTTTTGAGGTTCTTATGTCCTAGGGAGATTTTCCAGGTTGGATGTACATCAAAGCAATCATGGTGTTATGCTATCTTTGTTGTCGCGCGCGCGGATTTAAGCAGTACGAAATAAGTGACCGGTAGAGAAAATGACGACTCACGAATACAAACTGGACGTCCTCAAATGGACAAGTAACAAAACTCTACAAACAGAATCACCTACAGTCGTGATATCTGAGAGATAAAGAAACAAATCGGGTCGAGAGAGATGTGATAACATTTGTGTTAATTAATCATCCTTTAATTGCTATATCTTACTTGAAAGCAATATTTTACAAACTTATTACCTCAATAGCCACCATCTTCAAAGATCGGTTTATGAAAATGACAGCTTTATGAAGGCATGATTATTAAAAGGGAAAAAATGGACACTCTGATAAAACTGATACATATGACATCGTAACCTCGGCCCTGTTATATATATATATATATATATATATATATATATGTGTGTGTGTATGTGTGTGTGTGTGTGTGTGTGTGTGTGTCCGCCTGCGTCTGTGTGTGCTTGCGTGCATGCGTGGGTGGTTTAATAACTGATAATTCTATCACAATCTTTAGTATTCAAGTTATATGTAGACTTTCGGAGTAACTAAATATCATAATCTCTCTCTTTAAGTATTCAAATTGTACTTTTGTCTTGCTGTTGTTCTCGTTGTTGTTGTAGTTGTTCTAGTTGTTGTTTATATTCCCGAGATAAACACTTTAAACGTCAATGCTTCATTTCACGTTAATAGTTTCATGAATGACTCACTTCTGGCATCGAGCGCTCCGGTGGCAAAGTTAGTAGTGCATTGTAGGGCATAGCTCCAAGAAAACGGGATCGAAACCCGGTGCGTTAATTCTATTTGTGGAATGTTTCATCCTTCAGCGAAAAGCTTCGACCGGATCAGCTTCGCGAGGGATCTCCTCGGTCAATATCAACGCCAAGACTAAACAAAACACTCACTCACTCACTCACTCACTCACTCATCGGTATGCGTTGTGCATTAATATATATTGTGTGGTTAAAGTCAGGGTTATAACCTTCAACTAACCTATTCCGAGGCTATTGAGATTGTCTGCCGAATTGTCTGTCGGGCGGGATTCACTGATCCAGACGACCGGGTGTTATGCCGAAGCGAGCTCTTCCGTATCCATACGGTTGGCCATTCCAGTCATTATTCACTGCTGGGCAACGCCTGCGCAATATGACACTCTTGTCTAAACATTAAAAGACATCTTAAAACTTACCAACATAAATATTTATTTTTAAATTTAACACGCGTGTTTAATTACTCCGATGGCGTGTATTTCAATTCAATTTCTAATTATACACGTTTTATTTAACCCACTCAGAGTCATTGTAACAAAATAATTCCTTTATGACATTTCTGTAATTAAGAAGATTATTTACTAACACCTCAGATGACCTAATTCTTCAAAATAAAACGATTGCTGATAATAGCTTTTGTTTTCTGACAATTGTCGATAATCTTTCCCCGTTAGGTTTCTACACTTATTTTAAAATATCTATGCGTTTGTGTATGAATATATATATATATATATATATATATATATATATATATATATAATGTGATTGGCTAGGAATCATTTAAAAAAGTGTTTGGATAAACTTTGTAATGGTGTAATTCGCGCGTGTTAAAATAGACTATTATGACCCGAATCGTCAACCATATTTAATTAAAACATCACGCACGTCTAAATACGGAATAACGATCGAAATGGCTAACCATAGACCGGTCTTGTTTATACACGAACGTCACTTGTGATGACCGGATCACGCTAGATTATCCCGGATCACTTTAACCGGGAATTGATTCGGTAAACTGTGCCGGAAGCAATCCAGAACGCCATCCCCGCAGTCGGTCGGGCGTGTGGTCGTCGATGAAAAGGGAGAAGATGCGTCTTAAGATGCGGGAACAATACAGACTGTCTGACGCATGGCTCGGGATCACCCCCCCCCCCAACACCCCGGCACCCTCGATTGGTCGTAGATTTATGTCGCTATAACCAATTGATTTCCATGGTAACAGTTCGGTTAAAGACAACCCTGACCAGTTAGCGTCTAGTTAGGTTAATGAGACAACCCAGTCGTCTAGACTACCCAACGTCCTACCCAAGCCCAGTTGGGCCGTTGATTGGGCGCATAAAGTAACGCCGCGGCCGGGCCATTTTAATCAACCTTTGGGTGGTTAGTGTCAGCCCCGCGGGTCACCGGAAACATAATGGTGGTGTCAACATTGGGACATCCCTACCTCCCCCCCCCCCCCCACTATATGTTGGCGCACCTGAGTATACCGGACATCGTGCACCACGGATATTTTGTATATTATCATAAACAGGTCTGGAAAGACTTATGTATATTAGTAGTAGTATTAGTACATGTAGTAGAATTAGTATTAGTAGTATTAGCGGTATTAGTAGTAAACCTGTTACTGGAATTCTAGTTATTAAGACTGGCGTCTCCGGGGTCAAACTGGTAGCGCGGTTGGCCACGGATCTGAACCACCCGAGTTCAAATCTGGGCGTGAGCATGTCTGAAGGGTGTTTCATCTTTCATTTCGCCTGATTTACCTTTGGAGGCCACTCAGCCCATTTAGTCTACCTTGTGCACAAATATGATCGTCAAACATAAACAAATAAAAAACCTAAATAGTAAGACGATTCATTGGAATGTGACTAATTTGGTCGTAACGGATTTTTATACGTTGGAACGAGTGAGTGAGTGAGTGAGTGAGTGCTTTATTTAGTCTCGGTGCTGGTCACGTCTGAGTTAAACGGACTATTAATGACTCCTAGAAGTCAGTTTTTCAGTCAGTATTTTATACCTAATGTTACAGTTCATCTGCACACTCAGGTAATATACAAATTACCTGAGTATACAGATTAACTGTAACATATATATATATATATATATATATATATATAGTGTGTGTGTGTGTGTGTGTGTCTGTGTGTGCGTAACATTAAGTCAACTGTAGCCACAATATAAATCTATGTATTGGCGTTTTACGGCCACTTTTCTCTATTCGGGATGCTGGCAGATCTCCACAGGTAATGAAGCGAAGTCATGGATGAACCATCCTTCAGACTCAGGTCTTGTCGTGGTTTGAACACACACGCTAGGAGTCTGTGGCTGACCGCTTTACCAGTCGGGCCACGACGGCATCCAAACGCGTACAAGATGGATGTTCACGATAGCGAAAACGTGTCAAGTCCCTTAGATTACCTGGAGGCTGGGTTTGGACCACAATAAAGGTACAACGAATGGCCCGTCATCGGGGTTTAAGCACCTAACACTAAACGTCAGTGATCCATTTGATGAAGAAATACCGACGTTTTGTTACCTCTGATTGATACGGTATTCTATCATACGCAGGTAAAACGATACAATTAACATCTGAATGGTGTCAAAGACCAGAAAAGTTGGTACTTTGATCCCGAAATATATATATATAAAAAGTTAATATATCAGTACTGGTTAAAATATATAGAGGCATAGTCCTCGGGTATTGTAATTGATATCAGGTTTGTCGAATATTGGCGTTACTGGGCTAAACACGAGTAGCGTTCGTAATTCGATATATCAGGTGATGTAATAGTTTATGTATGGAATGTGTAGATTTTTGTATTGTTAGCTGGCTGAGTTTCGTAATAACGGATGTACATGCCACCAGGTAAATGAGGATGTGTGGGTATGATTTAATGATAGAAGGTAGGCAGTCGATCACGATTTGGCGAATCAGTTTTGTAGCCTTAACTTTAGCTAATGTTCGTAATTCGATTTATTAGGTTATGTCAGAGATTTCGCCTGAAACGTATAATATTATTGTCTTGGGTTGTTTGATAGCTGGAGTGTACTCGTAGCCAATTATACTCGTATAATTGAAACACAAAAGGCAGGTGATCGAAATAAACCGGAATATGCTTTATTGTGCTACCTGTAGCTAATAATGTTAATTGGTAATATCACGTGATGTAAAAATTCGTTTCATTTGGTTTTTGGGGTTAATCAAACACGTACCAACAGGTGGACTGTAGGTTATATATTTTTTATCCGTTCGAGTCTCGTCAAAGAGAAGATATTCTCTAATTAAATAGAGCTATGTATGTATGGCATTCACCTGTGCCAGTGTCCTCATTAAACACATTAGTAATAGATTGTCCGGATCAAAAGTGGCATAGCCTACTTGCTTACATTTGCATGCCCGGCTCAAGGCCAATTCGCATATCTGGCATCGTTCCGAGGGCGGCCAGGTAGCATCTCTCGGGTGGTTGTTCCGGATCATTCGTTAAGACGATCCAGGTGCGTCTTGGCGATTAAAGGCGAATGGGCTACCGAACCCGGCTACCTGGTATCGTTGTTCGGACCGTGTTGCGATTGTTTATATAGATCCAGTACGCTGTTTTCCGGAGCTCCCGTATCGGATAGATCCTTCAGCTATAATGGCATTTAGAAGCCACAGGTGTCCAACGGAACCGGAAGCTGATGTTAATATACCGAACTGTTGATGTACGATGTACGGAAGCCTGTTTCGGACATTTCTTTGACGAACGAAGGATGAACCGATTGCTACAATAACGGCAATATTTCAGATTATTGAAGTGGTTTGTTGTCATGGATCACAGATAGTTGTTTTCTAAGATAAAAATGCTTTCGAATGTCTTTCCGGATGAAATTGGGGGGGGGTGTTACGCATCGACACTGGACTGGCTCGGCACTCAAAGCCGCAGATATACTCCAAAAGGGAATGAGATTAACTTACCTAAGCTTTCCAATATTAATGGATGAAACATTTCGCAATTTCGGATGATACCGTGTGTATTATATCAGTAGTTATCACGGTAGTTTATTTGCAACATATGAGTAGTTTATCACGGTAGCTGGAATTTTTGTTGTTGTGGGTAGTTTATCAAGGTAGATGGGATTTTGGATAGGAGTAGATTATCACGGTAGCTGGAATCTTTGTTGACAAGAGTACTTTATCACGGTAGCTGGTAGTTTTGTTGACAAGAGTAGTTTATCACGGTAGCTGAGATGTTATTGTAGGCATTAGCATATGACACAGATTTGCACGAAATGGTTTAATTAGCTATTGGAATGAATGACGATGAAATAGTAGGTGTGCGTGTGCGCATGTGCATGCGTGGGTGCGCGCGCGCGCGCTCTGACACTGCCTTAATTGACAGTGGCACACCCGATCAAGAATCGATGAACACCTTCCGAGGAGACTCAACCCAGAGAAGCGATCGTTCATACCGAGTCGCGTAACGTTTCCACAGTCTGACACCGCGTTTTAACAAACAAAGTATACGCGCGCCTGCGTGCACGCGTGCGTGCCTGGCTGGCAGCCCGCCATCGTAAACACACATTAAACGCGTATTCTTTCGGACAATTGTTCCGATCTTCCCATCGCCCCCCCCCCCAAAGCCGAGACCCTTCAAGTGTCGCTGACTTTGAAGCTTCGTGGCGACAGAACAAACATCTCGATTCTCTTAGCCTCAATAACCTCACAGAGAGGCCATTGTCACCAAGACGAGGCTCGTGCCCATAATATCGCCCATACGCGTCTACTCGATTGTGTCACGTCTTCTGCTCGAACGGTAATGTCACAGCGGTGACAACATATCTCTTTACGACGAAAAAGGAGAATAAGACAAAGGAAGAATACGAGGAGGCTGTACAACGGCAACTTCCTTTCTAATTGATGTTGTTGATTCTGGAAACATCTTACAATGTCCCATCACTTTACCCCGTGTTTGTCTTGTCAACAGCTGAATAATTAGAGAAATGGCCGACTAACAACCACCCCTCTCTCTCGCCTCACTCCCCTGCCCCCCCCCCCCGCCTCTTCCATTATCGATGCAGCGGCGATAATACTTTGTGAGCGATAATCGGTAGGTTCTCGGCTCCATCAGCGGAAAAACGCTCGCTCTCAACGATCTGGGTGGTTACCAGTGAGTCAGTGAGTGAGTCAGTCAGTGAGTCTGTGTGAGTCAGTGGTAACTGCAAGTAATGAAGTAAGATATCTATTAAAATAATTAAATAATTAATGAGAGATAGCTTTATTTGTGCTGACCCTCGGGTTAGTTGTAGAAAATTAATCTATTCCAATAGGTTTTACTCAAGCTGATATTTTTACATTTACTCAAATGATGAGTGGGTGAATATATTATTTTGTACATATGGCCTAATGGCTACTTCCTACGGAAATGTTACTAGACTAAATATAATTCTAGGATTCGACCCCATAATTTATTTCCAGCCTAGTGCACTATTAGCTGGGCTCCTGAACCACCAGGATATTCTGCCTTCGTGTACTACTGATATAAACGTAACTAAGTTCCCTCAAAACCTACCCAAGAAGTTCTCATGATAATTACCTCTACCCAGATTCAAAATTCAGGTAATTCCGTCGCCCCGTCTCGTCTGTTAGCTAATGCTACAGTCAGACATGATGTAGACGACCAGTAATTCGACTACTTCGTAATCCGACATAACACGCAGAGTTTGATCGAATGGAGGGGAAGGTTTAAAAATGGGTGAAATGTGACTGGTTTATGGCCACTTCCGGTAGCGAGGCGAAGTGAGCGACGATTCGAATTCAATCGACTTCTTTAACCGTCTGTCTTTGGAAATAAATCCCACAAACAGAAGCGTCGGCCGTATTCAAACCCACAACCTGGAGCTTTTGGAGCTCAGGGATCTAGCCCCTGCGACATTGAAAAGTGAGAGATGAAACACCCTTAAGTTATAGCAGGGGAGGGTGCTATGCGTTTGCCATTAATCGGGCAGCCAATTAGCGGCAGGGAGACACCGAGAGGAGAAGGTTCCATGATATGTCGTTCAAGTTGGGTAGACCGTCTTGAAACGAATAAACAATTAACGGTTTTTCTTATCTTTGCAGGAAGGAGTCCATGGGAAGTGTTCATTCGTCGCTTCGCAGAACAACAGAGCAACAAATGAACAATAGATGGCAGACCAGCCAGAGAGGAAAACAACTCCCCTACAACGGTTACAAAGCTAGTTCATTTGTACTAATATATTACTAATACATGGAGTTAAGGCTTGGATTATGACTTAATCCAGATTACCGAGAAACTACGACCAAACGTCAACATGGGATATATTTTGGTGTCTGCTCACTGGCCAGTGGCGATCCATGTTCTCATGACCTTGACCTTTATCGGCGCTGTTCAGTCTGGATACAACACGTCGTTCCACTGGACGACGGGCCATTGGTCGGCTTGTAACTACAAGGATCCAGGTTCGTGCTGTGATTGCTATCACGTCCGTAATATCTCCTGCGTATATTCATCCACCGGCGACGTAGTGCCACCGTTCTACTGTCACAAATCTGGCGCCGCCCCGCCATCCCAGCGCCAGCCTTGCGCACCGTGCGAGCAGGACTGCGTGCTATCGACGTGGAACAGCTGGTCACCGTGCACGGACGTCTGCACGCCCGGCATGAGATACCGCACGCGAGACGTGATCCTTCCGCCGCAGAACAGCGGCGCCCCCTGCGGCTCCCTGGTCGAAATCGAAGAGTGCCAGGATCCGAATCTGCCGCTCTGCATCTTCCGGGACCTAAACCCGCAGTACAGGTGGACGACTGGCGAATGGAGCAGCTGTCGAAAGGTTGGTAAACACTTCTTCGGGGTTGTTCTTTTGGACCAAAAATAAAAGTAGTCCCGGTCCCGGCGTGTAAAAGCTCCAGCTTGCAACAGGAATGTGCGGGGTCGGGGGAGATTTGCAATTGTTGCAAAATTGTGATTGGAAAGAGAACAGCTGGCATTGGGCGGACAGAACAAGTGTTATTGGCTGTGTGGGCTGTTAGTAGTGTTCTGGTGACGACTAGATATGGCCGGAATGTGCGGGTCGAGACATAGATTATGACACTCTGTTTGTTTGCTCTTCCCATAATCTCCAATGAACACACAGAGAGAAACTAACAACAACGCAGACAGACACGACCCGGAGGCCGGACACGCGCGCGTACAAATTCAGACATACACGTCAGAACCACTGATGAATCGCTTAGAAGTTGTTTTCCCGACTCGAGATACTTTGTTCGACTGCGAGTATAGTTTCACACATCGCTAAAGCACACACACACACACAGAGAGATAGAGGATGTGTACATGAACCTAGACACACACACACACACACACACACACAAACACACACACAGAGAGAGAGAGAGAGAGAGAGACTAAACGCTCGCACGCACATAAACAAATATACACACACAAATATACAGCACTTCGTCTGATCGTTGGTGTCCCATACATATATGTATTCATAATATATACCTAAGTGTATACATAAAATGTGCTGATACAATAATATGGACAACAAACCACAACTACATAGATAATACTAATATGTCTGGGTGAGTGATGGGTTCAGACTCGGTGTTGGTTAACATCGGGATATACGGTCGATGGGCGCCCCCCCCCCGCGAAGAAAACAACCCACAAATACAAGTATGATTAGGATTCGAACCCTGACCTAATGATTTGCAGCGCATCACTCTAGCCACTGCTATTTACAAGTGCCCTAGTCAGGGAACGAAAGGCAGAGAAGCAGACGGGAAGACACACACACACACACACACACACACCAGATAACACAGATAAGAGAAAGAGACCTTCCATGATATACAGCACAAATGTTTTACATTTGCTGTACTTTGTAGTTTTTTTTAAAGTTCTTTATTGTTAAAACAATAACATTTTTACAAACCCTTTCCTGGGAACCGATCATTGTTACACGATATCGTCTGTTAAAAGAAAGAATAACCTAACAGGTTATTTCCAACAATATCATATATATAAAAAACACGACACCTGTATGTTTATTTATTGGTTTTAATTTTTAGCACGGCTCCATGGAGTGTGTTCAATTTTAATGGTTCACTCTACTTGTCAATCATCCAACTGAAAAATAATCGACGCCCAGTCAAACTGGATCCAGTACCGGGACTTTTTTTATCGTTGAAAGAGACATCCTTTCATTTTCCTGGCATATATCAAATAAATGGCCATTTTTCCCACAAGGAGTCGCCTTACGTCCGGATGAAGCATTCGGGTTACTCTTCTTGGGGAAAGTCTAAACCCGTTTCCAGTCATACGACCTCCATTTCCGTATTTTCACGTTTAATGGCGTCCGGTGTTTTGACTGGTCTCGGGTTATTTCCTGTCGAGTTTATTTATTTATTGCTTTTTTTATCCACCAAAAGTTTTGACTCGCTACTTTAGGAAATGTCGCCTCTGTGGTGACAATGACTTTTGTTGGCATTATTGTACACTCTATCACGTATATATTGTAAGCTATACATAAACCAAGTGTTTTGTGGGTAGAAACCTCCGTAATACGTTGGTCTTAATGCGGATCATTTTGAGCGGGCCACCATACGGCTAATTAATTATGCTGTGGAATATGCACGCATGCTCAGTGTTGTTGGCAGTGCCGAGACTTGGCGAGTGAAAACGAACGGAACCGAATATTCATTACGATGCCTTATTTGGCACTCGATTGTTGCTTGGGATTTGAATTCCTGTGCGCGCGCAATTATAATATCTACGTATTGTAATGTCTTTAGCGTTTAAGAAAATCACAGTTTTGAGGAACTAAAAATATAAAATGACTACAAATAGTATTGTCTTCAATTTTAATGAGGAATTGTATATTTTGGAGCGGCATGAAAAACTCTAAAAGAATCGTTTTAAGATATAAACATTATGGTGTTTCGTTTATTTAAAGAAGAATGTAGACGTCTGCTTTATGAGTTGATGCATTCGCTTAGTTCCTGAATTATTGTTAAATCCTATCTATCCCGAATGATTTTTTTATATTTGATTAATTTGCCTCTTTCGGGCGGGTAGGGGGGGGGGTCCATCTGCTGCCACAAACATACGAATTTCGGGTTTGGATTTTTCAACGTAAAGAACTTCTTTGTTATGAGTTACGATTTCCTGTTTACGAAAAATAGCCGGGAAAAAGTCTTTAGAGTAAACCATTGATTTGCAATATTTAAAAAACCCTTCCATTCCATGATTTATGCCGTTGAACCGGAGATTGTTCCCCCACCGAAGCCTCGTTAATATACCGCGGGCTGTGCGACTCGTGTGGCAATTTTTGAAATATTTTTCAGCAACAAACGTTCCAAATATCCCGGTTTTGGAGAGATATTCGGTAATTGTAATATTCTGTAATTGTTGCAAAAATCGGCATCCACAGACTGGAGATATAGGAGGCAATTTTGGGTGAACACCAAACTTTTTATCGATTCATATTTGGTAGTTTCTTTGATGTCAGAATTTGTCAAATCGAAAACAGCTTAATGACGAATGAACTCGCTTCTCTCAACACCTACTTCCCGTATCACGCCCAACTCGCCCATCCGCGCGATCTATAACGGCCAACTGGGGATCAGCAGGACGTGGGATGGTCATTGTAAGATTTTCAGCATCACTTTTATGAATAGATCTCCCCATCCCACCTCAAGATCCGCCGAAATTAATCTTTCAACGATGATGTCGAGAAAATGATGTATTTTTAAGGTAACATTTAGACCCGAGTCTTAATGATAAACATTGATAAATGTAAAACTGTCTCTCTTTCTGTGTTTTTGTGTGTTGTTTGTGTGTGTTTTTTGTTTTGTTCGGCATTTATACTTTGGCCTCCAATATACACAGACCAGTGTGTGTGTTTGTGCTATTTGTGTGTGTGTGTGTGTCTGCGCGTGTGCGTGTGTGTTTGTGTGCGTGTGCTATTTTTATCCATAGGTTCAATAGAGTGTGGCCCACCATTAAATACTACACGTGCCACGTATTATCTGACATTGCGATATGGATACACGTGTAAGGATATCGCGATCCTGACCTCGCCCTGTCCAGATACTGACGAGCGATTGATCTGGGGTAAACGTTCGACCAGTTTTTGTGATCTTCTATTTTCGCCTCCTCTCATCTAGATCTAAGAGTGGCCTAACCCTAACACCGAAAGCTTCCTCATAGAGAAATTAATAAGAATGGGTCACATAATTAACTTTTGTTAAGACGAACAAATCCTCGTCGTGTGAAGAACTATCTCTTTGTGGCCATTTGGTTTTAATTAAACATCAGAACATCTGTATTGACTACATAAAGATAAGGACGATATATTCCCATTATTTGGCTTCCTATCTCAGGAACTGACATATTCTCAGCCCCCCCCCCCTCCGTCCCCGCTATAACGCCACACGTTTGTAGATTATCACCACGCCAGTCTGCTGCCTATCTGCCGCCTGTCTGCTGCTTGTCTCGGCTGTTGACTGCCTGTTTACTTACTTAGATATCAGTCCGCCAATAGATTCGATATGATAATTTACATCTTAAAGCAATTCTTTGTTGATATTCAACCAATTCTGTAATACAAAATTCTTTATTAAAACTGTCGGATAAGACTAATAATTTTACATTTAAGCTGATTAGGGAATAATTTTAAGGATATTAGCGTACGGGGATGTTTGATTTTAATATAGAACAGGAGAAGCAATCACGTGCCACATCCTTAAGGCTTCCTTGTGGGTAGTCTTCACCTGGCAGCTCCCATCGAACGGTTGTGTACTGACGTCATCAATATGTGTCTCTATCTATGTATGTATGTATGTATGTATGTATGTGTATGTGCGTGCTTGCGTGCGTGCGTATATAGTGGAAGAAAGTGGACAAAGCGTAACAAATCACTAATAATTATTAAGAAAAATCTTATAACAGAGCATCCCCTTGAAAATTGGGAAACGTTCTTCCTTAAAGTTTTATGGACGTATCTATTGTTACGGATAGAAACATTTATAGTCACCTCCCCCCTGCCCCCCCCCCCGTTTTCCTGGAAGAGTCCGTGACAGTAGTCGTCATTAGGATCCGATTGGTACCTGTATATTATTAAATAACGTTAGAGTATTAACGGCCTTGACATATCTACAGGTAGTAAACATTGGACGAATGGCTGATTCGGAAAATAAAACAGTTCACTTTCACTACACGATATCATACATAAACACCAACGTTACAGTAATAGGAATCACCCATTTAATTATAATCTAGGTGATCATTCATTTTATCCATTCACGTCGTCATGTCAGATGGCAAAAGTTATGCACAATTAAGTTTGAACTAGACAGGCTGGACCATGACAGCCATACAAATCGCTCTGAACATTACTATGTTTAGTGGCATATATATATTGGATGAAGTCTATGTCATTCCTATTAAATGCTAAATTATTATCGGGATATCACATACCCTTAATGGACTATAAATAAAATCCAAACATAGCTGGTAAATAGCCTATATACAGCTTTTCAGTAAGACGTTTATCGTAGTGTGAAATTCAGCCGCATGGTGGAGCCAGGGGTAAATTGATCGGTCTATTAGGATCCAACCTTTATAACCTGGGTTCGTATTCCGTCCAACATATGTACACACACACACACACACACACACACACAATTGACATAAATACACACAATCATAAAATTAATTATACGTACGATAATTCTGTTAATATACGGTATTAATTACTGGAGGAATAACGAATCTAAAGGACAATATACACAAAGAGGCGAAATATCTAGTTCCGAGTGTACGGAGTTTATAGAGAACGATCTCTAATGACTCACGAGTTATCCTGTTT
Organism: Paralvinella palmiformis; assembly: GCA_025642065.1. Taxonomy (NCBI): domain Eukaryota; kingdom Metazoa; phylum Annelida; class Polychaeta; order Terebellida; family Alvinellidae; genus Paralvinella; species Paralvinella palmiformis. The sequence goes on from JAODUP010000121.1 coordinate 324,330, forward strand.
TCTTACCGAGTCACCATTTAACGTTGAGTGGAGTGGAGCATTTCCAGACCGAAAATAATTGCCGTAAACATCTAATATAGCAACATCGTAACTTGAACCCGGGAACTTTAGAGAAGCATCTGCCACTACTACTAACTCAGCTTCGATGTTACAAAAAACAGCGCTGTTTCTAAACAGGGTCATAACCCCATTGTGGGGGTGCTTCGGGAGTGTGGGGCACCAGAACCACCCCCACCCCGAACTTATTAAATTAGATTAACAAAACCCGACTTCGTGGAGCCATCGCTAAGCGTAGCCTGAGGCGGTCGTCCTGGTTCGACGAACTTAAAAGACCAGTCCTACCAGTCATCGGAATCAGTCTTGAGGGGAAAAAACCCACGCCTACCATCAGTCAGCTGAAATAAACCTCGTTTCAGCCAAATCTATTTGCACAAACGAACCAGTTACCAGCCATAGTATGATGGCTGTTTCAGCCGGTTTCGGTTCACCTATAGCCTTCCCGTGTATCGTTTCATCGAGCAGCTGGTGGATGTTTCAATGGTGACTCGGTCTCGGCGTCACTCGGTCTCGGCGTCACTCGGGTCGTAGATCCAAGTTAGTACAGGATTATTGCTAGTCCTGGATCGTTTAGTCTGAGTAAATAGTACGAATGAAGTTAAGTTGTCGTCATCCCTTCAACACGAATAATAACCGGTCTGGTGTATCTCTCGGTACGTGTGGTCGTCCTCCCCCACCACACGCACGCAAATACTCTTGCACATGCGCATGCACTCCCCGCCCTAGAGAGAGAGAGAGAGAGAGAGAGAGAGATTAACAACGAATACTAAAGAGCAAAGAAGTGAGAGATAGTTTATTTGGTGCAGGGTTCATCTGGAACATATCCTCTTCGGAAACATCCCTCAGTTTCGAAACCGAGCATGTAGGTTTGTAGTATAGAGCTTTCTTCACTGTAGTATCTGAGAACCCTAAAGAGAGAGAAAAAGAGTCAGGATAGGCGAGACTCCCACCTCTCTCTCTCTCTCTCTCTCGGTGTGTGTGTGTGTGTCTCCCTGACTAATCGTCCAGCTCCAAAAGTGGCCTCCAGCCGAATCCATTCATCTAACATAATTAATCTTTCCTTATCTGAGACTGTCATGTCCCGGTGAGACGCCGCCACCGACAACAACAGCCACTTACATAGCTGGCCACACGACCACATAATATACATCCGAACTAATACATTACACTCTCCCCAGTCTCTAACCTTATCGGCAACAGATAACAACCAACTACTTATCGCGGTTATCGGATAATAACATCGCCCCCCATTCCTAGCCAGATACCGGCCGCCGTATCGCGACTGCTTCGTGTTTGGCGGATTGGTGGGATTTTAGAACAGCCTGTACAACGATGGCCGCCAGACATATCGGTTGCTAAAATAAAAGAGGAATCTAAAGCGGCCCAGATTTGATTGCCGTCCATTCCGATGGTCCGATAAGCCGGTTAGACCCCGGAGAAGGATTCGTTGAGTAAGCGTGAGGAAGGAGGGAATCGGTAATCTAATCCGGAGATTGTTTGATGATAAACAACAGCCTCTGTGTCTCCGTGTTAAACGTCTTGTATTAGGCCCGCGGCGATTAAAAAAACCATCACACCGACTAGCGACTTTCCGTTGTCTGGTTGATGTTATCGTTTCGTTTACTTCGTCGGAATTCCCGTTGGGGAAAACCAGCTGCCTACCTTCCTCCGTCGACTGACATACGGACTTCTAAAGCTGGCTGAGTCAATGTCTTATTATCAATGTCTAGATTGATAAAGGTATAGGTTTATTTAAGTATGGCATTGTGGAAGTATTGGTTTATATATATATATATATATATATACACGTGTGTGTATGTGTATGTGTGTGTGTGTGTGTGTGTGTGTGGTGTGTGTTTAGTGTGTGTGTGTGTGGCAATATGGGTTTTTACGGGTATTTAGAGATAGATGTTGTGAAGCACTGCATCTTAAAACACAGACACAAACACACACACACACACATACACACACACACACACACACACAGAGAGAGGTTCAGATAAAACCCACCCGGAACACATACGTAACGCTGAGATTCGACCATGCCACATCGAGAACCGAAACGCAAAACACAATCATCTCAAATAGTCCCTTTCGTGGGTGCTTTCGTGCTAACATCGCGGAATAATACATCACTTAATATACATTGTCTGATAAACATATATAAAGGTACGAATGCTCTCTGGTTTACACTGACTGGGGTCACAGAGTTCTTTATTCGAGAGATAATCTGTTTAATCCCCTACAGAGTATTCAAGGTGATTTTTCAACTTCAGTTATGTTCCCTCCAAAGTATAGAGAAATGATAATCAAAATTAGAAACTGTTTTCATCGTCGTTTCGGAGAGCTTCTGGAGGATGGTTCCTGTCTTACACTTAGTGAGCCGTAGATGTGTTCCTTTGAGAAATTGTTGTCCATTCTTGAAATGTTTACCATTTTACGGGTCACTTTTATGCGCACACCGGCTGAGTGAGCGACGTTTAAATGTTAGGGAGGTGAAACGAAAGGGGGAAACGATCTCCAGACGCAGCAGAGCAGGGGGTTTGAAGCCGGGTGCTAGAGGTCTGCGGCTAACCACACTACCAGTTAGAGCACCGGAGCGCCCCCTGGTGGCCACTGACGAAGGAGCTTTAACTAGGGGGTGGATGGGGTGGGGGTGGATGCGGGTTAATCTGTTCTCAGCATTATCTATTCCCCTCAGTGAAGTACTCATCTAGTATTTTGCCCATCAGAAGAAATTTAACAATTTGGAGTCGATAAAGTAAACATACTTTTAAGTATACTTATTGGCAATAAAATAGAAATTAGTGCAGGTAGACATCTAAACGATGTCTTGTACATTTATTCCATACACTAATAGACACAATAAAGATGATACGGATGATCCGATTATCGTTAGATAGATGTGATGTATAGATATGAGCAAGTCAAGGTTTGTGACATCATTAGGAAGAAGATGAGCTAAAATAGATAACGTTGATGGAAAGCTATACATCTGCTACATCCATGTTTTCTATTTTGTTGAACGTCTTAGGGTTATCTTCGCAGATATTATATATAGGGCCATGTACAAATTTTGTATAATAATAATAATAATAATAATAATAAAATACTAATATAAAAATACTCGGTGAGGGGGGTATTGATCCTAGGGACAAAAGACCACAAGCGAAGTCAGCTCAGGGGGTAAGACCACAGGGACGAAAAGTTGGGGCCTGGGGTGAGTCAAATCAAAGGGGGGTAATTATCTGACTATTATAATGTAAAACCCTTTGTCACTAATAGCAATACCAGTTCCTATACAATTAATATAATCAACTTTATTGATTCTGTTCGTGGTTTTATAGCTAATAATCTGTTATTGTTCAATTTATAAAAATCTGTTTACGATTCATTACGCGTTGAACATCTCGCTTTAATGTCTTATTTTAGGAGAGTTTTAATATAATTAACGAAGCAAAAACGTTCCTACTTCGTGAATTCTGATTTGTTTTCATATCTGATTCGGTTACCTATACGTATTTTAACCTTCATTTCGCATCGTTAATTTGTGCTGAAAAAAATCCATTTGAATTGTAAATTTCGATTGATTAGCATATGTCGTCAGATTTGGATAGAATTTATCAAAACAGCTGGAGATGCCTTTCTTTTCCGAGTAAAATCGACATCTAAAGACTGTCTCCTTCTTTATGCCACAATCAGGGTGGATATATGGCGACGTCCTCCCTATACAGACCATTCCCTGTGGCTAAATGGGGCGAGTCCAAACCTCTTACGTCCCTAATCAGCTCAAGCAGTGAATTAGTGAATACAATTACGAAGCCATATGTCACATTACTATATCTCTCTAACAACTCCTCCCTCCGTGGTCTAGCGGTAGCGTGTTGGACCACAGCTCACTACCAACCGTGTTCGAATCTCGGAGTGGGCATATCTGAAGGTTGTTACGTCTTACCATTGGAGGTCACTCGGCTCATTTAGCCTACCGTGTGCACAAAAGTGGCCGTAAAACATCAATCATCATCACCATCATCATCATCTTCATCATCACCCCAACTTCGTACTCTCCTGTTATTGGTCTTGTCAATATATATATATATATATATATATATATATATACATTGGCATAAGATGTGTCTTTTATCCAGTCCGATATATTCTGTTTATGATAGAAATGATCAACACCTAACAAACAAACAAACAAACAAACAAACAAACAAACAAACAACGCTTCTAAGACATCAACAACAAACGGTTCCTTCTTCATATCAAATCTAGATTCCTATTAATTATTATTAAACTATGCTAATGAATTAAAATCTGTTTGAAGACACGTCACCTGGTTATCAGACTCGTCATCATCTGCGTCACTGCCTTCATCGTCAGCTTCGTGTGCCCCCCCCCCGCCCCGCCACGGCAGCCAGCTTAAGCTTCACGAGCCCAAAGATTTGACCTACCTCAAGACAATAAGTGAAATATCTCAGTTATAATGTTTGTATTGTGCTGTGTCCGATAATGGATTTTATATACGCTTATTACAGGCCTTAGTAAGGGCTCTTTATTATTATTATTGTTGTTGTTGTTGTTGTTGTTGTTGTTGTTGTTGTTAGTAGTAGTAGTAATAGTGGTACTAACATCTTCCTATAAGCTCAGCTGAGATTATATATAACACATTAAGGTTTCGATGACTGACCTAAACTTTTACCGACGCGACATGTATTACAGACGTTCGTTGTTCATCAGAATGGATTCTGTGGGATATTTCATTCGTCGACAGAATGTTTCAGCTTAATTATCGTATTTTCCTTGACAGTAATTCCTCGGCAATAATTCTATTACATACATAGGCGCGCGCACGCACGCACGCACGCACACACACACACGCACGCACGCACACACACACACACACACAGAGAGAACACAGCTTCCTCGTTTTATCAATATCTCGTAACACTCATTTCAATCACCCATAAACAATTTATTTCGACTTATGAAGATGTTAACTTCAAATGACAGAAACATTATATATTAACTACTGTTCATAATTAAATACATATCCAGTATGGCTAACACATCTGAGTTGGCTTCTATGAGTTGAGTTGTTGAGTTAGATGGTTGAGGCTCGGTGTTGATCACGCCGGGGACGTATGGCCGAGTGGCGAGTAATTAGGAAACCAACACACACAAACACATGTATGAGTTGGAATCGAACCCACGAACCCACGGTTTGCAACACAGCGCTCTAACCACTGTACCAGCGGACCTTCAACAATGAACTATCTTATAACACAATGTCTGTAGATGTTCTCCATTGAAGAAGTATTATATAATGTCAACATATATATATATATATATATATATATATATATATAACCTTCTATTGATCTCTTTTACATATGAAACGAATGTAAACAGTCGAGATCGATATGTTTAGAATCGTGTAAATTATAACATGGTAACACGTAAGACATGTTAAGACACGATAAGACATGGTAATATATAAGACATGTTAAGACACGATAAGACATGGTAACACATAAGACATGTTAAGATACGGTAAGACATGGTAACACATAAGACATGTTAAGACACGGTAAGACATGAGACATGGTTAAGACTTGGTAAGACATAAGATATTGTAAGAAATGGAAACACATCAGACATTGCAACACATTAGACAATGTAGCACATAAGACATGTTAAGACCTAATACATAGTAAGACATGGTAAGAAAATGGATCCTATTGCAGTGCACTAAGGACTTTAGTTAGTGCTTTATTCACCGGCACTTCTCGTGTTTGGATATTGCTAGTGTACAGTCATGAATAACACCTTTTTTCCGGTTGCCAATCATGGGTACATAGTACATAGCATACTATTACCGCCCTAATTGGTAGCGCTGATGGCCACATACTTCTAGCACCCGGGTCCAAAACTCGGCCGGTTTATGTCTGAAGGATGTATCATCTTTGCCTGACCCATTTCGTCTATTAAGAGCAACAGTTCACATTCTCTCATACAAACAAGGTGATAAGTTACGACTGAGCGAACCAGTGAGCAGCTGGATGACCAACAGCTGGTTGATGGATTCGAGCCTAGAACCTCAACACTTTTAGTTTAGCACGTTACCACTCGGCTACTGATATGGCTTAGAGATTTATAGATACTCTGTTGAAATCTTAATTTTATGTTTGAAACCAAACTTTTGTTGGCACTTTTCGTACCAGCTTGTGGGAAGTTATCCAGAACACAAACAGCTATCTGTTGTATCCCGACATCAGATGTTGTCAGATGTCTACAGGAGTCGGTAAAATTTGGTGTGTGTGTGGGGGGGGGGGAGCTCATGCGTGTAGACGGATATTTGAAATTTCGATAAAAATGCGTTAATCGGGAACGCCAGACATTTCCTAACAACGCCGGTACAGCGTGGAACAAATCCCGATGTGTCCCGTCAAAACAGTCGTCGGTCCAGATTCGATGCGGATCCCTGTTAACTGCCATCATCGGGATCTAGTGCCCAGATACTCCGAGTGCCTGCGAGCCGGATAAAGCTCACACCGTTGTGGGATGTGAGCGATGATCCTGGTTAATGTCGAAGTCCTGTAGACCAGAGACAATTGCTGATCATATCATCCCGGAGCCAAACCTAGTCTGACGATAAACTCCATGCACACACACACTCTCTCTCTAAATTTCCCTCTATATTACCACACGCACCCACACACACACACACACACACACACACACACATTCTCTCTCTATATATATATATGTGTGTGTGTGTGTGTGTATTATATATGTGTGTGTATGTGATATATATATATATATATATATATATATTGTGTGTGTGTGTGTGTATGTGATATATATATATATATATATATATATATATCTTTCTATCTATCTGTCTATCTATCTATCTATCTATCTACATAGCCATCTATCTATCAATCTCTCTCTGTTAGATTATCTTATAATTGAAGATCTCCATCAATGTCTACGTGTAAGTTTTGATCAGAACAGATTGCTTCTGATCAAAGTGGTTCTCTCCCGATATATATATATATATATATATATATATATATAATAGACATGACAGCTTAATGTTACGACGAGCGACATATTTGACAAACGACCCAGTTTTAAGACAACCATCTATTACATAAACCTCAAGAACAAGGTATATCTCTAATCAATCAACTATCTTTATTGAGATTATGTTCTATGAGAATTACAGGTTCTCAATTTATGACGTGTTTAGTTTGTTAATATCCCTTTCTTTTGTGTTTATCTCACACAGTCTTCTTGGTGTCAGATGTAAATTGTAAACTAATATATCCCCCCCCCCCCGCCATCTTCATGGTGTTATTCTACCTTATACTGTTATGCTTCATCGTGGATTTTTTCTATGTTATAGTGTTATACTTTGTTATTTAATGTCTTACTCTGACATCTAGTATATTCCCTTTACATATCCCGTTGTTATGTTATGTCGTTGTTATGTTATGTCGTTGTTATGTTATGTCGTTGTTATGTTATGTCGTCGTTATGTTATGTCGTTGTTATGGTTTGCTGTAGTTATGTTATGCCGTTGTTATGTTATGCCGTTGTCATGTTATGTCGTTGTTATGCTGTGCCGTTGTTATGCTATATCGTTGTTATGCTGCGCCGTTGTTATGTTATGCCGTTGTTATGTTATGTCGTTGTTATGTTATGTCGTTGTTATGGTTTGCTGTAGTTATGTTATGCCGTTGTTATGTTATGCCGTTGCCAAGTTACACGTTGTGTTTGGGTTATTATTATATTGCTCGATGTTATACTGTGACATCGAGTATAGTGCAATATTCTGCCGTTGCTATGTTATTCCCATTGCCGTATAAGGTCAATATTAAAGTTATTCCATGTCACGTTATATCAGAGCCGGTAATGCGTTATGTGTTATGTCATTTGGAGCAATAACATGTTATTGTTATATAATTTGTGGATATATTAGCCAGTTTATGTTGTGCTGTGCTATATCATGTTAAACCATATTGTATTATTTTGAGTATTTCTATTTCAATAATTAGTTTTATTACACCCCCCCCCACACACACACACACACACGCACTCCACAAACACCGTAATATAATCCACATATTCGAGCCTTTGTTTATTTTCCAGCCAATCATTTTTTGTCCCTCCCGTATTTGGCGAGTCGACAGTCTTATATTTGATGCATTTTGTTGAATGGAAAACGACTATAAAATGTGATTAATCTGTCATCACACATTAATCATGTTTATTCATGTCTACGTCGAAATAAACCAGGATTCGCTGATCTCAGAATATTCAATTTGACGGGACGCAGTTTGTTTGACAGACAGTCGCTCCACCAAAATATTTCATTATCTTCCCAGAAATGAGACGGCTTCGTGTTAGAAATCTGGATTTATTGACAACCGTATATTATCTTTATAAAGATACAATTATCTCGGGAAAATCTACTTTGTGGAAATCGGGGACAGGTTTGCTAACGCGCACTATATATATATATATATATATATATATATATACACGTATCTGTATTTCTTCATGTATTTTCTTTGTCCCTTTTCTTCGATCTAACATTTTGTCAGCTATATTTCTTCATGTATTTTCTTTGTCCCTTTTCTTCGATCTAACATTTTGTCAGCTATATTTCTTCATGTATTTTCTTTGTCCCTTTTCTTCGATCTAACATTTTGTCAGCTATATTTCTGCATGTATTTTCCTTTGTCCCTTTTCTTCCATCTAACATTTTGTCAGCTGAGCGCGTTGTTAAATCTGAATAAAAATATACTTTCTGATATGGAACATAAATATTTGGATTAAATTGCTCCCCTTCTGTCCCCCCCCCCCTCCCCCCCGGCACACTTCTGTTTAATTTGCTCCTATGAAGCGAAGAAAGTTGGTAAATTAACGGGAAATTACGGCTTTAATATATTAATTGTTCTCTCGTTAGTAAATTAATTGAAACGAATTAAACTAAATTTTACACTTGTTAACGCACAATAAACTAAAAAACATGTACTCGTTTTCGGGTTTCTCTTAACAACTGAGATGCAATATCAACGTTCTTTGCCGCAGACCATTCTCCGTACATCCTGGTTGCCCTATCCTATCAGCGCCATCTGATGATTTAAATATGCTATTTGTCGGGTGACCCAATTTCTTTTTTCAGAACAAAATGTAAGAATATTAGACTTGTCGGAGTGTGAGAGTTGTAAGCCCTGCTTCCCTATTGGAGAGAAGATATGGACTTTCCCTCAAAGATCCAGGCATTCCAAATCTACCTGCGTGCTACGAAAATTTGCAATATTGTTTTTCTTTTTCTTATAAGAGAAAATTTCAGGTTATTGTTTGAAGGTCAAAATATGCATCTTGCCATATCGGTGAGTTTGTTTCTAGACATCTGTACAACTGCATCGAATGAGATGTTTGGTTGAGTAACCAAAGCCGAAAATTACGTGCCAAGAAAGAAATGTAAAAAGCGCCTGTACATATATGGCTCTTCACATAAACTACGATGGCGCTAAATGCGAATTTTTCCCCCACTAATACAACAATAGATAGCATTGAACTAAAATGGTATTATCGATTTCAAATACCTTGAACTTTATTACGGAAGCAAAATGAATTTGGAAAAGATAAAAAGATTTCCTCGTTGGTCAAAATTACGATTACATTTAGCATTAGGAATCGAGTTGGGATCGATGGTTTAACAGCATCATCAGCTGGTCACACTTGGTACATATTGTCGATGTGTTAACACAGAGGTAAACACACAGGTATCTGCCGAATTTCAACCCACAGACTGAAGTTACAGCTTCGATGTACTATCTGGAATATTTGTTTTCTGTTGGATGGAGAAGTCCAGTTCTGGAATGACTGTAATTCCAGAATTATGTTAATTAATCTGGCTTCCTCTAGTGATGGTGTACACTCCCTCTTTTAGAGTCCCATCAATTTATTTGGATAGTTTTGTTGTGTAACAGTGAAATCTGGATTTTTTTCAATTAAATCATAACCACCGTGGCGTGTAATTTTATTCATAATAATTTAACACTAATATCCATATTTATCTGTGAAATTTCCACTTCAATTACTTTACACTGTTGGATGTGACATCTGGTTGACGGATTGTTCGTGCTGACGTTTAATATTTATATATTTTAATATATTACTACATTAGTATAATTATTTTTAAAATATTGTAATTATTTTAATAGGTTTATATACATATATTTAGATATTTTAATACAGTTAATATTTTAGCTTAATATTAACTCTAACCAAACCTTTCGAAAATATTAAATAATTGAAAGTCGACGTATTTCACAAATACAGAGATGTGGATGTTTAGATTAATAGATATAATAATCTAGATCAAGTAATACATCCATCTTATTGTGTACTATAAATATTCTACTCTACTTTATTAAATAAACAATCCATCATATTTATTTTTCCTTTTTACCCATCAATACAGGTAATAAATAAGCTAATTATTGGATCAATACATGTTATTATTTGGAAGAAAACTCATTTCAAAACGACATGTATTATTTATCAGACTGGTAACGGGTTAACTCTAATCTGTAAATGTATGACAGCGCCACCTGGATGCCTGTTTTGGCTTACGTAACCTGTTGATTTAAGTGTTTAATTGCGTACACGTAATAAGCATATGTTGGTTTGTAATTGTATAAAATGGCTGTTTACTGACTTGATATCACACAGCTGACACATAATATGTATATTTTTATTGTTCTATGGTTGCTCTGATTTATAATAAAATATATTTTTGGTGGGCGACCTAATGATGACCATTTTGTGTCCCGCCGACGAAACATAATGGAAAACAACTGATATAAAAACAACGGCCTTATGTTAAGTGTTGCTGTTGTTAACATGTGGTGTTATACTGTTCTATGTTGTATCACACTCAGTCTTTTTGTGCTATATTTCACTTCATCGTGCTACGTTTTTGTATATTTAATAACACTTCTATAGAACGCCCATTTTCCGCTGGAGGACGGTTTAAGTGGGCGAATGAATATATTTTATTGCTAAAGACTTAACACTTTGTTCTCTTGCACATATAACCCCCCCCCCCCATCCACCGATTATAGAGTTATATATGTTTTACGGTCTTCACGTCTCTTGGGTATCTACAGCTCGAATAACGCGCTCGCGTGTCCGCCCGCCCGCTCGTACGCATGCACCCCCCCCCCACACACACACACAGAGAGAGAGAGAGAGAGGTGGGAGGGTGTTTACGTGTGAACATCAAAAGTCACATTTCTGGATACTATTCCCTGATCAGGTTTCGTTTACCATTTTACGTCTCTCATTGTCAGTACGTTTTCACGTCCCACAAACACACATCGGATCCGGAGAAAGCGAGAAAACCTGGATCAACAAATACGTTATCCGAGGGGGGGGGGTCCGGATGGGTACCTGCTTTAATTTGAGAGGCTAGCTAAAATGAGAGAACAGTATGTCATCGTCCGGACACCAATATAAAGCTTTTGTTAATGGACTCATTGTCTGTTAGAGGATGGGTAATAAATCTTTAACAATTAACAATAGTTGTCAGTAATGTCGGCTACAGTTTCAAGTCGTGTTAGATTACAGTTTGTTTTTGTTGTAGAATTCTCCGGTTTTTATTCATCCAGAACAAAAATAAAAAACCGAGAGCCGGCTATTCATTCGTAGCCAGATCTCGCATTTCGTTGAAACACGCACGCCCTCTGTCGAACTCCATCAGACGTCCCGATAGCTGACCGGAGAACGGGTGTGTGTGTGTGTGTACGTGTGTAGGGGACATACGCCTCTAGTTGCAACAACCCATCCATCATTTGTTACCTTATCAACATCAAAGTGGCCGGTTTCGCTACCGCAGGAGCATCTTCACAATTTGACATTATCGTGCTGTCATCCTGAGGTGTACTTCTCCGGGGTGTGTGTGTGGGGGGGGGGGTCTGATGAAGGTGATAATAGAGAGATAATGGGAAATGATGACAATATTTTAGCTTTTTGATGACGTCAGATCACAGACGCTTCGTGAGTTCTGTGGAGAAAGAAGGGGGGGGGATACGGTACCTTCTCCGAGTAATACGGCACTTTGACGTGGTTTATCACAACTAGACGTTGTTTACGTCAACTTCTCTGATATAAAAGGACGAACGTCGAGCAAGACGTAAAGCTATTTTCACATTTTCATATTAGTCGCTTCCGAGGTCTAATTGGTAGCGCGTTGGATCACAAATCGCTACCACCTGAGTTCGAATCTCGGCGTGGGCATATCTGAAGGGTGTTTCATCTTTGAGTTCGCTTCATTACCTTTGGACGTCGCTCGGCCCATTTAGCCCTCGATGTGCATAAAAAGTGGCCGTAAAACATCAATCATCATCATCTCTCAAACATACTCCTCCGTATTAAAACTGTACACAAGTCCATTTCCGGTCATATCATATTTTCACCGTTATCAAAAATACGTTATTAATAAACACTGCGACATTGTATAACGCGGATGTTCTAATTTAGGCAGTTTTATGAAAAACATCGGTTTCTGATAATCTTTACACCACAAGTCCTGTCTTGTTTGTGCCATATATCGTGATAAACACGAAGGCTGACGTTTTACTCAGTTAGTGTGTGGAACGTAATCACTTTCTGCGTGCAGCACTAAGCCAGTTCATTGTGCTCGGTTTAAATGTAAACTTCCTATAAAATATTGTGTATCACTTTGTTTGTATCAGTTTGTTTGTATATCACTTTGTTTGTATATCACTTTGTTTGTATCAGTTTGTTTGTATATCACTTTGTTTGAATCAGTTTGTTTGTATATCACTTTGTTTGTATATCACTTTGTTTGTATCAGTTTGTTTGTATATCACTTTGTTTGTATCAGTTTGTTTGTATATCACTTTGTTTGTATCAGTTTGTTTGTATATCACTTTGTTTGTATCAGTTTGTTTGTATATCATTTTAGTGAGAGTGTAACTAATTATGTCAATAAAAGTAATTGTTAAGAGAATAATCTAAATTAGTTTTTAAGGAAGAATCAAACTTCATCTTCTTCATTTTGGCTTCTTCTAGTTGGTTATGATTAATGAAAGATTGATTAAGAGAAGACAAATAGGTAAACTGTTAGGTAATATGGACACACACACACACACACACACACACACACATGCATATATATATATATATATATATATATATATAGGCGCGCGTGTTTCCGTGTGTACACGCAAACCTTAATCACAGTGAAAGCTTCTCTTGGTGCAAACATTCATCTCTCTCTCTCTCTCTCTCTCTCTCTCTATATATATATATATATATATATATATATATATATATATAGAACATAACACATAGGAATCTCACTGATATACATACAATTTGGTACGATATGTTGAGCGAACTTGATTGATTGGGCTTCAATCACTATGGCAATGAATAGACTCGTAACCACACTTGCTAATTAACATATAGGCTCGTAACCACAGCTGGTGATCAACATATTGGCTCGTAACCACAGCTGGTGATTAGCAAATAGGCTCGTAACCACAGCTGGTGATTAACAAATTGGCTCGTAACCACATCTGGTGATTAACAAATTGGCTAGTAGCCACACTTGATGATTACCTCAAATAGAGAATATTCGGTTAAGTCGAGGTTTACTTAACGTGTTTTGACTCCGTATTATATCTATAAACGGTGTTCAGTCATAATACAGTGAACATGTGGATCTGTATTGAATATTATATTATCAGTTCTTAATTTAGTTCTATTTTTCTTACTGTTTCAGCTGACAAACACAAGTTCTTGTGGAGAAGGCATTAGAGGACGAAAGGTCATTTGTGTGGATAACAAGGACAATCAGGAGGCGGAGAATTATTGTTTGTATTATTTACATGGTAAGCTGTAGTTGTGTTAATAATAATAATAATAATAATAATAATAATAATCATAGGGACGTCTTTATAGAAGAACTAACACTGAACAATTTTTTAGTACCGGGGTTCAAATCCCAAACCTGCCACATCTGAAAGATGTTTCATCTTTCATTTTCGCTTGACTCATTTCACGTAATGTAAAAACAATAAACGCGATAAACACCACACGCACACACACACACACACAGAGGGGGAGTGGCCATCAAATTTAAGACCGTTTGACCCGGTTATGTGGCACATAATAAAAAGTGGCTGATTGTTATCTGCCCGTGCGAATTATTTCAAAACTAATGTGTGTGTCGGTGAATGTGTGTATGCGCACGCGTGAGCGCACGCGTGTGTCTTCTATGCGAGGCTCGAAATGCTTCAGTCATATACTGTCTCGAGATGGCGGATGTTTATACGTGGCAGTAGATTACACGGCGATGCAGTGTGCGACCAGAAAGTTCAAGTTTTATGTGCGGGCTAGTGCGGACATTCGCGTTCATCATCGGATAACAGCGAACGAAGATACCTCGGTTTCTATACGCGCCACCTTGACTCGTGTACATAATTGAAGTACTTAGAGTCGACATAAATATGTCACACCTAGTCCACTATTAGACCTGACGATGGTCACATGGCCGATACACTTGGTATTGTTGATATTATAGCTGATGGTTGTTTGTAATCGTCATCACAACGCTACTGACGTCATTAAGATGCCGTTTCATCATCGTCTGTATACCCAAGGTCTGTCGGACGAGTGAAGCCCCGTAATCCCCCCCACCCACACCCTCTCACTCCACCCAGTCTTATAACAAGACGGATAACGGGATCCACTGATAGATGATGATTGTTGTCGGGAGGAAGACACGATGATGTGATGAGAAATTGACTGGACCAGTTCTCCACGTGTAAATACCAGGCACCTGCGTGCACCTACTGGCATCTAATTACACGTATATGTCAGTCTAAAGATATGTGGTGGTTTAGGCCAATCGTGAAACAAGTAAATCTAATCACCTTTGTGGTACGATAGTTTCAGCATCGACTACGCACTGTAAACAATTCTATTTATGACAATCGACAAACAGACTAATGTATGTATGGATGCACCAATAAAACAAACGAATGACAACCGAAAGGTAGTCAATCGTTTCCATTATTAATATAAACCACAGTTCAATAGATAACAATTGTTTGGTGACCCGATACCCTCTCCGGGTGATTATAATAACAGTAATATTCATTTAAATTATTAGCCACTTTGTCATTTACACGTTGCGAGTTATAATAAAATACGTGTTTTTCTGGTTAGAAACGTTGTAATAAGTCTGTGTCTACACAGATCGCTTTAATCTTGCCACCACGTGGCTAATTAATTACCCAGCGAAATATGTACGCATGCCCAGTGTTGCCACGCAGAGAGTGGTGACGTTACGCACAGAACCGAGCATAAATAGGACAAAACGTACACATGTTGATGACGTCAGTACATAATTCTGTCCGCGGCCCTTGCAGACTGATAACGACAGATCCGAATATTCATCAGGATGCCGCGTCGGTGACGCCCAATTGATGTTCGGGATCTGAATTTCTGCGTACCCGGATTTTTTTTGAAAATCCACGTTTTGCACTCAGTTT
>JAODUP010000121.1:342500-352500 GCA_025642065.1 Paralvinella palmiformis
CAATTGGACGACCGCGCGCGCGTGAACACACACATAGATAGATAGACACAGACACACACACACACCCACGCACGCACAGAGGGAGAGAGAAAAAGAGTCCCCTACCTGGTCACCCTAATAAGTTTATATATATATATATATATATATATATATGGGCGCGTGTGTGTGTGTGTGTGCATATTTAAGCTATAACAACCGGATAATTGCTAATAAACCACCCCAATCTCACGGTACCGGATGAACTACTCAGTACCGGAATATATCCCCAGAATGCCCTCTGTACGCCCTCATTGTCCGGCCAAGTGACACCCTACATAACGACCAGCGATAAATTAGCCTCCTCTCGGCCGACAAAGTAAACAAGCACAAACAGGTTCCCGTCTCTAAAACACGACGGCTCCATTGTTCGTCTCTGTAATACACGGTTTAAACTCGACCGACGAAAAACAAACCGCATTTCAGTGGCTCGTTCCTTCTCCGGTGGGAAGCCGTACGGAATGGAGGCATTTTTCCTCGTCAGAGTTAAATACCAGCCTGTTGCTCCCCGCCACACGATGGCCACGGACTTGCCCCGCATCTGTGGGCTAGAGAATCACGTGGTGTCGGCCTGAAAGCCGCCGGTCGAAAACGTGGAGGCCACGCCGCGAACGAAGTATTCGGCACTCGGCGATGTCGGCTTTGAGACGGCGATCCATCCATTATCGGCTAATTCGGCCATTGTGGACGCTGCGCGACGATCACCCATTATCCAATAAAGATAGGTCACGTGATTATGAGAGACCAATAAGGAATGATGTAGTGGCGGTGACCAGCTTCCCTCATTGCGAGCCTTTCATCGGTGGCCGCAATCTACGGCCGATCTATTTACATCCAGTATTTGTCACCTGGCTGTCATCCATCCCTTATCGGATGACTGATGGCTGTCGTATCATATCCAGCCACGTCCGATCATTAAAGGCAGCTACCTGTTTTCACCGCCAACTAGTGATTTTTAATTGTGCCCTATTTCTCTCGTGATTGTTTGCTTAAAAAGTCCGGTTATTCTCACTGAGTAATGCACGCTTTTTGGGGCAACGAGATGGTTTCTCTGGAGGTAATTTGAATCTAAAAAGGTTCTTATCTCTAAAACAAACTAACAACATCAACCAGGTAGAGTGTTTAAAAAATTGATATTAGATAAACTTATGTTTTTAGGCTTAGAAATTTGTGTGGAATGTTGAGGTATAAGTTAATGATATTATCGCGTTAAGTAATGAACTGCACTAACGGTGTGTCAGTAAAATAAAAATTAGCATACCGACATTATGTTACCTGTTTGTTAGTGAATGCTATCAGTAATTAATTAAAGAAAATGTGCTCAGAATCCAAAGTAATTAAGATTTATTGTTTTTCCGTGAAATTCTTATGAACTCTCACACACACACACACACACACACACACACACACACACACATACCCACACACACACACATATGCATGCATGCATGCATGCATGTATGTATCCATGAATACATACATACATGCATGCATGCAAACACGGGATAGCAACAGACATAGTTTTTGTGCACTTTCCAATTTAATTCTGCGCATGTCATCGGCATTTAAACATAGAACTATATCCATTGTTTACAACAGGAGGGAAGCCAATCGACCAGGAACTCTGTTATATACCATGTGACTGTGAGGTATCTTCCTGGACGGCGTGGGGTCCATGCTCAAAGACTTGTTACAAAGGTCCGACGAGTCACGAGTCTAATGGTTATCAAGTAAGGACTAGATCGGTAAAGAGTGATCCAGACGAGGGAGGTGCTGCCTGTCCCGCTTTAAAAGATACCAAACCATGCGACCTGAGGCGCATACCGAAATGTCCAAGGTAACGTATCGTAATAAGACCAATGTTATTAGGGAGTTATATTAGCGAGTGAGAGGGTGAATGAGTGAGAGAGTGAGTGAATGAATGAGTGGGTGAGTGAGTGATTGAGTGAGCGGTTGAATGAAAGTATACATGGGTGGTTGGCTAGTTGGAAGGATGTTTGATTGGATTAATTGGCCGATTGATTGATTGAGTGAGTGAGTGAATAATGACACGTTGAAAAAGCGACCATTTAATGCCCCCTCTTTTTAATCGTCTCCGAAGGGGTGGTTTTTCATCAATAAATGATTTTGATCTGATTGGCTTCTGAACTGGTATTGCCCCCGACGTATAACCGATGGGCTACTCCGATATGGCAGTAAGATGAGATCGATGGATGAAACATCCTCCAGCTTCCCAGAAACACACATACGTACAGGCAACGCTGGAATTCGATCCAACAGTCGGCAGATCTACGGGGTGGCGGCGCGCTATCACCTGCACCACTGATGCGCTCTTCGTCAGCTATAAAAATAGTTTTATTTTATTGTTGACAATTTTCTGAGAGATGTTTTTTTCTTAACCGATTCTGACGTCCCACATCTTGTCAGCTCCATGAAGGTCATAAACTTGTATTTATAAACCATACACCATCATTCATAACCTCCAGACCCTGCTCCACGACTAAGTTATACACGTATGTAGTGTGTCTATGTATGTTAAGTTCTGCTGCTGAAATGGTCCCGAGAATCGCCACTGATAGTTAGTTGGATTTATGTGCTGAGAGGATCCTCAAAGTCGCAATTAATATGGCCAAACCACCCGGTGTGTTGTGAGCTGAGAAGTAAATATCCGAACTGGCCTACAGCTGGTAATACCTAAACGGTTTATGCGTCAATTCTGGAATGGAGACTGATCATGGGCTTTCAACTTGGCTGCTGAAATGTCGCTTCTCTTCGGGGATCTTGTGTGTCAATTCGCGCGTATGCGCTTACGTACGTACAAGTTGTGGTATATATCTCTCTCACTCTCTCTCTATCTCTCAACGCGTGCCGGTACGTCAACCCTGGACCAAGAGGTCGACAAGTGCCAAAGTGCGACGCTAACACTCAATAAACGATCTCCCGGTAATGTTCCGGATCAACCATAACGAAGCGGGCATCCCTCACATCATAAAGTGGCCACATTCGGCTCGCCGAGGACCATAATGGCTCGGTCTCGCCGAAGCCGGAAGCTGTCATCTTCTATAATGACACCATTGCATGTGAATCACATGTCGGCGGTTTGGACGGCTTCAGCGAAAATTGTGTCTTCTCCTAATGGTATGGCCCTGTCTCATGCAAACGGCTTTTAACTAACCGGTCAATGGATTGGGGTGCTGACATCTCGTTTAACAACCTGACGGGTGCCTGCCTTTACGATGGCCTAATATTGTATGGTCGCTGCGACAGTATGTCGAGAACGATTTATCGGCGAGACTCTCGGGTCGCTTCTTCCTAGAACGTCATGCTCTTCATTTCGGCTCAGATTCGTATCCATAAAACTCCGTCCATTTAACACCTGGATCGTGATGTCGGCGGGTGGTGGGCTCCTTCCGTTTCTAGGTACGTGCGTCATTAGAACGGGAAGTCGGATCCTCGTTATCGATGTGATGTCGTTAATTTATATAACAGTCGGCAAATGATGATGATGATGATGATGATTGATGTTTTACGGCCACTTTTGTGCACATAGAACGCTAAATGGGCCGAGCGACCACCAAAGGTAATGAAGCGAAGTGAAAGATGAAACAACCTTCAGATATGCCCACGGTAAGATTTGAACTCAGTTGACCGAGTACAGACAGTTGCTCACCGGACACTTGCTCACCAAGCAAATAAAAAAGTGATTTTTAATTCAAAATTAATTTTTTTTAGTATCCTATTACCTATATAATTATTGGGATGAATAAATACCAATTATTAGGGCATTAAAGTTCAGAGATTATTTTATTTGATTAATATAATTATGTGCATTTTTTTCTCATTAAAAAAATTCACTGTCCATTTGCTTCCTCAGCAAGTGTCCGATGAGCAAGTGTCCGTGTGAGTAACTGTCCTACATCCCCAGTTGACATGCAATCATTCTCATTCAGTCTCGGGTCATCACGACATGTCTCCATTGCGCATCACTTTTCAGCAAACATCTGCGCTGCGCCTTTGATGTCATCTGACGGAGCTGGCTTCATCCACTTCGTCGCGGTTTGAGCACCTCTCAGCACATGTCAGGTGCTTTTTGGGCTTAAGCGTTTCAAAATCGGGCACGACGTGAATCACGTTCGTTGATGATCCCGTAAAAACCATTCCCGTGTTTTGTTCTCTCGGCCAGCCAGGATAACGTATTTAGACTGTTCCCGTACGCACCCCCCCCCACCATAACGTGCCATTTTATGTCTCTCGTCAACCAAATTAGTCCGTTGTCTCTGAGGCTCATCTGATCTTTACTACGTACAACGATTGCGTGACTTTTCTTCAAAGGTATATATATTTTCGAGTTAATGTTACCTACTGAAGGCTTAAACTTCTCGAGTGACCACCATCAAAGGTATTGCCGACGGGCGAGATAGCTTCGTTCATCTTCGGTCTCCTTTGTGAGGGTCATTCTCTGCGTGTCGATATCGACGATTAACCAATAACTGGACTGATTGATTTAATTAAGACATATCCCCATCATATGCCGGTAATAATGGCGGAATGAATAGACGTACCTAACGCCACCCCCCCCCCCACCCCCCGCTCCATGATCTACTCGGCCGAACCAGTCGCTCAAAGCGCCACCTATGATGACAACAGATAGACGTGCTCAACAATTATGACAGCGAAATAATTTCCACTAAAATCATGTCAGATCCCGGGGCCGCTTTAGGCGAAGTTTCGCAGCCTTTCCCATTGAGATAGATCGGCGTGCTAATGGTCTGTGGCTTGCCTCGATTTAGATCTGATACTGGCGATTAGGATTGCCGTTTCTCTGGATTGGGATGAGCGAAACGAAGTACAAAAACAAAAACCAAACGCCATCCCCAAAAACCAACTCTCCGGATAAACGGACATCTTGGAATCTCACCCCACCCCCCACCTCCCCAACCGCAGACCCACCAGATTGCTGCAACAATGAGCCGCTTCGTATGCAGCGCACAGACACATACGAATACGGTTTGCATGCCAGCGCATATATTGTGCCATTGTGTTGCGCGCGCGCGCGTGTGCTTGCGTGTGTGTGTGCCTGAGGATGTAGGATTCATGTTTGCTGACGGGCAGGATAAAAGGTTCAGGTACAATTGTCACGGAAGGCTCTCTCTCTATCACACACACACACACACACACACACAGAGAGAGAGAGAGAGAGAGGTGATGTCACATACACACACACACACACACACACACACAGAGAGAGAGAGAGAGAGAGAGAGAGGTGATATCACACACACACATACAGAGAGAAAGAGAGAAATAGAGAGATCCTGGTTCCATCTATTTACCATGTTAATTATCAGTATAGACTCGGGGGCGACGTTCTACAGATCAGAGTCAGCTCATGAAGTAATCTCCCTGACATCACCGCCAACATATAAACCAGTCCGGATCTGCCCGCTCCCCCCCCCCGCCTCCCCGTAAATCTTCCGGACTACAGACAAAACCCGCCAAATACCTGGAGACGGTGTCATCGCGACCTGAGAGACCCGCCGCCAGATGTCACTGCCGGAGTTAATGCTGCCACCTTTGGGCCGACTTCATTCTTTACGACGACATTGGAGTAAATTCGGTTCTCGCCCTAATTTGTGTCCGACACAATTTATAATCTGCACTAATTTGGTTCCTGATTCTTAATGTTCCCCGATCCACGGTCTAGAATAAGCGTCAGTCCGGGCCCGTAGTTTATCACGGCCCGTGTCGCGTTTTAGCGCCTCGTGAAGAAAAAGAAAAAAACATGGCGGACATAGGCGGCCGGTGGTACTAAATGCCGACATTAATGGCGTTTTAAGGATATTCGCTAAATTGTAATTGCCCATCTGTGCGAGGGTTTTATCCCGAACCACCCCCCCTCTCTCTCTCTCTCTGTGTGTTCTACTACTAGGATGCCTAGAACTAGATAGACTGCAGTATAATATTTTATAAAGGTACCAAACAACATTAAAATGTATGGGGCATAGTAAAAGATGAAACATCCCTCATAGGTAGATCAGGATTTGAAACCAGGTCCTAGATGACTGTGGCAAACTGCGCTATCATTTATGTCAGGACGTGTGTGTGTGTGTGTGTGTGTGTGTGTGTGTGTGTGAGTGTGTACATATATATATATATATATATATATATATATGCGTACGTATGAGTGTTAATGGTATGCGAAAAGGCGCTGGCACAGAGAGTCACCAAACCGTTACTATAACTTCTGCACGGAATGCTAACTCTCACGCTGGGACATGTAATGCCTCATCCATCTCGCGGGTGCAAATTGGCCCATTTTCCATAGAATCGATCCTGTTCCCGAACCAATCTGTCTTAGAGGATTACCTGCTGTGAAGGACCACCACGGGTGTCTTGTACACTTAACTTAGACCTCGGTTGTCACGAGCCACATCTTAAGGACACCCCCTCTGTTTTGCTGGTCATTGGTCAACATTTACAATCGATCCAGACCAAACCTTATTGATAACAATGTGTCACATGTCAATCATTTTCAAGTCTTGGTGATGATGATGATGATGATGATATATATATATATATATATATATATATATATATATATATCCACACAAGTGTTTTATAGTTATTACTTTTGGTAAATATGAGTATCTGTTGCCTTTAAGACAACAACAACAACAAAAGCGATGAAGTTTATGATGAAGTTTATAATAACTTGTTCGACATCACTATCTCGTTTCAGTATCTAGACATTTTATTTACTCGAAACTTCGAGGCGTGAATTATGTGAAGAATGCGGCCATATTTAATTCTTCCAGAAGTCGTTTTTTGTTTTGTTTCATTCGTCTTTCTACAGACTTTTAATTTAGATGTTTATCAACCGACTTTCGTTGCCGATGAAACGATCCCCGTTTCTAACGTGTGACGAATAAATCTCGTAACCAAAAAGTCCATATCTCATCATAGCCAGCAGTGAAATGTCTTATCTCACAAATGATACGCTATCTCAAAAACCATGCATCACTTTCTGATCTCCGCGTCACTTTATTAATTATGAATGTGTGTGTGTGTGTGTGTGTGTGTGTGTGTGTGTGTGTGTGTGTGGTGTGTGTGTGTGTGTGTGTTGCTAGCAATCTACAATATAACGAAGAAGATAATTTCTTCTTCTTGTGGAAAAGTTTATTTGTATTGACTACATACAGATAATAATAATAATAATAATAATAATAATAATAATAATAACAATAATAATTGGCAATGGTTATTTTACGTGGCTGGCTACCTCAAATGAGGGAGACGGATATGGTCTGTAATTTACAGCTTCACCACGAAGACTAATTCTAAATAAATATAGAATTTACAATAGATGGCAGATTCGGTGGAGAAAACCTTGCCAGTTGCCCGATCGGATGAAAAACTCCCCCTAAAATAGTATCACGGCTGCGATTCGAACATCCGACCTCCCAGACAGCGTGACAGGCTCTTATCCACTAGGCCATAGAGGCTAGGGTTAGGTTAGGCTGTTGTGTTGTTTGCTCCTAGATGCCAACGCATGGAGTATCGAAGCAATCATGATCCTGTACCCCAAAACACACGTATCCCGGGGTTAGGCTGTTGTGTTGTTTGCTCCTAGATGACAACGCATGGAGTATCGAAGCAATCATGATCCCGTACCCCAAAACACACGTATCCCGGGGTTAGGCTGTTGTGTTGTTTGCTCCTAGATGCCAACGCATGGAGTATCGAAGCAATCACGATCCCGTACCCCAAAACACACGTATCCCGGGGTTAGGCTGTTGTGTTGTTTGCTCCTAGATGCCAACGCATGGAGTATCGAAGCAATCACGATCCCGTACCCCAAAACACACGTATCCCGGGGTTAGGCTGTTGTGTTGTTTGCTCCTAGATGACAACGCATGGAGTATCGAAGCAATCATGATCCCGTACCCCCCCCCCCCCCCCCCCCCCCCCCCCCCCCCCAGTTGCACGATCGGATGAAAAACTCTCCCCAAAACATAGTGTCACGGCTGCGATTCGAACATCCGACCTCCCAACAGCATGACAGGCTCTTATCCACTAGGCCATAGAGGCTAGGGTTAGGTTAGGCTGTTGTGTTGTTTGCTCCTAGATGCCAACGCATGGAGTATCGAAGCAATCATGATCCCGTACCCCAAAACACACGTATCCCGGGGTTAGGCTGTTGTGTTGTTTGCTCCTAGATGACAACGCATGGAGTATCGAAGCAATCATGATCCCGTACCCCAAAACACACGTATCCCGGGGTTAGGCTGTTGTGTTGTTTGCTCCTAGATACCAACGCATGGAGTATCGAAGCAATCATGATCCCGTACCCCAAAACACACGTATCCCGGGGTTAGGCTGTTGTGTTGTTTGCTCCTAGATGCCAACGCATGGAGTATCGAAGCAATCACGATCCCGTACCCCAAAACACACGTATCCCGGGGTTAGGCTGTTGTGTTGTTTGCTCCTAGATGCCAACGCATGGAGTATCGAAGCAATCACGATCCCGTACCCCAAAACACACGTATCCCGGGGTTAGGCTGTTGTGTTGTTTGCTCCTAGATGACAACGCATGGAGTATCGAAGCAATCACGATCCCGTACCCCAAAACACACGTATCCAGAGCAACAGTTGTGGTATATAAAGTTGTGTAGATTTCTGTGGAGGTTTTATTGACAATGAGAACTTTCAGCTTTGACACGAAGCACTTCTTCTAGTCATTATTATCTCTTAGCCAAATCAAACGGATCTACAGTTGACTGGAATAATGACGGAGATTTTCTTATTATCCGACATCACACGAAAGGTTCACTTGTTTATCCCGGATAATCTTCACATTGTGAGAAATATGGGAAAATATTGTATTTACAGAGACATGGCTAAATCTTGAAGCCTTTCCTTCATAACATGATCTCGGGCACTCGAATAGCGCAGTGGTTAAAACGCTGTGCTGTAAACCTCCAGGTAGTGGGTTCGTAGGTTGTGGGTTCGTAAGTTGAGGGTTCGTAAGTTGGGGCTCGTAGGTTGTGGGTTCGTGGGTTGTGGATTTATGGGTTGTGGGTTTATACTTGTGTTTGCGGGATTTAATTCCTTATGGAGTCTTCCCTTAGCCATGTTACAGGTAGGATCAGCGGCAAGGCTAAATACACCAACTCAACAACTACAACAACGACAATTCATTACACGATCTTAACCGAATGAGCGAGTGGTCGTTTCCGGTGACTACTAATGAAACATCCCACAAGACGGGTGTCAGTCGGATTCGAACCCACGCACTGAATACAGCGTACTACTCTGATCACTGGGCTACTCGGATTACCCTTCCCAACGAAATGCGCGAATATCAAAAGCGAAAGACAGAAATCGTCGATCATTCCTGCCAAAGGACGCATACATCATCGTGTTTTCCATTCGACATTAATTGTGTTACGCCGATTTCATTCTCTCCTTCGTCAGGATCTCGTCTCGCCGAGTTTTGATGTGCTAACTAGCTTCTACCACACATTTTTCGTGCGCTCCTCTTCCACGCGTGACCCCTTTACTGCGACTTGTGAGACGTTCCCCGAGTTTCGCCAACACTCCCGGTACCCACGGACTCCGTAGACGACATCCCTAGGGTTCCATCTGTATTCTAGATTTCAGACTAATTACTCACCCACAATGAGAACAGTCTCTCTTTTCACACTTCGCGTTACATCAATCTTGAGGGCCGCTTAGCCGTCGTGCAATGGTTAAAGCGCTCCGCTGTTAAGCTCTAAGTTGTGGGTTCGAATCCTACCCGCGCTTGTGTAAAGCAACTCAATCGAGGATGCGGGATCTCCACGGCATGGTATTTCAGTTATAACCCAGGCCGAGTTCTATTTGAAGGGTGTTTCATCTACCTACCGTATTTACCAAATATCAACGTCATAACTCAGTTTAGGTGGTTTCTGGTTTAATTCCTGGC